>OX333078.1:30938784-31523466 GCA_946863875.1 Alloplasta piceator | reverse complement strand
CATTTCGTTCGCCACCCGTAACCGCCGGGTTAGTTAATGCAAGCCAAATTTTTTTTCACTTTACCAAACCTTTTTCTCGGTGCGGTAATCTTTCCTGTTTTGGAGATGATGAAATCAGCGAATTTATTGTCAGTGGAAAAATGCGGATGTGGAGTCTCTAAATATATTTTTTGAGAATGAAGGAAATATTGTTGCATTTTGAGAAAAAATTTATTGGGTCATTAAAATTGTTGTAGCTTTTTTTCCTTTTGATGCAAAGTTGTGAATCAGCACTCACTCTCTTTTCAATCTTTTTTCAGCATCAGAATGCTACTTTGTTTTTACCATTGCGATAATTTTGTAATTTTTTACAAATTATTTAAGTCGAACCTCGATTATTATTGATTTTTGCATTCTCTTTCTGTCCATTTTTTTAATCTGAAAAAATTCAGCAACATTCGGCGTGCCATAAACAACATAATTATCAATAATAATATTCGCCAAAAGTTATTAATAAATTGCTTAAACAAGAATTATTCAACAATTTTTGGTAATTCCTTTTTTTCCTTGATAAAAATAATTAAAAATAAAAAAATGAAAAATAAAAATGAAAAATCATTGAAATGCAGTTTGGGGCTTCAGCGTAAATATCACTGGAAATAAATTTGAGCGAAATTATTCGTGCTATATAGGGTGGATTTAAAAGACCTTTAACCTGTTTTTTTTTTAAATTTTAATACACAGTGCATTACCGCATAACACAGCTCGTATTACTCATGGATCATGACACCCCGTACTCACTATGTACCGTTTGCTTCGATGTGTATGGAGAGACATATTGACACAGAGAATGAGAAAACAAGAGAGAAAGAGAGAGAGAGAGAGAGCGAGAGAGAGAGAGGGAGGGAGGGAGAGAAAGAAGGAGATGGGAGAGAGAAAAGTGTTGGCAATCGTGTGTATCGTCATTTCTCAACTTTAGAGAAGGGGGACAGCAAACACGGTGAGAAAAGTGAGAGAGAGAGAGAGAGAAGAGAGAGAGAGAGAGAGAGAGAGAGAGAGAGGGAGAGAGAGAGAGTGAGAGGAAGCAGACTTCGGTCTCGTGTCGCGGGCAAAGTGCCCGACTGATGCTCGCAGTCGAGCTGTTTTATATCGCTTTAAAGATGCTGGGCCCGCTGCCCCCGCCCCCCTTTGCGTCGCTGACGAGGAATCTCCCACCTAACCGACCTTGAGGCCCATCGAGAGAGAGAGAGAGAGCGAGAGGGAGAGAGAATGAGTAGCTACATAGCGCGAGAGAGATATGCCGGCAGTCCCGGTTGTTTATTTAATATCGTCACGAGTCGTTGCTCCCCCCGCGTGCGGCTCTTGAGCTCGCGGCGCACAAGAGTCCTCGCGATCCTACCAATCGCGGGGCGATCCTCGAGATGCTCACCCGAGCTTTAATCTCCTCAAGGAAGAATCATACTTCCCTGCAGCATAATTTTGAATGCACGTTAATCTACCAATAATTTCCCCAAGAAATCTATTTTTTAGGAATTTTCATCAAAATAATTTTTTTTTGAGTTTTTAAGTATGTGAGTTAGTAAATAAGTAAGTAAGGAAGTTAGTAAGTAAGTGAGTGAGTGAGTGAGTGAGTGAGTGAGAGTGAGTGAGTGAGTGAGTGAGTGAGCGAGCGAGTGAGTGAGTGAAGGAGTGAGTGAGTGAGCGAGTGAGTGAGTGAGTGGGTGAGTGAGTGAGCGAGTGAGTGAGTGAGTGAGCGAGTGAGTGAGTGAGTGAGTGCGAATGAGTCTGTGAGTCAGTAAGTGATTGCGAATGAGTGAGTGAGTGAGTGAGTCAGTCAGTAAGTAAATTAAGTGAGTAAGTTTTTACGTTTTTAGTAGGTTTTCAGTAGGTTCAATGTACTTGAAGTTTCGAACGTTGGACGAAAAATCGATGAGTTTACTTGTTAAGCAAAAAATTAAAAGAGCTGGGTAAGTTCTTGGTAAATAATCATTTTTTTTTAATAAAAAGATGTTTGAAGAATCATTTCCAAAGTCTTAAAGGGCCTCAAAACTGTCCGTTAAAAGAATAAGTTATTCGATTTTACGTTCATTTCCATTAGGCTTAGTAGTCCATTAGGTTTAGTAGTGAGTGCGTGAGTGAGTGAGTGAGTGAGTCAGCAAGTAAATTGAGTAAGTGAGTAAGTAAATAAGTAACTTTGTACGTTTGGAGTAGGTTTTAATAAGTTTAGATTAAGTAAGTAAGTAAGTCAGTAAGTAAATTAAGTAAGTAAGTGAGTAAGTTAGTAAGTAAGTAAGTAAGTAAGTTTTAACGTTTGCAGTAGGTTTTAGTAAGTTTAGTGAGTGAGTGAGTGTAAGTAAGTAAGTCAGTAAGTAAATAAAGTAAGTAAGTTTTTACTTTTTTAGTAGGTTTCAGTAAGTTTAGTGAGTGAGTGAGTGTGAGTAAGTAAGTCAGTCATTAAGTAAATTAAGTGAGTAAGTAAGTTTATTTTACGTTTTAAGTAGGTTTTTTAAAGTGTTTACCTCATGAGTTAATTTTTGTTCGAAAAAACGCCGCGTGATTTGACATTTAGAACAAGTTTTCTGTGACTTATAGTTCTTAAACGTGAAAAAAACATTTTTTTTACTTATTTTTGGTCCGCGTTTGAAAACTTCAAGACACCAAATTTAACAGGGATCATAACAGTTTTGTTGATCCCCAAATCTGGACATTTTCAATAATTTTCATTAAAAATACTTGAGTTCGTTTTGGGACGTAAAAAAAAAATTTATAATGGTTGTACGATTGCGAATAAAGTAAATATTCGGAAGTGTAACTCCCGTCAGAATCGAACTGATTTTTTTTTGTGGTTTCTTACAGTTGAAAAACATATTTAATATTATTATGGTGGCGTATAATGTTTTTACCCAACCTTTTTAATTTGAAAAAAAATTAATTTAGTTACTAGAATAGATATCACCGTTGCAGAGTTTTTGTTGTTTTTTTGGGTTTGACAAAACCAAGTTTTTATAATTAAATTTTTTTTTATCAAACCCAAAAAAACAACAGAAACTATGCAAAGGGGATAACTATTCTACCAGCCAAATTCCTTCATTTTATTTTATTTAAAAAAAAAAAATTATTTTAAATCTAAAAAAAAAAATTTTCAAGTTGGGTAAGAACATTATGCGCCATTAAAATATAACTTAATATAAGGTTTTATAATCGCGAAGAATTGATTAAAAAAAATCTCTTTTTCGAAGCTATTATTTCGCATCAAATGCGAGTAATCGTTGAGAAGATAAAAAAAAAACAAAAAAACAATGCCTTTACGCACGGCAAATGATAATTTGGCACATTTTTTTTCTCCGAGAAATTTCAACCAAATGTTTTTTTCTCGCTAAGTTCGTGCCCCGAAAATAAGTGAGACAGAGTGAGAAATGAAAGAAAGGAAGAGGACGTAGAGAATGACGAGAAAAAATAAATAGGCCCGAAGGCAAATAGGGGGGGGGGGGGGGGGCAAGCTTTATCATTTTTGGAACGTCGATTATTCGTGGAGAATGCTCGTAGTCATTGCCGGGAGGGCAAGAAAACGACAGAGGGCGAGAGAGGGGAAAGAGCGTGGAGCTAGACCGATGTTGATTAGGTAGAGCCTCGGGCTCTCCTCGCTCTCCTTTCTTTTCCTCCAACTCTTTGATACCTCTCTCTCTCTCTCTCTCTCTCTCTCTCTCTCTCTCTCTCTCTCTCTCTCTCTCTCTCTCTCTCTCTCTCTCTCTCTCTCTCTCTCCCGCTTTCTCTCGCTCATCTTCTTTTCCCCAGGCTTTAGCCTTTTTCTCGTTCTCTCTTTCACCTTCGGGCCCTTTTACCAATGCCTCCCTCCCTCCCTCCCCCCCCCCCCCCCCCCTCTCTCTTGGTCTCTTTCGCCATCAGCCTTTTGCGGAGTCGCTTCTGTTTCACAGCCGGAGCATACCTCGGATGACTGACTCCAGCGCACGCGATCCTCGTTCGCATGCATCCCTCTCCTCTATACGTACATTTTGTCCGATGCACCACACATTTGGGCCTTATACCGCCCAAGAAAGTCAGCCCGCACACCATCGGCTGTATTATTTTTCCCACACACACACACACACACACACACACACACACACACACACACACACACACACACACACACACACACACACACACACACACACACACACACACACACACACACACACACGCACGCGCACAACACACACACACACACACACAGATGGATGTGTAAACTCCTCTACCGGCACTTTTATACACGCCAACTTCGTCCTCGTGGCGCACATGACAGAAAGGGACGGATAGGGCCCAATTCGACGATGGAAAATCATATTTTCAAAAGTTCGTACACGTTGATGATCTTCGCGGTATAAGATAGATCACGAATCCGCATTGAATTACACTGGACTCTCGATATTAGAAACCCCGATAAAAGTAACAAATCTCGCGGCCGGGGCTCGACGCGCTCCGTTCCGAGAAAAACTCAGGAGCGTACGCATGTTGTTTACATTGTATGTGGCACATTTTATGGGCGGGGTTTATCACTGAGAAAAAGATGTACCAGGATTTGTTAACTGTTGACAAATGTAGATTATGGCGAAATCAATTATTTTTTAACAGTTGATAAAGTAAATATTTTTTAACCGTTAATTATTTTGACACAAATAAAATATTTCTTAACGACTAACAAATTTTGTAACACTTAAGGAATGTTTGAGTTAAAGTGCCAACTAAATATTTTTCTTTACTACAAATAAACTGTTTTCTTAGTGGACATTGTATCATTTGGGGCCCGGCAAAATTTTAGATACGGCACTGTTCCAAACGTGCCGAGTTCAAAGCACTATATCTATAGATATACCTCTCGCAAAAAGTAACAACTTCCGGTGTGTTACTTATATCGGGAGTCCAGTGTACACGCAATTGGCGATATTTTGGTTTCACAACAACTCCTCGATACGGCGATTCCGTTTAAAATTCAGAATTATTATCCTTCCTTTCGTTCGACGAAACTTTGTGTGTTTTTATTTCTAGAATGAAATTCATTTGTATGCCTTTTTAAAAATTCTTCTTTGATTCGGGTCCGACATGCGATATCTGTTTTAATGCCGATGGCGCATCACGGTGACTCAACTTTGTAAACGCATTCCTTCTTACTCGAATATATTGGGATATATGTGGGGCAAAATGAACTGTAGCGAATGTATTCAACGACTGATTGTGAGACAGAATGAATCGTTTTGCAAACTTATGGACGCATTAAAAGTTGCATTTTCAGTCTATAAAGTCCCAGCCAAAAATTGTATCTGATTGAAAAATTTCCATACTGCGTGATACAATAAAAATCTGAAAGAATTCGGCAACATTTGTCATGCCATAAACAATAATTATCAATGATAATATTGCCCAAAAGTTATTCATAAATTGTTCAAACTAATAATTATTTAACAATTTTTCGGTAAGTTCTTTTTTTTCTTAAAGGAATCGAATGCGTTGATTTTTCTGAACGCACATGAATTTTTTCAGAATTTTCTTTTTATTTTGAAATTTCTAAAAAATATTCTGAAATACAAACAAATATTGCCAATTTTTTATATTTTTTTTGCATACAGGTTTATCGTCAGCTTTGAAAATTTTCAGACACTGGGCCGAAAAATACATAAATACAACCATCACAAAAATTTAAAAACAGAAAATTTCAAAGTAGAGAGAAATTTATGAAGAAATTCATATGCGTTCAGAAAAATTAACGGATTCTATGTGTTTAAGAAAAAAAAGAACTTACCGAAAAATAGTTGAATAATTATTTGTTTAAACAATTTCTTAATAACTTTTGTCAAATGTTGCTGAATTTTTTCAGATTTTTAGTGCATCACGAAATACGGAAACTTCAATCAGAAAAATTTTTTGGCTGGGATCGTATAGCGCTATATCCTTAATTCAATTTTTAATATTTTACGGAAAGTTACGGCAATGATGGTATATTTTACGGCAATGAAAATTCTCTTATATTACGACAAATCAAAGAAAGAAAATTAGTTTCGTGATTTAAAAATCTTTAAAATATGGTCTTATGAGTGGATACAATTTTCCAAATTGTTGAAGCGATCTTTTTTTCCCCTTTTTTTCTATTTCTTTTTCAAATTTGTCAAGGGTTCTCAATCAATTCTCATATGTCTGCCAATCAATAAAATTTGATTCCTAATAGCTGGATCCTGATAAAAAATAATATAAACAATATATAAAGAGAAATGAACAACGAGAAACACAAATTGCCAAAATACGCAGTAAAAATTTTGAGACAATTTAGATCTTTTTTGAAAAATCTCCATTTTAAAATTAGCCTTGTAGGACTCAAACTGATTTCGTTGATCTTTCATCGTATTATTTTTCCACGATTGGAAAAATCAGATCGACGAAATTAAAACCAAGTATTGTTCTAAAATGACCATAAAACCAAATATTATTCTAAAATGACGATTGTTCAAAAACGATCTTAAAAACTGAAAAACTGAAATTAAGTTAGTTGAATTAATTTATATCACACTGGACTCTCAAGATTGTGGCACCTTCGATAAATCACACACTTGCAACAGTACCAATGTAAAAACCACACATATAATGTGGCATACATATATATATCGAACCGGAGTGCGCTGAGCCAAGGCCGCGAGAATCGGGCGTTAAACCGGGAGGCACTAAACCGGGAGTCTAGTGTATATGGGGCGTTCCATCCCGAATCGGACAGTTTGAAAAACTTTTTTTTTTATTTCCTCAATTTTTTTATATTTTTTAGTACATATCAAAAGGCCCTTCCTATTAAATTTTGAGATTTTTTTAATTACCCGTTCAAAAAATATTAAATTTACAAAAAAAACCGCTCTTTTTTGGTTTTTTGGTCATAACTTCTTTGAAAATGATCGAAATTGGAAGTTTTTTTTTCCAAATTTTTGTTTTTTTATGGCCTTTTCAGAAAAAAATACAATAAAAATATTCGATGAGTTTTTGAATGAGTTTTTTGAGTTTTAAACTTTAAATCGCGTTTTTTAAAGTGAGTGTCATTTTTGATTTTTTTGATTTTTTTGCTTTAAACATCTATCTATTTAACAATTTTTAAGACTAGTCCGATCGTGCGATTACCACAACTACTATTTTTTTTCGATTTTTGAAAAAGGTTCAATGCCCACTCATACAATTCTTGAACTGTTATTTGCTCATAAATTAATTATTAATTTTTAAAATTTGTTAACAATGAAAAAGTGTCAAAATTAATTCAAAATGTTTAAAAAAATACTATACAGTAACAAAAATTGGTATTCATAATAATTTATGAAAACAAAATTTTTTTAATTTTCAAAGATCGAAAAAAAATAGTAGTTATGGAAATCCCACGATCGGAACAGTCTCAAAAATTATTGAATCGATAGATATTAAAAAAAAAAATAATAATAAAAAAAAATGACACTCACTTTTAAGAACGCGATTTAAAGTTTAAAACTCAAAAAACTCATTCAAAAACTCGTCGAATATTTTTGTCGTATTTTTTTCTGAAAAGGCGATAAGAGACAAAAATTTTGAAAAAAAAAATTTTTAATTTGGACCATTATTAAAGAAGTTATGACCAAAATACCAAAAAAGAGCGGTTTTTTTGTTAATTTAATATCTTTTGAACGGGTAATTGGAAAAATCTCAAAATTTAACAGGAAGGCTTTTTTCATGGGTACTCGAAAATATAAAAAAATTGAGGATATAAAAAAAAAAGTTTTTCAAACTGTCCGATTTGGGATGGAATGCCCCATATGTATCTCATCGTAATGGCCAACCATGACCATTATCGTGGGAGTTCAGTGTAAATTCCTCCAAATACGTTTTGCAAATCGATTTAGCTCCTCACATCGCTCAAGTGGTCCATTCTCACACCCCCACTCCCCGATTAATTTTTATTCATACCCTTCGCTCGTTCGTCTCTGACTCTGGCAACGCTTTACTTTGTATCGAATCACGCACTCACGTCTGTAACCCCCTCTTACTATGTTGTATGTTGTGTGTGGTAAGCGTCTTCAAAAAGTCCCCATGTCGGTTAACATCCAACCTCCCTTCACCCGCTAATGACCAAGTACGAGCCCTCTTCTCTCTTTCTCGCCATTTCCTCGTCCTTATGTTTCCGTATCAGACACGCGCCCCCGGGGGGCTTTGAAGATGCGCTCATATGTGTATCAAGAAACGTACCCGCGTGAAAAACAACTCTCCTCGGACTCGGCACGAAGTGGGGAAAAAAAAAAATAAATAAAGTAAACAATTCCAATGTTCATCTGGCGAATGGTCGAAACACACACGACGAAGAGGCAACATGGCGAAATAAGACCATTCATATGAAAGTTGAGAGACTAAAATAGATGGAAAAAAGGAAACCTCCGCGGATTCACGGTCTGGGGACGTAGCTCGGCTGACAAACAAAATGGCGTAAGCGGGAGGCTCGAAGCGTCGCGAAATGGCGGCGCGCGCGCCATTTTGTTTCTCGCTGTTCGCGCTGAGCGGATTCGGCCATCTTATCGTGGCATTTCGCACCCTCGTTACTCGAAACGAGGCAGCATTCGAGATTCGTTTCTTCGGACATTCTCGCGGGTGAAAAAATCTTCGGAGTCCAGCGGAGCGAGAGTTCATTGAAAAATGAAATATTTTTCTCCCCCTCTACCGATGGATCTCGGGTTTTTCTTCCCTTCCCTCCGCCAGTTCTTTCCATCAACGCAAGACATATTTTATGATTTCTCGAGGGGCTTTTCTATGCCGTGTCGAATATCTCTCTCTCTCTCTCTCTCACTGGCCTCCATCTTTCTTTTACTCCTGCGTCTCTCTTTTGCTCTTTATATATATGGGGCATTCCTGGTCAAATCAAGTAGTCATCGGCCCCTTCGGATTTTGTCGACAAATTTTTTTTTCCTATATTTTGGTCCAAAAGGAAGAGGTTATTTTTTCCAGATTTTTACCGCTTGTTTTACCCCACAAAATAATTTTTTTTCCATAACTCTTGAGTTGTAATGAATTTGGATGTTTTTAAATTTTGAATTTTTTTGCATAAATTCTGTAACTAAAAACTCGTATTTTCATCATAGTTTGAGAGTGGGCTGAGAATAATTTATATGTCATTTTAAATTAGAGAAAAAAAATTTGTTTGCAAATTTTGGAAACTAAATATTTTAATGATGGTTCCCTGTAGAAGAAAAAATAAAAATAAATCGTATCTTGGTAAATAAATTTTTCTTCCGCTATTTTGATAATAAATTTCATAAAATCGATTAATTATAGCATTCAAAAAATACATTACTTTTCAGATGGAGCACCATAACAATATAAGAACTTAATTAATTTTTAGTCAACAGATATGGAAAAAAGTATTTTATTGAGTACAACACGTGATAAAAATCTGGAAAAAATGACCTTTTTTTGGGCCAAAATATGCTAAAAAAAAATTCGTCAACTAAATCCGAGCAGGTCAGGTCGACGACCACGTGAGTTGAGCTGGAATGCCCCATATATATATGTCGTGGATGATCGCTCTTGCAGAGTTTTATACGGTGCAGCTCTTCTGGGAAAGGTTCTTTCTCTTGTGCTATATATGCATATACATATATATATGAGGTATTCCCTACCAAGCCGACCAATCCGTGGACCCGACCATTTTTGATTTTGTTGAAAATTTTCTATTTTTTCGTACGTACCGAAAGCAGTCTCTCAGATTTTTTTTAGATTTTTGTCTCAACTCTATTAACCACAATAAATTTTTCAAAATTTGACACTATTTTTTTTTCAAATGCTCATAACTTTTTTAAAACCGGAGATATCAAAATAAGACAAAAGATCTTTTTTTCTGTCTTGAGTTGCAGTTTTATAAAAAAAAAAAATACAGAAAAATATCGATATTCATTTTCATATTTTTTTTGAATTTTTAAACATAAAATATTTTTTTTTCAACTTGGACCCTTTTTTATTTTTTTGAAAAAGTTCACCAATTGTTAAGAGACATTTCCACAAGTACTAAAAAATTAGCAGCTTGTGATTCTCATAACTTAAATTTTTTATCTATTTTTGAAGTTATACAATACATGAAAAAATGGTGATACCAAAATAAAACAGAAGATCTTTTTTTCCGTCTTGAGTTGTAGTTTTATTCAAAAAATACAAAAAAAAATATCGATATTTATTTTTATATGTTTTTCGAAGTTTTAAACACAAAATATATATTTTTATTTAACTTGGACCCTTTGGATTTTTTTGAAAAAAATGCACTACTTTTTAAGAGACATTTTTACAAGTACTGAAAAATTGGCAGCTTGTGATTCTCATAACTTGTATTTTTGATCTATTTTCGAAGTTATAAAAAACATGAAAAAAGTAAAAAAAAAAGACCACTTCAAAAATAGATAAAAAATACAAGTTATGAGAATCACAAGCTGCCAATTTTTTAGTACTTGTGAAAATGTCTCTTAAAAATTGGTAAATATTTTCAAAAAAATAAAAAGGTTCCGAGTTGAGGAACAAAAATATTTTACGTTTAAAACTTGAAAAAACATATGAAAATGAATATCGATATTTTTGTTGTTTTTTATAAAACTGCAACTGAAGACGAAAAAAAAAGATCTCTTGTCTTATTTTGATATCTCCGGTTTTTTAAAAGTTATGAGCATTAGAAAATTTTTTTTGTCAAATTAAAAAAAAATTATTGTGGTTAGTTGGGTTGAGACAAAAATCTAAATAAATTCGGAGAGACTGCTTTCAGTACGTACAAAAAAAATAGAAAATTTTCAACAAAATAAAAAATGGTCCGGTCTACGGATTGGTCGGCTTGGTATGGAATACCTCATATATATTTTGTTCTCTGTCTTCGGTAATGCTCTTTGCGGCGAGTATCTTCTTGCGCTCGATTCTTTTCCCTCCTCCCCCCTCCTCCTCCTCCCTCGTCGAGTTTTCTCCGCGCGCGTTGTTCCCTCGAGTGCAACGAATGTGCATTCGAACTGTGGCGAGGTCTTTTGCCGCCGCATTTTGCGATTCGCGATCACGCGAGCTGGGACATAACGCGAGAGCGCGAAAAACACTGTATAACTCCGAACCGCCGCGTAAAAGCACTTGCGAAAGAGAAAGAGGGAGGGGAGGAGGTGTGAGAGAGAGAGAGAGAGAGAGAGAGAGAGAGAGAGAGAGAGAGAGAGAGAGAGAGGATGATAAAGGAGATGTAATATCGTTGAGAGGCGGAAATTGCATTTGGTCAAAGTAGGGTAGCAAAGGCTTTGAATTCCCATTAGCAGAAAAATAGGGGCGATTGTTGTAAGCTCTGAGAAAAATGATACTGAATTTCAAAAAAATAGCTTGAGACGTTCGGTTATAAAAAAAATTTTGAAATTAAAAAAAAAAATTTTGTCAAAGCTCCGACATTCGCATTTTTAGTAGTATCGAGCTAAAATTTGTTGCACAAATATGCTACATGACAAGAATGGTCAGTGTTGAATTTGGAGAAAAACGCTCGTGAGGGTCGTTCTCAAAAAATTTTTGAAATTTCTGAAAAATGCTTGGTTCGAATGTTCAGATCTCAAGATCTGTTTTAAGATCAAACTCAGGATCAAACTTTCCATTGGACTCAAGTTGGAACTTAAGATCGAACTTAAGTTCCAATTAAAGATAAATTTTAAGTTTGAACTTAAGTTTCATTATAAGTTCATACTTGAGTTCAAACTTTAGTGCGAACTTCATATCGATCTTAAGTGCAAACTTGAATTTCGTTTGAAGTTTGATCTTAAGATCCATTTTGACTTTTGAGCTTGAACTTAAGCTCGATCGAACTTCTTTAATCGCTTTTCTAGACCGGATTTTTTTGACATTAGTTGCCAAAATAATCAAGTTCGATCGAACTTAAGTTTAAGCTCACGATAGATCTTAAGTTTAAACTTCATACCAAATATAAGTTTGAACTTGAGTATGAACTTATAATGACACTTAAGTTCAAACTTAACATTCATCTTAAATTGGAACTTAAGTGCGATCTTAAGTTCCAACTTGCGTTCAATGGATCATTTGATCTTAAAATTCGGGCCTCAGTTTCTTTATTTAACAGCTATCGAGTTCACTTTTTTAGCACCGATACAGTAGATGACAAAAACAATTAATAATTTAAATTGAACGGAATTGCTAAAAAATAATGCAAATTGGAAAATTGCCCATAGCTTCTTTATTTGTTGCAGTCGTTCGTGAAGCTTCCTTTATGACGGTGGAAAAAAATGAGGAAGCTATATGTGCAAACTTCCAATTTGCATGATTTTTTAAAATGAATTTTTGAGATTCTTTAGGACTGTTGGAAATTGACATAGAAGTTGGCCGTGTTTTTCCATCAAACTGGCAAATCTTCTATATTTTTTATATAATTAAAAAAAACAATTGCTATAATTCCAAGTTTTTTTTGGTAATTCTTTTTTAGAATTTGGCAATTTTTAGGTGAACACGTTTTTCAAATTCCGCAAAAAAATTCCTCTGCCCCGAACAAAAATTGCGCAAAAAAAATTGAATATAGTATAGTGATAATGTAATTCTTGTTTTCTTTTTGGCGGTGTAGAAAATAGAAATAAAATAACAGAACAGAAATAATAATATATAAATAATATAAGTAATATAAATATGAATAATAGTAATAATAATAATAATAATAGAAACAATCAAATGGAAACAAAAAATATCAAACAAATAATCCAGATAAATTCTTGAGAGGAAAAATGAACCGTGAGTTGGGATGGTACAAAAATTGACAGCTGTCAATTATTTCGCTGAAATGTCGCTAACTCATTGTCACAAAATATTCGTGTAAGGTAAATGTCCCAATACCCGACCACGTCCCAGTACCCGACCACTTGAACCAATATATCAGCAAGTTAAGCGTTCACTTAAGAGAAATCTTAAACTGTGAATTGATTTAATATCCAGGATTCATAATCTACGTATACGATACTACTTTTAATAGTTCAAGAATCGTCTGTAATTTAATTTTGGATAAATATGACAGCACGCGTACTATTCGGGGCACGGAAGCCATTATCTAAGCTGAAGTACTAAGGAATCGCGATATCTTATTGAAGCTATTTCGAAGTGGCTTTTATCGTTTTCGAACTGAGCCTTAGCTGTTTTTATTCGGTAAGGTACCACTAATTTCATCATGTTGTCTCAATTAGCCAAAAATGCGTTTTAAGTACTTAATTTTCATGTCCGGTTATTGGTACATACGAAATGTATCTTGTACCGATAACCGACCATGTGTCCGGATATCGGTACTTGCTCGCGACTACCAGGTGTGTAAGTATGAAACCGGAATTTCGAAAGTATGAAACCCATTTCGCCACCTTTTGTATCTTTCCCATGGCTTTTAACCGAAGGGAGATGGCTTCTCGGGTCACCTTTAACTGATCCGCCAGTTGTTGTTGTGTTTGAGCGTCGTCTTCGTCCAACAAGGATTGCAGGTCAGCGTCTTCAAACTTTTTCGGTGGTCTTCCACGTTCTTCGTTCCTCACGTCAAAATCGCCACTTTTGAACCGTTTAAACCACTCGAAACACTGTGTTTTACCGAGAGCATGCTCACCAAACGCCTCCAGAAGCATTCGATGCGATTCGGCTGCGGTTTTCTTCAGATGAAAACAGAAAAGTAGGGCTGTCCGCAAATCGTAATTTGTTGGCACAAAACTCGACATGTTTATCTCTAATAAACTAATGCTACTGAATGAAACTCGTGTTATTGTGAGTTGTAAATCTTTGTCGGATATCAATACAATAACAAGACACCGCTGACGTGATGTGTCGGTAACTGCATCGACATCTAGCGCCACCTATGGGCAAATTCCGGTTTCATACTTACACACCTGGTATGTTCAGTCCCAGTAAACGGACATCCGCTGACGTGTATATTATTCGTGCATAACCTCAAAATTTCGGTGACACATTCTCCGAGCAGCGACGCATTTTTCTCAATTCACCCCCTCACTTCCTCCCGCCATAGAGATGAGTGGTCGGTTATAGGGTCATAATGTGTGGTCGGATATTGGGTCATATATAGAAAAACTGGTGGCCGGGTACTGGTACATTTACATTTCTCAGTATTTTCGGTTATTATGAATAAACGACTAATTATAGCGACAACTATAACCTGTGTTTTGGAAACTAGAGACTTCAAGCTTTCCAATAGTCATAGTTGTTATAGAAAATAGTTTATTTTTGAACGCGAAAAACAAGTTAACTTTTTCGTCGCCTCTTAGATGGTCGGGTATTGGGACATTTACCTTAATTAATACTCCCTCCTAAAAAAAAAACTCCCTCCTCTTTACGAATCTCGTTAATTGAAATCAGCATCGATTATACAACAAAAATTATCGATTTTCTTTTCACATTGTGCTCAATTCCACGATGAATTTTGCAAATTTCATTTTACTCGTAATGATTTGCAATTGAATCGTAAAATCACTTGTACGTTTCGTGCATACATATAGATAAATTTGCGATGTATCTTTAGCTATGGTGAGTTTCGATGGTGAATCCAACGAAGGGGTGAAGAGCGAATTCAAGGATGGCGAGAGAGAGAGAGAGAGAGAGAGAGAGAGGGAGAGAGAGAGAGAGAGAGAGCTGGTTCCTGTTGCGGTTTTGGTCGTGCATACGTAATATCTGATTCCGAGGTCCCAAGAACGAGGCGAGCGAAACAAGAACCCGAGGAACGAATGCAAGTTGGGCGAGAAGGGTTGGGGAAGAATGGTAAAGAAGATGGAAAGGCAAACCAAATGCAGATACGAAACCAGAGAAAGAGACCCTGCGCTCTGTTCTCATTCTTTCTCTTTCTGTCTCTCTCTCTCTCTCTCTCTCTCTCTCTCTCTCTCTCTCTCTCTCTCTCTCTCTCTCTCTCTCTCTCACTCTTTCTGAGCGAATATACACATATGTGTATATTTGAATATTTTTGCGATGGCAATTTTTCGCCTGGAGCTTCCACAATCGAAATCGTATAAGGAAAATGGAAAGCCAATAGCAAAGGAGATAGATTCCATCCATCTTTAAGCGGTGTTGTGGTCTAGAGTCATTTTGACAAATTTTGTTTATACTTAAAGTACCCATAAAATATGTGTAATATTTATTTATTCCCATTGTTATCGCTGCTAAATAATTTTTTTCCAAAAGTGGATCTTGCAAAAGCAGGCATAGTTAAATGATTTATAGCGCTCAATGATTCTTCATTTTTTAGTAATTGCCATAAATTTCCGTTTTTAAAGAGATGATGAAAATAATTACGAAGTCGTTTCCGTGATGAATATTCACCATTATAAATTTCGCCCATCCATCGTTATAAAACGTTCCCAGTAGCCCGAAGATTAATGTATATAAAGGCTGGGAATATCTCCGATTTCGTTGACAGGGCAAGAATGGAGATGCAGCAGAATCGATAGGCTCCGGAGTACGATATAAAGAGGAGAAGCATATATATGTATATAAAATGCTGGAGTTTTCGGCGGGCGAGGAACGAGAGTAACTCTTGTGACGCCATCGCGCTTCTCCATCAGAAAACCGATGAGAAAGAGAAAGAGAGAGAGAGAGAGGGAGAGAGAAGGAGCTACATGCGGGAGCCAAAACTCCTGAACCTATTGTCCTCTTGTCCACGGTCTTTTTCAATTCAAATTGAAGCCGCACAAAAAAAAAATCGCGAGACACAAACACACTGATCTTCGAAGGGGAGGAAGGCTTTTGCTCCGTTTTTCTTTTCATCCTCTTTTCGACATTGCAGAAGCAGAGTCTCTGCGCAAATCTTTCGTAAAATCCTAGCGAAGGAAGCGTTTTTGAAGAGCGATTGGGTGGCCTCTAATTTTATCATTACTACTTAGCGGTCATATTGGCATTATTACTCAAAATCCTCAAGAGAATGCTCCGTCCCTAATTTATCGCCATTTCTCTTGGCTGTTCCTCTGGCCCGTGCGATTTGCTGCTGCATCACCATAACATCCTCAGCTCGTTAGTTCCTCACTGGTCTTTTCTTCATCCAAGGGGAATGTGCCCAGAACTTGGAGAGATCGCTCGTTCCGCTGTGTGATGCTTTCCAGAAGTCAATGCTGGACGATTTACCTTAGCGGAAGACAGCATCCAGAGGTATTTATGATAACCGATCGTCCCCGGTTCTATCGATGCACTTGCGGACTCTTCTTAGAGTTTGGGGTCCTTCCTTCCCCATTGAAACCAGTGCTCTCCTCCAAAATAGGGAGGAACCGCGAAGGGTAGTTGCATTGGCTCTTTCACTCGTAGCTGGATCCAGGGAGACCATGGGGAGAAAGTTCCAAGAGAACACTCTGAAGTTTTTGGGCCGCAGGTCCTTGTTTCTGTTTAAATTCGTCTATCTGTGAAGGAGTGCAGTCACCCGGTCGAAAGGAGGAGAGACTTACACCTACGCGACGAAGCGAAGAAGGTCACTTCTCCTGGGTTTGTCTTTACGGTATTCATGATGACCAATCGTCCCCGGTTCTATCGATGCACTTGCGGACTCTTCTTAGAGTTTCGGGGTCCTTCCTTCCCCTTGAAATTAGTGCTCTCCCCCAGAACAGGGAGGAAACGCGAAGGGGAGTTGCTTTGGCTCTTTGACTGGTAACTGCATCATAGGGAAACCATGGGGAGGAAGATTCAAGAGAACACTCTGAAGTTTTTGGGCCGCAGGTCCTTGTTTCTGTTTGAATTCGTACCTCTGTGAAGGAGAAGTGCAGTCATCCGATTGAAAGGAGGAGAGACTTACACCTACGCGACAAAGCGACAAAGGTCACTTCTCCTGGGTTTGTCTTTACGGTATTCATGATGACCAATCGTCCCCGTTTCTATCGATGCACTTGCGGACTCTTCTGAGAGTTTCGGGGTCCTTCCTTCCCCTTGAAACTAGCGCTCTCCCCCAGAACAGGGAGGAAACACGAAGGGAAGTCACTTTGGTTCTTTGACTGGTATCACAGGGGGGCAATAGGGAGGAAGAATCAACGAGAACACTCTGAATTTCTTGGGCCGTGTGTGTGGGTCCTCGTTTCTGTTTGAATTCGGACCTCTGTGAAGGAGGAGTGCAGTCATCTGGTTAGAAGGAGGAGAGACTTACACATACGCGACAAAGCGAAGAAGATCACTTCTCCTGGGTTTGTCTTAATGGAAACTTGCGGGTATAGCCAAGGACCAAAAGTCGCATCCTCGCGACAGAACTCCTCTCTTTCGACCAGTTCTCTCCGACATCTTGTGTATTCCCTCGCTGTCTTTTACCATCGCACACTCTCCAGAATGAACGCTCTGTGACATTTTGTTGAATTTGTGTGTGTGAGTTTGTGTGCCTCTGTCGCGTTCCCTCTTTCTCTCATATTCCGCGGCTGCGACTCCTCCGGACTCCTCTTTCGCGCGACTCCTTTTCCCTCCTCCATCTCACTCTCTGGGATCTTTCGCCGGCATCCCTCTCCGTGGATATCGTTGCTGGTAACCGGCACCACCAGATATTCGCAGAATCCTGTCGTCCTTCTGATTTGGCCGAGGAAAGAATCGACCCTCTCTCACTCCCTCTCCTTCTCTCTCATCCTTCGCCGGCATTGTATTTTAACATGCCGCGCACTTGGACTTTTGTCCTCGCACGCACAGATTTATTTCCTATCAGTGCGGTTCTTCGCGCCACTTTGGGAATCGAGGAGATACGACGAGAGAGATGAAAATTGTCCGGGGTTGGTGGTTTCGAAGGTTTCTACCTGAAACTCAAAAATCATCTTCATTTGCCATCGAATCGATTCAACAATGAATTCGGCTTATCATTATTGCGCTGGAAATTCCAAACTGAACTAAACTTCCAAAAAAGTCAAGGAAAAAAAACACTCTTTTGTCTATTGTGAGGGCCCATGCGTGAATTTGATTGAGGCCCCGACTAGGTCCCGATCGGTTTTCCCTAACGTACTTCGGGTCCTTAACTGGAAGCCCAATAAGGCCCCTGAATGGACGGTCACACTTTTTCGACAAGGGCCTTAGAAGGTTGCCAAATGAGGGCCTTTTCAACCGCCTCACGTCTGCCATGTCAAATCCACGACAAGCCCATGGTCAAGCCCTATCAGGGCCCTAGTATGTGCGTAGTATCGCTATGCGTGTAGATTGTAAAATTGAATTATGTTAATAATAATAATATTATTATTATTGTTTTTATTAATAATTCTCCAAGAGAATTTTTACGAAAAAATAGTATAAAGCAGAGGATTTGTATGTAGAAATCTTGCGGGTATGACTTCCTTCGAAGCATGACTTCCTGAGAGGCCTGACTCTGCGGTGTCGTATACAACCCATGCTCCCACTTCGGCTATATAAACATACTATTTGCATATTCCGTATGGGAGAGAGCGCACGCCGTATGCGACATCTCATGGCAAGTCTCGGAACTAACTCCCCGTGAAGCCCGATTAGGCCCTCGAAGGGTTGCCTCGTTAGTGCCATGTTTGCAATAATTAGAGCTCCGATACTTTTGCCCTATTTGGGCCCGATTTGGTTCTGTTGTAATTATACCTACTTCTTTAAATATGGGTTGCCCGATCGAAGCCCGACAAGGTCCTCAACGGGTTGCCTTGGGTCAGCCATATTGTAAGTAGGCCTGGTAACCTTGGCATTGCCCTGTCACGGCCTAACCTGGCGGTGTTATGGCAATTCATGACAGGGCATCCACATTCAAGCCCGACAAGGTCCTCTACGGGTTGCCTTAAGTCAGCCATATTGTAAGTAAGTCTGGAAATCTTGGCACTGCCATGTCGGGGCCCAACCTGGCGGTGTTATGGCAATTCATGATAGGGCAACCACGTTTAAACCTGACAAGCTCCTCAATGGGTTGCCTTAGGTCAGCCGTATTGTAAATAGGCCTGGCAACCTTGGCATTGCCCTGCCGGGGCTCAACCTGGCGGTATAAGGGCAATTCCTGACAGGGTGGATGCCCTGCAAGCCCGACAAGGTCCCGACTTAAGTCAGGGCTTCCCTAGAATTTTCACGCACGGGGGTGTCTTTTTTTAAATCGACTTTTTTGCCGATCGGTGACTGGCAATGAAAACATTGTTTTATCTTTTACATTTAACAACAACATTTAAAATTATTTTATAAAAATGTAAAAAAAATATTTTTTCAATATCCAAAAATGTTTGCATGAAGACTTGGGTTCTTCAACCTCTAACCACAATCTACTGGCTTGAAGTTCATTATTCTTTGGTTCAAGCAGATCCATTATTCCTCAAAGAAGACAACAAACAATTGCCTCCCTCCCAATTGTACCCAAAACACATCAAACGGGCTGGATATTTCATTTGCATGCTCGAATAATCTAGTATCCCGATCTACATGTTCGTATATCCTCGAAACGGAATAAAAAACGCAATTGAATAATCTCGTACCTCTTCGTATATATATATACATAAAGTCGATTGTCGTTTTTGCCTCCACGTAGGACATATGTCTAACGTAATTGTCATTTTGTGTGTTTCAGGTAAGTTTTTCGGAGAGGGCTCTTACCTCGCGGCAAACTTTTTCGACTCTCATGGATAAAGGAGAGAGGGCGGGAGGGGGAGGAGAGAGTGGGAGAGAATTCCACGATGTGCACATACGATGGAAGAACGTTAATCTATAAGTCGAGATCGGCGTTGCTGGAGGAAGAAGACCAGAGGAGAGGGAGGGAGGGAGCAGGAGGGAATACAAGTGGAGGAATGGCAGTTGTATGTAAGTGCATTTGGCGAAACGCCCGAGCCCAGAAGAGCATTGCTCTGTTATACGATATATATATACACATACATATAGTAACGCATGTTGATATGGGAAGGGTAAAATCGAAGGTATACGTGCCTGCGAGAGGGAGTGAGAGGGATAAAGGAAGAGAGTTAGAGGGAGAGGGAGAGTGGGCATTATTTGAGCGCGAGAGAAATATAAGAAGGTACATCGGTGGACGAGGGTGTATTCGCCCGGGCGATCGTCTTGGCGGTTCGACGCGCCGACAGTAAATATACTTAAGGCGGTGCCGCGCTCGCGAGGAAGCGAGAGTGAGAGTGAAGGAGGGGGGGGGGGAGGGAGCGGGAGGGAGCGAGCTCAGGAGCGTTGAAATCACCGGCACAGGAAAAGAAGGAAGGAAGAGAGAAGGATTCAAGAAGAGGGCCCTTCGGCAGCGCGTTTTCGAAGGCGGTTGTAGGCCTCAGGGCCCTCTTTCTGCTCTTCTCCGGGTCCTCCAGGACCAAGAAGACAACGACGTCGACGACGACGACGACGACGTCGACGACGACGTTTCAAGACAACGAAGACTTTTCGGGCCTCAAGTCCCAATGAAGTCCAAAGGGAGAGGGAGGGAGGGAGAGGGGGGTGGGGGGGAGGGAGGGTTTGTTCGTTGAGAAAGAGTTTCGTATCAGGGAGAGAGGCAGAGGGAGCCCGCTTTGCATTTGTTTCGGGGGATCGAGAGGAACGCTCTCTCTATCTCATCCGCGGTCTTGACTCTCTTCCGTCGCTTCGCATTTCACTCCCTCCGCCTCGATCGTCCTTTGAGCTGTCGCCCTTCGTTTCTCCTGGACCTCGATCTCGCTATGTGTCCTCTTTCCCTCTCCCTCCTTCTCTTTCTCTCGTGAGTGAAAGAGAGAGAGGGACAGAGAGAGAGAGAGGGAGAGAGAGAGAGAGAGGGAGAGGGAGAGAGAGAGAGAGAGAGAGAGAGAGAGGACTTTTCGAGAGATCCTCTCGCGGCTTTCTCGAAAAGTCCACTCTTTCGAGAGAGAATCGGGAGCACAGAGATCCAAACAGCAGCCTTCCGCTCTCTCGCGGTGTAGTCGACAGCCGTCTAAATTACCGAGCATCGCGCATCAGCCGATTCCTCCTCTTTCGCGAGAGCCTCTCTACCCGCGGAAAAGATCGTCTCCTTTCTCTCGTAATGCCTTGGCCCGCGACTCTGGACATCCGAAATCCGCGACTGGACCGAGAATAAACGAAGAGAAATGGCGCTCTCCGGATTTCCCCTCGCTGCTCTCGTTAATTGATAAGTGATATCTCGAATCTTCCCTGAACCAAAGGGGTCTCTGGGACTCTTTCGGACGTGTATCCCCAGAAAGAGGAGATTCAATGGAATCCCCGGCTGATGGCCCAATGGCAATTTTCACGAGGGAAAAAAATCATTCAGAGCAGGCCTCGTACCACGAAATTTCGGTTGCGGGCGCGTTTGAGAGAAATTGTGGTCGACCATTAATTTTGTCGTAAATTATGTTAAGTCGAGGACATTTTATATCTTATAGTTGAAATCGAACAGCTGAATGCAAAGATTTACTAATGCAATTTTTCAGAACTGGGCAAAGTCCTGGAAAGTACTTCAAGTACAGAGTACTGGAAAGTACTTCAAGTACAAAGTACTGGAAAGTACTTCAAGTACAAAGTAATTGAAAGTAATTCGAGTACAAAGTAATGGAAAGTACTTCAAGTACAAAGTAATGGAAAGTACTTCAAGTACAAAGTACTGGAAAGTACTTGAAGTACAAAGTACTGGAATGTACTTGAAGTACAAAGTACTAGAATATACTTGAAGTACAAAGTACTGGAAAGTACTCGAAGTACAAAGTACTGGAAAGTAGTGGAGGGTTGAAAATCTACTTCAAGTACAAAGTACTGGGAAGTACTTCAAGTACAAAGTATTGGGAAGTACTTCAAGTACAAAGTACTGGAAAGTACTTCAAGTACAACCTACTTGAAAGTACTTCAAGTACTAAGTATTAAGAAGTACTTCAAGTACAAAGTATCGGGAAGTACTTGGAGTACAAAGTATCGGGAAGTACTTGAAGTACATAGTAGCGGAAAGTACTTCAAGTACAAAGTACTGGGAAGTACTTCAAGTACAAAGTACTGGGAAGTTCTTAAAGTACAAAGTACTGGGAGGTACTCAAAGTACAAAGTACTGGGAAGAATTTAAAGTACAAAGTACTGGGAAGTACCTAAAGTACAAAGTACTAGGAAGTACTTCAAGTACAAAGTACTAAGAAATTCTTCAAGTACAAAGCACGAAGTACCGTAAGTACTTCAAGTATCAAGTACCGTCAGTACCGTAAGTACTTCAAGTATCGAGTACCGTCAGTACTTGAAGTACTACGTACTTATTACTCGGAGTACTTAATATTTAAAGTACTTCAAGTACAAGTACTTGAAAAATCATTACAGATTATGCCGAAATTTGCATTGTTTGAATGCAATAAAAATAAATTTTTTATTTATTTTTACTGAGACTTGCAGTTTGTTTGTGAATTTGACATCCCCCAAACCCTCAAATTAATTTAATTGATTTGTCACTTTGAAAATTATTTGGGAAGTATTAATTTTGTCGAGACTATTTCCTGGCAATTAAAACGATGCAAACATCAAAATCATCATCATAGCCTGATTGAAACAAAGGGAGTCAGCATTTAAGTCGAGTATATATAGAGGGTTGAAAATCTCTGGTCCGCATCGCCAACATCAAGGAGCTCCAGCGCATCTTTCGCGGATCTCCCTCTCCCGCAGGATCCCCGGATTGTTTCTCTCTCTCTGTTTCCTCGCAGGACCAATCCAACAAAACTATCTTCTCCTCTCTTATCTCTCATTCCTTTTCCTCGCTCGCGCGTCTTTGCTCTTACCCGCTTCGAGAAAGGAGCACGTCTTCTTCACTGCGCTCTCCTCTCTTTCCCTCTTTAGCTTTACGTGGATATCTATACGTGCTCGATGCTGCGGTTGCTCTCTCGCTTTATACCTGCCTGCATCTTGGTACCCGAAACTCCTCGGTCCAGCGCGATTCCCGACTCGAGACTCTCTTTGAGAGCCTTCTCCCTCCTCCCTCTCTCTTTCTCTTTCCGTCTTGTGTATTGAAGCAGGATTTTCGGTTTCCTCGCGAAGCCCTCGCAGATTCATTCTGTAACACACAGGAAAGGAGGAGGAGGAGGAGGAGGAGGAGGAGGAGGAGGAGGAGGAGGAGGAGGAGAAGGGGGAGGAGGGGGAGGGGGAGGAGGAGGAGGAGGGAGGGGGAGGAGGGGGAGGAGGAGGAGGAGGAGGAGGAGGAGGAGGAGGAGGAGGAGGAGGAGGAGGAGGAGGAGGAGGAGGAGGAGGAGGAGGAGGAGAAGGAGGAGGAGGAGGAGGAGGAGGAGGAGGAGGAGGAGGAGGAGGAGGAGGAGGAGGAGGAGGAGGAGGAGGAGGAGGGGGGAGGAGGAGGAGGAGGAGGAGGAGAGAGGGAGCACATCGACAACGAGAGTAGAGAACTCTGTGAACCTCGTGTGTGGATATAGGAGAGAAAGACGGAGTTCCGAACGCCGCGCCGACTGTCGTGCGACTCTTTTTTTTTCTTTCCGTTCTTCTTCACTCCGCTTCTTCCTCGTCTTCTTTTCCCCGCAGTATACATATACCCTTCTTTCTTCGTCTCCTTCTTTTGCCGCATCCGACTCTTCCTCCTTGTCTTTCTTTTCCTCCCTGTACCTCGGCGTTTTTTTCAACCCAACCACGGGAAGACTTATAAGGCGATTCCTCGCGTTCCACGGAAAAAAAGGGATGGTAAAAATCGCTTCTCGTCCCCGCGCACTTGCCTCTCTCTCCTTCTCTCCTCCACTCCCTATCTTACTCTCTCTCTCTCTCTCTCTCTCTTTGGGTTTTTTTCTCCTCGCCGTTTATACTCCTGGGCTTTTGATCCTGCTACTGAACGTTCGTTTCGTTTCATCCGGAGATCGCGATCTCACCGGTTCCTCGATAGTTCCGATTCAAGGATCCTCAACTCTTCGGAGGTTTCGATTTTTCGCCGCAACATCTGGCAAAATCTTGCCTGGAGATTGCGGCAAATTGGATATAATTTCTAACACTATTCAGCTCAAAGGTGAGCACAAAATTCGCCCAGGAGGAAGCTGGAAGTCCATTGGTGGAGTTTGAGCTCCTTTTTCCTCGCTCCCAGCTCTTTTTTCCTGTGGGAAAAAGGAGCTGGGAGCAGAGTGTTCACCCTGACACAGCGGATACGCGCCTTGAGGGATGATGAACGTTCGCATCGTGCGAGTTCATGGAGTGAAAGGGATAGAACAAGAGGGTCAGAGTGGAGGAGAGGGAGGAGAGAGGAGGAGGAGGAGGAGGAGGAGGAGGAGGAGGAGGAGGAGGAGGAGGAGGAGGAGGAGAGAAAGAGTCATCTCTCGCTGAGAAGGTCTAGGTCTCTTCTTTTCTGTCCGAAGAGGAGGCTCGAGCGTTATCTCAATCTTGAAACTGGATACCCTCCATACGCCCTCGCATTCCCTCTCCCTCTCTCTCTTCTTCTCTCTCTCTCTCGCCCCTTTCGTCTCCCTTCGCCAAGAGAATTCTAATGCCACGCTTGTGTGTTCGTGCACCGAGCAGCTCCATTCCATTTCGCTCGTAAAACAAACGAAAACGAGGAGAGAAGGAGGGTTAAACAGAATAATGGTAAAAACGAGAGAAGAAAAAGTCATGTTAACAATAACAACGATAAAAGGTCCTTTTTCGTTGTTTCTCTTCTCTCTCTCTCTCTCTTCAGGACTCGTTGTCACACACGTGCACACATATGCACACGGGACAGGCATACTAACGAGATATTCCACCTGGATGTTTAAAATTCACATTTGAATGTCAAGGGTACCGAAAGACGGAGATGGAGATGGTCAAATTGAAACTCCTCCTGCTCTGGTAGAAGGAGTAAATCTTTGCGTACGAGAGTGAATCAACAATTTTTTTTTCTTGTAACTGTACCTTGTTCCTCGCGTCTTTTATGTCATGCATACGATTAGGCGATTTGCGAATTTACTAAAATCCACTTTTTCATTATTTAACCGGTATATTTTTTTACAATCCTTGTTTTATTAAAATTTTGTTCCGTTGACGATTTTATTATTTCGCACAAATTGCCAAAACAATTGTTTTGGAAAGCGTTGAAACATTATAAAAACTCGAATAATTGGAAAAGTCATTGGCTAACTTGAATCAATTACTTTGGTTTTTAGGATTTATCAATATTTTTTGAAACAATCGTTTTAGCACTTTGTATAAAACGGTGAGTTGTGGATAAAAAAAATAATCAGAGAAAAACTCATTAAAAAAAGGATAAAATAAACAAAGAATAATTTTAATGCTCGAAGAAGTGAAAAAGGCTAAAAAAAATTAATTACTCGAGTAAAAAATAAATGATTGATTCAGGGAGTAATCGAGCGAGTGCATTTTACAAGTGGAAAATAGAATGATTCTAGAGACCGGATATTCTCCCTTTTTTCTTAGTTTTTTTTTTCGTTTTGCCTCCCACGAGCACTCGCCGGGAAACGAGTGACTCATCTTTTCGTGGACATTAGAGCCGGCGACAAAGATATAAAGAATGAAAAAAAAGATCAAATAAAAAAACAGAGAGAAACGAAGGGAAAAGGAGATTGGATTATTCTGAAATAACGAGAATACTCTCTCACGGTCATGCTGCGGTCTTCGTTCACTCGTACTTCACTCTTTCGCGTTTCCACGAGCGAAAGAGACGTCCAGTCTGCAATCCTGCGTACAAACTTGACCAGAAGAACGTAGCGTCCTCGAGAGAGAAACTCGCGGCGGAAAAATTTCTGCCTCTCATCTCGGTGGCTCGACTATGAGAGAGAGAGAGAGAATGGGGCGATAGGGAGACACCGAGTGCTGAACGAGGAGAGGAGGAAGAAATCATCACGACCGCAAGAACGTTCGGCAGTCATGCTCGGATAGACTCTCTCGTTGCACTTTTGCACAGATAGCAGCTGTATTCCTTCCAAGACGATTTTTCCTCTTTTTTGTGATTATTTCTTGCCGTTGGCGTGGAGGAACTTTGGTTTATTTCTTTATGCGAATGTAATACCCCTCAGGATGACCGAGAGGAGGAGAGGACCGCGGTTATTCGGAAAAGCGAATTTTCATTGGCGTTCAGTTGAGGTAGGAGAGGGAAGAGGACTGGGAAAGGCGCCTCCCGTAGGCGTAGAGAAACTTTGGTCTCAAGAGCGAATTTTTATTGGCGTTTAGCTAAGGTAGAACATAAAGGTTAGGAAAGATTCCCTCTGTAAGCGAAGAGGAACTTTGGTGACTCTTTTGAGGGAGTCGAGTCAGCGTCAAAACGGCGATTTTTAATAATAAATTATAACTTTTGTAGAATACTTACAAATATGATGTTATGTCCACCATTTGAGGTACCAAATGAACAATTTTTTGGGACTAGTTAGAACCCTTAAGGTGCTCCGGTGTCCTAAAAAGCCTAGTTTTGAGTTTTTACACTCTGCGCATGATTCAGAATGAACCGCTGGACGGATTTTGTTCTACGGCGTCTCATTTCTTTCGTAACGCTCTTTCCCACGGGATGAACGCGGCACATTCCGTTTTTTGCCCTTTACTTCAGAGTTGCAGGCCAGTTTTGAAATTGGTAGCCTATTTTGAACTTTCCAGGCATTGTCCTGGTCACAATTTTGACTTGAATCAAAATGTGCCGCGTTCATCCCGTGTGAAGAAGCGTTACGAAGGAAATGAGATGTCGTAGAACAAAATCCGTCTAGCAGTTCTTCCTGAATCATGCGCAGAGTGTAAAAACTCAAAACTAGGTTTTTCAGGACACCGGTGCACCTCGAGGGTTTTAACTAGTCCCAAAAAATTGTTAATTTGGTACCTCTAATGGTGGACGATACATCATATTTGTAGGCATTCTACAAAAATTATAAATTATTAATAAAAATCGCCGTTTTGACGCTGACTCGACCCCCTTAATGCGGATTTAGAAATGTACTACCTGTAGGATGATCTAGGATTGGTTGGAGCCATGGTTATTCAGAAAGTGCATTTTTATTTGTATTTACCTAAGCTAGGAGGAGGAAGAGGGTTATCAAAGATTCCTCTTGTAAACGGAGAGGAACTTTAGTGGGACTTTTTTACGCGAATTTAGGAATTCGCATGCAGTCACCATCACCAATCCCAGGTCATCCTGCCGGATGATCTGGGATTGGTTGGAGCCATGGTTATTCAGAAATTTCTATTTGTGTTTAGCTAAGCTAGTAGGAGAAATAGGGTTATTGAAGATACCTTCTGTAAACGGAGAGGAACTTTGGTGGCTCTTTTTACGGGAATTTAGGAATTTACAAGCTGCAGGACGACCTGGGATTGGTGGGAGCCATGCTTATTCAGAAAGTGCATTTCCATTTATGTTCAGCTAAGCTAGTAGGAGGAACAGGGTTATCAAAGATTCCTTCTGTAAACGGAGAGGAGCTTTGGTGGCTCTTTTTACGCGGAGTTAGTAATTTACAAGTTGCAGGATGACCTAGGATTGGTGGGAGCCATAGTTGTTCAGAAAGTGCATTGCTATTTGTGTTCAGCTAAGCTAGTAGGAGGAACAGGGTTATCAAAGGTTCCTCCTGTAAACGGAGAGGATCTTTGGTGGCCCTTTAACGCGAATTTAGGAATTTACAAGTTGCAGGATGAACTAGGATTAGTGGGAGCCATGGTTATTCAGAAAGTGCATTTCCATTTGTGTTTAGCTAACCTAGTAGGAAGAATAGTGTTATCAAAGATTCCTTCTGTAAACGGAGAGGAACTTTGGTGGCTCTTTTTACGGGAATTTAGGAATTTACAAGTTGCAGGATGACCTAGGATCGGTGGGAGCCATGGTTATTCAGAAAGTGCATTTCTATTTGTGTTTAGCTAACCTAGTAGGAAGAATAGTGTTATCAAAGATTCCTTCTGTAAACGGAGAGGAACTTTGGTGGCTCTTTTTACGGGAATTTAGGAATTTACAAGTTGCAGGATGACCTAGGATCGGTGGGAGCCATGGTTATTCAGAAAGTGCATTTCCATTTGTGTTTAGCTAACCTAGTAGGAAGAATAGTGTTATCAAAGATTCCTTCTGTAAACGGAGAGGAACTTTGGTGGCCCTTTAACGCGAATTTAGGAATGTACAAGTTGCTGGATGACCTAGGATTAGTGGGAGCCATGGTTATTCGGAAAGTGCATTTCTATTTGTGTTTAGCTAACCTAGTAGGAGGAACAGGGTTATCAAAGATTCCTTCTGTAAACGGAGAGGAACTTTGGTGGCTATTTTAACGTGAAGTTAGGAATTTACAAGTTGCAGGATGACCTATGATTGGTGGAAGCCATGGTTATTCAGAAAGTGCATTGCTATTTGTGTTCAGCTAAGCTAGTACGAGGAACAGGGTTATCAAAGATTCCTTCTGTAAACGGAGAGGAACTTTGGTGGCTCTTTTTACGCCAATTTAGGAATTTACAAGTTGCAGGATGACCCAGGATTGGTGGAAGCCATGGTCATTCACAAAGTGCATTTGTGTTTAGCTAAGTCAGGAGAGAAAAGAGAGGTTAGCAAAGATTCCCTCCGTAGGTGCAGAGGAACTTTGGTTTCTCTCACTATGCAAATTTAAGAACCTACCATCCCTCAGGATGACTTAAGGGGAGGAGGGAGCCGCCTTTATCCGGAAAAGCGAATTTTTATTGGCGTTCAGCTAAGTTAAGAGAGGGAAGAGGGTTAGCAAAGATTGGTGATAAATGCGGTGGATTTCGCGGGAATCCAAGTGCTTATCCGAATGCCTGAGGGACTTTGAACATTCCAGTGGCTCCCCCACGAATATATGTATATTCCGTCTCCCTCTTTCTGATCCTTTTCTCTCTTTTGCTCTTTTCCTCTCTTTCTCTCGATCTCTTGAGTGTATTATGTATTACATCCTCGCAACGCGACGGGAGGCCTGATGGTGGTCCCTCCGAGACTCTATTTCTCTTTCGCTCTCTCTCTCCCTCTCTCTCTCTCTCTCTCTCTCTCTCTCTCTTACTGTCCCTGTGTATTTGTATCTCCTCGTACGAGTTGTATTTAAGCGCGGACGTGAGCTACCGCTTGATTCCTACGTTCAGATAACTCAATCCAAAATTCAACGTTCCTCGCACAGTCGCTTTTACTATCGCTGATGTTGGAAATCCCTCTCTCACTCGCTCTGCTCTTCGTGCGCACACACTTTTTTTTCCGCTCGCTTCTCTCCGACTGGCGTCACGAGTTCATCGTGATACCGGTACCACTTACTCTTCCAGGCAGAGGTTACTATAAAAGAAACGAAAAAAAAAAAAATCGAAACAATACGGAAAATGCTGCATTGAAGAAAAAAAAGGTTATTTGCATCGAGTCCGGCGAAGCTGAGGATTACAAATTTGTATCGTCTCGATCGTGGATTCTATTTTCGAATTTTTTTTGCATCTGCGATTTTTGATCTACAGGATTTCGCAAAATTATCAGTATTTTCGATGCATTAGTTATCTCGGATTCAACGCTTCGCTATAATTTAGTAGATGAGAGATAATTTGTTGGGGACGTCTTTCAGAGAATGATACTAAAAATTTTTGTAATTTTCATTCAACCATTACTGATGAAAATTTGCGTGATGAATTGGTAGATTAATTTTTAAAAAACAAATTTAGAAAAAAATAGGATTTCTTGGAAAAACCTGAATAAATATTTGCGTCGCTGGAAATCGTCAAAAGTCAATACAAATATATAAAGTTTTTTGGGATAGGGTTTTTTTTACTCATTAACACACATTCATGGTACGTTCTTGAATTTTCTTTATTAGAAAATAAATATAATTAAATGAAGAGAATAAATATAGATAGCCGTAGAGCAAGGGAAAATAGATATATTCCAGGAAGTTTCCTTAACGAAATGAGAAAATCAAACATAATTCTGTACACAGGACTTTATGATACAATTGATGAATTACAAAAAAAAAAAAAAAAATTCCCAAAAGTAAAAAGAAAATAGCGGCTGCACAGTATTTCTTCATTGACGCTTTTTTCAAAGGTTCGATGGTGGAAAATGTTTGGAACGTTAAACTCAAAATAAAAATCCAAATTTTTTCAATTATATATAATAACAGCTACAGAAGTACGTAGGATTTTATAGATATTATGATTTTTGCCAAAATAGTAAACTTATGAAAAAAAGTTAAAAATTTCAGGGAAGAATTGTCCAATAATAATTCATAAAGAATTATTATCCAATATTTATTAAAAAGTTAAAATTATGTGAAACTGAATTTTCGTAAAGTTTTCATTTGAAAAGAAAATTATCGAACAAATTATTATTGGTATATTTTTGGTCGTTGCCACGTTGTTTCCTAAAATTATATGAAAGTGAAAGAAAATTCATCGAATTTGTGATAAAATTTTCCTTTGAAAAAAATTTTGTAACAAAGCATCATTGATACATTTTTGGTCCTTGCAAATTCATTTTTGTTGTTGCAAATTTGTTTCCTCAAATTATATGAAACTAAACTATCGTAAATCCAAATGAAAAAAAAAAAAAATTGGTAAAATTATCCTTCGAAAAAAAATTATTGAACAAATCATTATTGGTACATTTTTGGTACATTACACCATAAAAAAGAATCTGGCGATTCCCCAGATATGAGCGGAAATGAATTTTCCACATTTAGCACAGATTAGCCAGGGAGCACTCCCGAGTCCTCCAGAAATATTTTTTTTTCCGTGCATGCATTCTTCAAGCTCCCTTTAAGGTCCTCTGGTCCTTCGACGTTCGCCACCATAAAAACAGTCTTGACCGTGTCAAAATTCTGGAATGTCCGATTCCAAAAGTCGTAAATACCACACCGGGAGGTTTTCGAGTATTATCGTACTTGTGTGTATATATATATATATATATATTTATATAGTAAGAACGAGTGTGTGCTTGTGCTAGCTGGAACTTTCCTGGAAGGCTCGCAACCTTTACCGTTATTATGGTCTCGCGGGATCCTCTCTACTACTCTGGCACATACGTGGATATATAGCTATATATGGGTCATTCCATGTCAAATCGACCAAGAGTTAGAATCGACCCCTTTCAATTTCGATGAAATAAGTTTTCGTTTTTAATAAAACGAAGTTCTATCGAAGGAGAAAAATTATTATTTGTTTTTCGAAACATATGCAAGATTCAAATTTTTTTTAATTTTTTTAAATCTTTCAAGTTTGTTTTTTCAATGTATTATAAAACTATTATAGTTACGAAAAAATCGTTCTGGGTTCGTCTTAAAGAGTATACTTGTACGAAAAAAAAATATTCCAAAATTTTTTTTTGAAAAATGATGAATTTGGAGAATTTCGAACTTTTGAAAATTGTGTGAATCCCCTTTCCACAATTTTTGGTTGGTCGAAATTGAAGGGAGTCGATTCCACCTCTTGGTCGATTTGACATGGAATGACTCTTATATATACATACCACTATCATGATCTTGGCATCCGTCGTATATAGTGGTAACGTCCCACAACCCAGTCGGCACAGCAGCAGAAGCAGCGAGTATAACGTCGTCGTCGTCGTCGTCGTCGACGTCGTCGTCGCCGCGTGTGCTCGACGCATGTGTTCCCTCGAGGCAAAGCCACACACTTACGCGTACCGCATGACTATGGAACAGAGTACCAATGCTTCCTGTTTGATAAACAATTTACACGATCGCAATGAAAATGACCGTGGGCAAAAGGACATAAATTCTACGAGGAGCCTTTTCTCTGCCATAATTTTTTATTCTAATGACCGCCATCTTTGATGACTTAATTAAAGTGTGGCTTGGATTACAATGAAAATTCACCTGTAGAATTTACAGCGATCTGTTCATTTTTGCATTCGATTTCCTCCTTGTTTACTCCTTCATATACTCTCCCGAGTATTTTCACTTCAGCTCCCTCCAAAAACCTTTCTATTTTCTAAAATCTTTTCTATTATGATTTTTCATTAAAACAGCCGCCATCTTGAATGATGATCAACGGAAGTGAAGCTTGGATTACAATGAAAATTAATCCATAGAATTTACAGGAATCACTCCAACTCCCTCCAAAAACCTTTCTATTTTCTAAAATCTTTTCTATTATGATTTTTCATTCAAACAGCCGCCATCTTGAATGATGATCAACGGAAGTGGAGCTTGGATTACAATGAAAATTAATCCATAGAATTTACAGGAATCACCCCAACTCCCTCCAAAAACCTTTCTATTTTCTAAAATCTTTTCTATTATGATTTTTCATTACAATGACCGCCATCTTTAATGACGATCAAAGGGAGTTCAGGTCTGACTACACTGAAAATTAATTCATAGAATTTACAGTGACCGGTTTTTTTTTGCATTCGATTTCCTCCTTGCTACTCGTTTATGCTCTCCCGGATGTTTTCTCTTCAACTCCCTTAAGGAACCTCCTCCTTTCTCCAGAATTGTTTCTCTCATAACTTTTCATTAAAACGACCGCCATCTTTAATGACGACCCAAGGAAGTACGGCTCGTATTACAATGAAAATTCACCGATATAATTTACAGGGATCTGTTTTCTTTTTTCACATTCCATTTCCTCGTCGTCTATTCGTTCATACGCTCTCCCGAGTGTTTTCTCTCCAACTTCTTTTAAAAAAAGTCCCTCCTCCTTTTCTCTAAAGCTTCTCTACGAACATCCCGCGGTCTCTCGACCATTTTCTGCACGACACTGGCGTGCCTGATTATTTAGGCAGCGAATGTTTAATCGAAGCATTGTATCGGTAGTCCTCGCTCCCCGCGAGCCACTCCGCGTACACCTCCCTGTGTTTCTCTCCTCTCCCTCATCGTCTCCTCTCCCTCATCGTGTCCTCAGTATTCTCTCATTCCTCCTCCTCCACTCTCTCTCTTTACAATGTGTGTTCCTCGGGGAAGATGCACTCCGCTCCCTCCCCTCCTCCTCATCGTCTCCTCCACCTTCTTCTTCATCCTCCTTCTCCCCTTTCTTTATACTTGCTGGTTTATTTGCTGGTGGCTGATACCTCATTACCGCGACAGATCCATCGATAAGGGCACCGTTCTCGGAAACACACAATGTGCCCCTCCTGCCTTTCCTACGCTCTCCCTTACACTCCCTCCTCTCTCTCTCTCTCTCTCTCTCTCTCTCTCTCTCTCTCACTCTCAGTGCAGCAGAGGAGGGGGGAGGTGCATTGCAGTGCAGGGAGAGAGACTCTCTTCGCTCTTCTTTGCCTCTTCGTCGTTGTCGTCGTCGTCGTCGCCCGCGCGATATCCTTCCTTTTCTTCTTATTCTTCGATTCTTCCTCCTCTTCTACTATAAACCCTCCTTCTCCCCCTCCGCCTCCTACCCCTCCTCCTACTCCCCCTCCCCCCTCCTCCTCCTCCTCCTCCTCCTCCTCCTCCTCCTCCTCCTCCTCCTCCTCCTCCCCCTCCCCCCCCCTCCTCCTCCTCCGCCCCCCTCCTCCTCCTCCGCCCCCCTCCTGCTCCTCCTCCCCCGCCTCCTGCTCCTTCTCCTCCCCCTCCTCCTCTCCCTCCTGCCCCTCTCCCTCCTCCCCTCCTCCCCTCCCCCTCCTGCCCCTCCTCCTCCTCCTCCTCCTCCTTTACTATAAACCCTCTTCCTCCTCCTCCTCCTCCTCTTTCATCGCTCTCATCTTCTCTTCGTCTTTCCTCCTGGCCACTTACTCAGGATCGAGAGGAGAGAGCTCAGCTCGCGCGACTCTCATTTACCGAGAAAAGTAGATATCACACCGCTCCGTCGCGGCCGCTCTCCACCAGCGCTATTTACCTCCCTCACTCGCGGTCCATCCTCAGTCTTTCTTCTTTTCCTCCTTTTCGATCTTTCTTCCTTTCTCTCTCTCTCTCTCTTGGTCTTCTTACTCCCTTCTTGTCTCTTGTTTCGGGGGCCCTCCATATAACTCCATCCCTGGCGGTCGGACGCCGCGTTTGTCCACGTCGTATACTTTTATCTTTCACGGAGATTCAATTCGAGAGAAAAGCAGAAGAGAGCGGGAGGGAGGGAGCGGGAGGGAGAGAGAGAGAAACCGGCGAGAGAGATAGATGGAAGTTTCGGCAATCGCGCGCGCCCTGGTCCCGCAGACAGAAACGTCCTCTCCGCCGTTGCTCTGTCCAATCGCGACACCGGCATCACGTACGAATTTATCTTTCTAGCGTACGGAGCAGGTTCTCTCTTTTGGTGTGTATATACTCCGTTGGTATAAGCCGCGAAGGCACATAATACGCGGTATATAACGAGAAAGAAGAGAAGAGATCTCCCGTTTGCCGCCAACCTGCGCACCGGGCAAACCTGACGAGATCGGCAGTGTCTCACCGCGGGTTTTAAATGACGTATCGCTCGACATTTCGAAAGTCCCGCGCGGAATTCCGATACCGAACACTTCCCAAAATTCGGCTCATTACGCGATTATTTATCGCTTGAGCATTCGTTAAATAAATGTTTTTTTTTCTATCTGGGCAGTACTTGAAGTACCCGGTACTTGTGACGTGTACTGGAAGTAGTTGAAAGGTACTTCAAGTACTGTACTTAAAATTTCAAATACTTTTCTGTATTTCAAGTACTTTTTCAAGTACAACTATATCAATTACTTTTGAATGTGTCTTGCTGATGGTTGTATGTGCAAAGCCTTTGAATATGTAATTGAAACTTGGTACTTCCTACTTGGTACTTGATTTTTCAAGTACATGTACTACAAGAACTTTAAATCTGAAGTACTTTAAGTATCCAGCAAACACAATCCCGAAATAGTTACGAAAATGTTATGTAACGCGTGCTACATTTGACATAACATTTCCGTCACAAACTCCGTGAATGAAGCAGAGTTTGTTCTCAAATATGTCATCCTCTAAACAAGTCACAGATATGAAAAATCTACGAAGAATAATAATGAACTCATACCCAAGATGTAAAATATTCAACTCATATAGATGTAACAAACTCAACTCATAGATGTAAAACACTCAGCTCATAGATGTAACAAAGTCGGCTCATAGCCATAAAAAGAGTCTAAGGGTCAACATAACCTCAAAAGTTTTTGAACACATTTTTCTCGAAGATCCCGTAGAAAAAAACTCCATTCGTCGCCATTGAAAAATCCCCATTCATTCCCCATTGCCAAAATAACCAACGGAGATGAATGCCGAATTGCCTAAGGGGATTTTCGCCATTGAATTCCCCATTTGAAATCGAATGAGGATTTTCCAATGAGGATTGACTTCCCCATTTGAAACGGAATGGGGATTATCCTATGGGGATTCAATGAAGAAAATCCCCATAGGCAATTCGGCATTCATCTCCATTGGTTTTTGTAGGCAATGGGGAATGAATGGCGATAATCAATGGAGATTCTTTCATATAGTAAAAACCTCCATTCGTCACCATTGAAAAATCGCCATTCATTCCCCATTGCCAAAATAACCAATGGAGATGAATGTCCAATTGCCCAAGGACATTTTCGCCATTGAATTCCCCATTTGAAAACGAATAGGGATTTTCCAATGAGGATTGACTTTCCCATTTCAAACGGAATAGGGATTATCCCATGGGCATCAGTCGGCAAGAACTTCTTGCATGGATTTTTTGGACACCGATTTCTGCTAATATTTCGTGCTCACACTCGTCTAGATAAGCATACTCTTCACATAATCCGTATGGGAGTTCAGTGGGTTGCCGTCCTGCGACATCTCGCGCCAAGTCTCGGAACTAACGCGACGCGGTTTCCAATGGACATCTTTGGGTAATGCTGATCATTCAGTGCATCCGCATTTACTTACCAATGGACATCATTGGGTAAAGCTGATCATTTCGATCATCAGCATTTGCCTTCCAATGGACACCATTGGGCAATGCTGATGGCTCGGTCCATCAGCATTTGCTTTCCAATGTGCATCATTGAGTAATGGTGATCATTCGGTTCATCCGCATTTGCTGTCCAATGGACGTCATTGGGCAATGGTGACTTTTCAATGGATATCCATTCACTGATCAATGGTCATTCCTATACGCCATTGAAAAATGCGGAAATCTCAATGGGTCCCCATTCATTGTCCAATGGAGTCGTATGAGGACCATTGGTTGCCATTGGCGATTCAATGTAGTTTTTTACTACGGGATGGCTTGATGGAATAAAAAAAGAACAGTGGAGCTACTTGCGTAATTAATTTGTGCAGATGGCCTCACCATTTTTTGTTCATTCCATTCAGTTGTTTTCGAGAAATATGTGTTGAAAGTTTTAGTTCTATCTCTCTCGCGCTCACGAGAGCGGGAACGCGCGCGCGGGAAGAGGCGATTTAGCCTGGCCATAACACACTCGGCTGATGTAACTGCTACGTAACGAAACATGCAATTTTTATTTTATTCGTAATATTATATTTCTTTATAATTCCGATAAAATAAAGGTTTTTTATTAATATTTTATTATTTTTAAACATTATATAATATTAGGGTTTATTTAAAAAAAAAAAAAAAAAAAAAAAAATAGACGTCGCTATCGGGGTTTGAACTCGCGACAACCAGTTTCATGGTTATATCCAAAAATAGGAGGAAAAATTTTTTTAAAAATTATATTTTTTCAAACTTAACTTATTGCTAGATATTTTTACTGATATATGCTTCTCAACTTTACGCGGATCCGAGAAAGTTAATTTGCCGATTGTGGGGGACTGGGACCTGCCTGAATACTGAACCTTTCTAACGATCTAACACTGACACTGCTATCATCTACTTATTAACCCGTGATGTTTATATTACATTTGGGGTACATGAATCACTGAAATTCATTTTTACGTATTGAACGAATTCTTTATAGGAGAGGTTTAAGGTTGATAAATCATTGACAAATGATCAATATTAAGGGGCTGGTTCACGCCGACGGCGAGGAGGTGATGAGGGTGCCAAAAATGTATGAAGTGAAATTATCTTATGAATTCGTTCATCAAAATTTCAACCTGATCAAAATCTCGTTCGGAGAAAATTTTTTTTAACCCTCATGGGGTCTTGGGGGGGGTGTTATGCCAAAATAGCATCGAAAATCATAGAAGAAATTTATTCCAGTAGGTTCAGAGTCGAATTACACTGACATATTACACTCGCATATCGTTAATTACACTCACATATTGTTTGCGTTCCTTAATCTACATAACCTCAAAATGATTCATTTTGAGGTTATGTAGATTTATATGCATATTTTACGGATATGTTACAAGAAATGTCGTGTCAAATTTCTGAAACACATTATATACGTATTTGTTACGTAGCCTATACTACGAGATTATAATATCACGAATCTTTTATAATTGTCACAGCAATGTTCTATAATTGTTACGGATTTATTACAAGAAATATCTTGTAACATTTATGTAACGCATTACACGTATTTGCTACGTAGCCTGTACTGCGAGATTATAATATCACCAATGTTCTGTAATTGTTACAGCCTCGACTCGTAACAATTTTACAGGTTCACAGTATATGTAAATATCTCCTATAAAAATGACGAGATCTTGGCGTATCAATGTTACATATTTGTGATGCCTATAGTTTTTCGTAATTACTTCATCATTCATTGACGTCCTTACTACATATCGTCAAGACGTGTTACTTGCATTATGAAAAAGTTTCGAATTTGTGATGAACACTATATGACGTATTTATTACATTTCAATTATACGTAAATGTTTCGTAAATTGTCCAAGTGTGTTTGCTGGGTAATAAGTACGTAGTACTTCAAGTACTTCCGGTACTTGATACTTCAAGTACTTCCGGTACTTGAGACTTCAAGTACTTCCGGTACTTTGTACTTGTAGTACTTTCCGGTACTTTAACCAGCTCTGAAGGATATATTTCTCATTCCACTTTGCAAGCTTTAGGAAAGTTCAGATTTTCAAAACACGTCACGTTCAATTTCTCAATTTGCATGTTTTTATTTCGTTCACTTTTCAATCGACCTACGAAGACCATCGATCATAGGCTATGATCACGCTTAAAGAATGATAAAAAGAGAGTTCGTCGAATATATTTCTCTCATCTTACGAGAACATGCCTCTCGTCGATTCTCCCGGTGCAAAAGTTGTAAAAAAAAAAAAAAAGAAAAAAAAGTTTTATAGTACCCGAGCAATATGATGGAGTAGGCGTTATGCGGTTTTAATGCGAGGACCATCCACGTGAATAGGCGGTCCCATGTGAGCGCACCCATTGGGAGTTTATTAACTCGATTAGGCAGCCGATAATACTTGGTACGACGATTTACTACGAGGGTTAAATATCCACATATTTATATATACAGGGTGTTCCGGAATATCCGGACCTCCGGAATTGGCAGATTCGGGGTGATGTTCCGAAGACATCAAGTTGATACCAAGTTGATATCAAGTTGATACCAAGTTGATCCCAACTTGCTAACAACTTGATATCAAGTTGATACCAAGTTGTTAGCAAGTTGTTACCAAGTTGTTACCAAGTTGATATCAAGTTGATACCAAGTTGATATCAAGTTGATATTAAGTTGATATCAAGTTGATACCAAGTTGTTAGCAAGTTGTTACCAAGTTGATATCAAGTTGTGTGATGTGTGAAGTTGTGTGACACCAAAGTGATATCAAGTTGATACCAAGTTGATATCAAGTTGATCCCAAGTTTATATCGAGTTGATACCAAGTTGATCCCAATTTGATATCAAGTTGATACCAAGTTGATATTAAGCTGATATTAGTCCTGGTTCGACGTACTTCAATCGTCTCGCATTCAAATTTGATTGCTCATTTTTTAGTTTTGCAAACGGCAATGGATTCGGGACATCACCCGGAATCAGCCAATTCCTGGAGGTCCGGATATTCTGAAACGCCCTGTATGTATATAGCTGTTGGCATATAAATCGAATGATACGAATTTCTGGATTATCAAGCGTAGGCATGCACTCACACCCCCTAATTAACATACAATTTCTGTCATCATGGCGTCTCTCTCTCTCTCTCTCTTTCTCTCTCTCTCTCTCTCTCTCTCTCTCTCTCTCTCTCTCTTTCTCTTCGTATGAACTCTGCTCTATCCTCTCTCGACCAGCTCTAAATAGCGTACATGTACACCGTTCTCTCTCTCTCTCTCTCTCTCTCTCTCTCTCTCTCTCTCTCTCTCTCTCTCTTTTTCTATCTCTCCTATAAAGCTCTATTCGTCTGTCTCTCTCTTCTCGCGAATAAAAGATCCACTAGTCTCATGCCCTCGGGGAGACTTACGGCGTTCAAGTCGAACCGCACACTTGGGACAAATTGCACACACTGCGCAAATTTACATATCGCGAGAGTACACCCGCAAAAAGAGAGAGAGAGAGAGAGAGAGAGAGAGAGAGAGAGAGCACATACACGGTGAGTTTTATACTCGCGCACGCGTAGCCATGTTACCATGTATATACAACCAACGATAAGAAATACAGCTCGTAACAACGTGATAATATATATCTACTGCTTACTTTGCAACAGAGAAAGAAAGAGGGAGAGAGAGAGGGGGGGAAGTTTAGCTTACCTAGTTTTATCACTTCATACAGGAGAATGTGGGGCAATATGGACTAGCCGGGCAAAAATAGTGTTGGTTCTGCACTGGAATTTTTCTTCCGCCCAAACTTCAACCGAGAAGTAATGAAAATCAATTAAATATACTCCGGTACCAAGTTCTGGCAAAAAAAAAATTATGAGACCAAAACCCTCTTTAAGGAAAAAAGTCAGTAATTCATAGTCAATACCAGTGATAATAATGGAAGTGAATCGAAAATGAATTGTCCAGTAATGTGGGAGAGGATCGAGCAAAAATTCCAGTAATATTGGAGTATTACTATTGGACACTTCAGTAATTACCACTCTCTTGTCCATGAGTTAGTATTGAAATTTTTTTTTCCGCGTGATAATTACTGAAGTGAACCGAAAGGTACTGAAAATTGTCCAGTAATGTGGGAGAGAATCGAACAAAAACTCCAATATTGCTGGACTGGTAGTTTTTACTATTGTTTGTAGTAAAAAGTAAGATCTTTCATGCGGAGTTGCCAGTAATAGTTACTGGAGTATTCCATGAATTTTAAACGAGAAATAAGCTGTGGACGATTTCCCAGTACAATTTTCTGTACCAGTCCAATAATAATCACTGGTACGGTATCATTGATTTTCATGGCCTGTAAAGTCCAGTAATAGTAAATATTACTATTACCTATTCAGTCCAGTAATAGTAAATATTACTGTTTACTATTAGTAACTATTAGTATTATTACTATTAGTAATAGTAAATATTACTATTTATTATTACTATTTACTAATAGTAAATATTACTATTTACTATTACTGGACTGAATAGTAATAAGTAGCACTCCCGTAATTTTCATGGGAGCACAATTTTTATTGCGGGCAGCAGAGTAAAAAGTACTGTTGGACACTTCAATAATTACTATTGTGTTGTCCATGAATTAGTACTGAATTTTTTTTTTCGTGCAATAATTACTCAAGTAAACCGATAAATACTGAATTGTCCAGTAATTTAGGAGGAAATCGAGCGAACACTCATATTACTGGATTTTTCAATGTTACTTCCAGTAAATGTTACGATCCAGTGAAAATAACTGGCGTGTTACCGTAGTTGTTACTATCCAGTTCAGTAATATTGAACTGTGTACTAATATCACTCAGTCAGTACTATTCAGTCTATGGAAAATCAATGATACTAGTGATACTATTATTATTACTATTACTATTATCATACTATTATTACTATCACTACTATTATTATTACTATTATTACTATCATTATTATTATTATTACTATTATTATTAATATTACTACTATTATTACTATTACTGTTTTCCGTTTGATCCAGTAATTTTTAATGGCAGCTCCACATGAAAAATCACTGGATTTGCAGCCTGGAATGCCTCGATCAGTACTGGACTTAATCCATGAATTATCCCTGCACTGTTTTTCCATGTGACTCTATTCTGCTCTGTGATTCCATTCTGTCCCATATTCCCTTCCATAACGTTAAGAGGTTGGCGCATATTTGGTGTACGACGCGAAATACGCAGCATCCCTGGCGATAGATTCCCTCGAGAATGTGTTTTTTTACTTTTTTTTTCCATTTCTCGTTCCGTCACAACGCGATGAATATCTTGATGTTTATGGCCGCGGTTTCTTCGTGCGCGAGATTGTCGAAAAATCTCTCGACAATCGTTGATGCCGCGCGATGCGTTTAATGAAGAGGGGTAGAGGAAGGGTGGAGGTAAAGGATGTAGGAAACAAAAAAGATAAGTGGTACAGTGCTGGGGAAAAGAGTATAAAAGCACTTGGGGATGAGAATATATCGAAGGGGGACAAGGCACCCCCTGTGGTTCGATGTACAAGTGCTTCAGAAGGAGCAGCAGCAAGCTCGGATAGCTCTTCAGAAACTATGGTCTCACTTGCTCGGATCTTTCCTTCAGTTATATGCATACATGAAACGAAGATAAAGAGAGAGCGAGATGGAGTGGGCGGGAGGGAGGGGGATGGGGGAGGAGGGAGGGGGAGCGGCAAGGAGGGCGGGGGAGCGGGAAGGAAGGAGGGAGAGCGGGGAGGAGGGAGGGGGAGCGGGAAGGAGGGAGGGGGAGCCGGAAGGAGGGAGGGAGAGTGGGGTGGAGGGAGGGGGAGCGGGAAGTTGGGAGGGGGAACCGGAAGGAGGGAGGATTAGTGGGGAGGAGGGAGGGGGAGCGGGGAGGAGGGAGGGGGAGCGGGAAGGAGGGAGGGGGAGTGGGAGGTTGATAGAGGGAGCAGGAGGGAGGGGAGGCCGTGGGAGGAGGGTGGATAGGAGGGAGGGGGAGCGGGAGGGAGGGGGAGGGAAATGGAGAAAGGGAAAGGAGTTTGAAAATCGTTGTTTCTCGGTTAAGCGTTGGTTTTTGTAGGGACGAAAGGGCGAAATGCATTTGGTCTCCAAAGTTTTCTCTCCCTCTTTCTTTATCATCCAGGAACGCGCGCAGGACCTCCTATTTATATGCAAGAACGTGCGTGTGCGTCAGGAGAAAGGAGCATACACCGTCGGGCATACATAATTAATATTTGAACAAGGCAACATCGCGAGGTTCTTTCTCTCTCTCCTTCTCTCTTCCTCCGACCGATGAAAAAAGGAGCGAGAGGGTTTCTATGAGCGCGAGAGGATATCGCCGAGCCTCTGGCACATTGAAGAGGGATACTCTTGCATATGTGTGTGTGTGTGTGTGTGTCTGTGTGTATTGTAATAATCGAATGTATGCACTCGGCAATGGTCAGGGCAAAGCTTCGAGCTAAAATCAAAAGGGAAACGGAACGAAACGAACCCCTGGCTCTTCCTCCCGGTCGTTCGGGCCCTCAGTCCCTCTTCCTCCCTCCCTCCCTCCCACCCCTCTCCCTCCTCCCGCAGATCTCACAGGTACATCAACAGCCAAGATCCAGAGAGAGAGTGCACTCGAAATCCCAGTCGACATATGCGTACACATTATTTTTGTGCCTGGCGCGTTAGTCGAAAAAAAATGATTAACAGACGCAAAATCATAATAAAAATTAGTCACGGCTAATCAAGACGAGGCTGTGTACTTTTGTACATTCATTTTTTTTCTCTCGTCGTGCGATCAATTTTTTTGTTCCTTATCTAATGACCTTTAAAAATTTGCTCTGAGTCATTAGATCTTGGATATTTCGACTTGGTAAAATTGACCCCCAGATAAATAAGATGAAATTCGAGGGTCAAATTTGTTTGTATCAAAATATATCATATAATAATAATCAGAGGTCAAATTCCCCAGGACCAAATCTCAAGGTTCAATTTTCCAGAATCATTATTGCACATGATAAGTTTTCCTAGGATGAAATTGTCGAAGGTCAAATTTGTTTGTGCTAAAATATATCATATAATGATAATCAGAGGTCAAATTGCCCAGGACCAAATCCCGAGGTTCAATTTTCCAGAATTATTATTGCACATGATAAGTTTTCCTAGGATGAAATTGTCGAAGGTCAAATTTGTTTTTGTCCAAATATATCATGTAATAATAATCAGAGGTCAAATTTCCCGGGACCAAGTCCCGAGGTTCAATTTTCCAGAATTATTATTGGACATGATAAAGTTTCCTGAGATGAAATTGTCAAGGGTCAAATTTGTTTGTGTCAAAATATATCATATAATAATAATCAGAGGTCAAATTCTCCGGGACCAAATCTCAAGGTTCAATTTTCCAGAATTATTATTGCACATGATAAATTTTCCTAGGATGAAATTGTGGAAGGTCAAATTTGTTTGTGTCAAAATATACCATATAATAATAATCAGAGGTCAAATTCCCCTGGACCAAATCCCAAGGTTCAATTTTCCAGAATTATTATTGCACATGATAAATTTTCCTAGGATAAAAATGTCGAGGGTCAAATTTGTTTGTGTCAAAATATATCATATAATAATAATCAGAGGTCAAATTTCCCGGGACCAAATTCCGAGGTTCAATTTTCCAAGGTCATTTTTCCCAAGATCATTAGGGGTGTCACCGAATTTTTTAGTGTCGTTCGATTCAATGAATTGTCCCGAATGTATAATTACCCGATCGCCCAATGAATCATCGATTTCCCTCTTGGTATCGTATTCGCCGTATTTACGTCGTAAAATAATCATTATTCTCGTAAATTATTCGTTAATCATTTTGGGTGAGAGGGAAAAAATAGATGATTTACTTTTTTTCCTCCACGTGGATAATTATTTCGTCGTAAAAATTCGTTTTAAATGGTTCCTTTTTACATTCGAATGTTGCCCCATCCTCGATTTGAGTCTCCTTCGTTCCTTCTCGTGGTATTTTGGTCCCGACGTCGTCTCTCCCTTCAGTCTTGAGAACCAATCCCTCTTTTGGTTTTTTTTGCTCATCCTCTCTCTCTCTCTCTCTCGCTCCTTATCTTTTACTGTGTTTTCGCTTCTCATTCTCATATGGTCGAGCTCTTCAACGTGCTTCCCTCTAAAACCTGCCAGTGGCCTGTCCAGGTGCGTGCCCTCCCAGTTAATTTGAACTTTGTGCGTTTCTCGAGAGACAGAGAGCGCATATACGGGGTGTCCCAGGGGTCAAGGTCAATACCTTGAGGGTAGATTCATGACCTAATTTCGAGTAGAAAAGTCCTTTGTCATTTTTCGGTATTTCGAACCCCTGAATTGTTATTAATTTTTCTAATCAGCCAATGAGATGGGCGTGGTGGAATCACGGCTCATCTCAATGGGCGCATCTCATTGGCTCATTGAAAAAACGAATAACAATTCAGGGGTTCAAAATATCAAAAAATGGCAAAGGACTTTTCTACTCGATAATACGTCACGAATCTACCCTCACGGTATTGACCTTCACCCCTGAGTCATCCAGTATATTCCCTCTTTTGCTCCTTCCTTCCTTCTTCTTCAATATCCCATCGCATATATTACATTAATTCAGCGGTAAGACACGCACATTGTAATACAAACAATTCGATCCTTATCGGATCTGCAATTCGATTATTATTTACCGTGAATAACGACTGATATCGAACTTTGGGTATCGCGCGAGGTAGAAGCCTAACCTTTGGAATTGAAACGCGAAAATAAGCTCTGGAGAAGGGGTTTCGATTTAAAAAAGCCAACATTATAAATGCGCTCGCCCGAGACAATGGGGTGGCCTCTCTGGACGCGCCGCGGTTTATTAATTGGCACTTCGGGGCCCTCTCATCCCTTCTCTCCGTCTTTCCATCTCTTCGCCCGTCCGGTTCTCCTAGGTAGGAAAAAAGTCGGCAAACAAATGACCGCTCGTCGGAGGCCCAAAATCTCGCTATGAATCCGGAAGGCCCCGTGGACCAGAATGAGAGGGAGCGAGATAAACTCAGAGAAAGAGAAAAGTAGAGATAGAGAGGGAGAGAGAGAGAGAGGGAGAAAAAAGATGAAGGAGGAGGTCGAGAAGGAAGAGAGGGCGGCAGTGTCGGGCAAGTTCCACAGAAACGACCAGGCTGATGTATAGCGTGGCCCCCGACGTAAAGGTAGATGGCTTCCACGCCCAGAAACGACCTCGAAACCGCTTCTTCGATTCCCGCATTCCCTCCCTCCCTTCGCATCCCTCTCTCTCTCCCTCTTTTTTGGGCCTCTCGCCCTCTTTTCCTTTCGGTTCTCTTTGTTTATCCTACGGAGCCCTCCTCTCTGTCTATTCTCCCGGATAGAAACGAATTTTCAGCCTAATGCGCTTCCTCGGCCTGTATGCCTTCGCCTTTGGCCCTCCGCACTCCCTCGTCCGTTCACCAAACGGGAAAACTTTTTTCTAAAGCCATTTTTCACCACATCGCTCTGTCTGTAATTACCTTCGATCGGCTCCGTCGTCTCTCCTTCTCTCTCCCTCTCTCTCTCTCTCTCTCTCTCTCTCTCTCTCTCTCTCTCTCTCTCTCGGGGCAAAGCGATTTTCAGGTCCTCTATACCTGTTATTAGTGTTTTTATTGGTATTACTTCTTCTTCCTCAACTTCTTCCTCTCGTCGCATATTCACACGAGCTTTTTTCGATGGAAATTCGAGCCGATGGAGTCCTCTGATTCTGAAGTCTATTTTGATAGCCATTAGATTATGGCTGTGTAAAAGAGGGAAAGGGAGGGAGAGGGGGGGAGGGAGAGATAAAGATAAGGCTTGGTGAGCAAATCTTCGGAGTGAGCGCAAAATCTTGAAGCCACTGAGATAGAAGGAGAGAGAGAGAGAGAGAAAGCGATGGAACAGCAGCTCGTTAACGACGGGTTATATCCAAGAGACGTTCACGAATTAGTGTGGCAAAAACCCTCCGGGGCTTTTATCTCTATCTATCTCTCTCTTTCCTTACGTCACCGTGGGACTTGTCTGCGGTCAACACCGAACTCTCGTCGTCGTCTTCGTCGCTTGCCGAGAGCGGTACTCACGGCTAGAAACAGTCCAGAGGAATAGAGAGGGGACAATAATTTCTACGATTGCAAGGCAAGACACTAATAAGGAGCTATGCTCCCCGGCGTATATATACACTTGTAGCAGACCCCGAGAGATGTTTGCCTGATGGCAGAGAGCACCTTTTATACCATCCAATAAGATACACACGATGCAAGGCTTTATGGGTTGTGTACAAGGGAATGTAAGTCTTGATGAAAGGGAGAGGGAGAGATGGAGCCAGTGGTTAGAATCATTAGCAGTGCCACCGTAGCCAAGATTAGCCTTCTTATTCTTTACAGCACACTCTTAGACGTAATCACAGGGATTCGGTCAATCTATGATGTTGAAGTTTGCATCGTTTCGATGCAGTGGATCTAGTGCACTATTTAAATGTTATTCTTTGCCAGAAATTTTTGGTGGAAACCGCTGAAATCCATATTGGGGTGTTTGCTAAGGACTAATGGATTAGCAAGGACCAATTATTTCTCGATACGGGAGCCCAATTCACGATATTGTAGTTTGCATTGCATAAGTGCAATGGAAATAGTTTATTCTTTGATGAAATTTATTCTGCGCAAGAAATTTTCTGTGGAAAACCGCTGAAATCCATCTTGGGGTGTTTGCTAAGGACTAATAAGTTAACAAGGACCAATTATTTCTCGATACGGAAGCCAAATTTACGATATTGTAGTTTGCATTGCATAAGTGTAATGGAAATGTTTATTCTTTAATGAAATTTATTCTGTGCAAGAAATTTTCTGTGGAAAATCGCTGAAATCCTTCTTGGGGTGTTTGCTAGGGACTAATGGATTAACAAGGACCAATTATTTCTCGATATGGGAGCCCAATTTACGATATTGTAGTTTGCATTGCATAAGTGTAATGGAAATGTTTATTCTTTAATGAAATTTATTCTGTGCAAGAAATTTTCTGTGGAAAATCGCTGAAATCCAACTTGGGGTGTTTGCTAAGGACTAATGGATTAACAAGGACCAATTATTTCTCGATATGGGAGCCGAATTTACGATATTGTAGTTTGCATTGCATAAGTGTAATGGAAATGTTTATTCTTTAATGAAATTCATTCTTCGGAAAAAAATTGCAGTGAAAAAACGCCCCAATGCATTTTGGGGTTTTTATTATGGATTAAAGCATTAACAAGGACCAATTCTTTTTTTATACGGGAGCCAAGTTTACAATATTGAATTTGCATCATTTTGGTGCAACGAAAATAGTCCATTCTTTACTGAAATTCATTATTTTCAAAAAAATTTCCAAGTACAAAATTGTTGTAATGCATTTTAGGGTTTTTATTAAGGGTTTAAGGTGTTGAGTGTTCTAGAAAATCGTAAATCTCACTGAAAATGAATTGAAAAAACTTATTTTTGTTCCACTGCACGGAAGCAATCTTTAAGTGCACTTAAATCTAGCCTAGAGACCTAGACAACGATTTTCGGGATTTCAAGGTTTTTTAAAAACGGACCAAAAATGGATATTTCTTTTTAGAATATTTTAAAACTATGTCTCATAATAAATTTATTGCTGATTACAAATGGCGCAGTGTTTTTGTCGGAAAAACATTTAATCATGAGAAAAGCAAGGGAAAACTGAACAATATGTTTTCGTTCAAAATTCATAAAAATGATGAATTTTTGGGGTAATCTGTGGTAGATTTGTGTTCAGGAGGGACAACAAACGTCGATGCAATGTCCTAAAAAACAAATATAAATATTTTATTTTTCGTATCTCGATCAAGATGAAATCTGCGCTCTTTAAAATGACTACAATTTTAATTTTTCCTATAAATTTGGTTTGTTCTCTTTGTGGACGATAAATTAAACTTCAAAAAATCCAATTGTAACAATTTTTAACGGATTTTTTGCAAAGTTCGACCGTAGATTTTTCAAATTTATAGAAATCGAATCAAACTCTATAAAATTCAGTATACAGATGCTCAGTACTATAAATAAGGAAATAATTATGATCCAAATGGTGATAATCATTTTTACTAAATTCAGCACGTAATGCTGTTAATAAAGCTGCGCGTAACTCCAATAAAGTTATCGACCGAGATTGATCCAAATCAAATTCATCGATGCTTCAATTTCCGCCTTCATTCTCCTATCGAATCCACACTTGGCTGAGAATGACTTCACAGCGTAAAAACCCCAGAAGAATATATGAAAGCTACGTTGGTCTGGCAGTTATCTATACTTTCACGTGCATCAACCGCGTTGTATGCATTTGAGCGAGGTTTTTTTTTCCCTCACTGAGAGAGAACAAAAAAATTGAATCTCTCGCGCTCTACGTTCCGCCACACTAAACTAGAGAAGTCTCGAGCATAGCCAAAGCCACTTTGAGCAAGCTATGTAATTATATCCTCGGAGGGACTTTGATCAAGAGAGAGAAAGAGAGAGCGAGAGCGAGAGAGAGAGAGAGAGAGAGAGAGAGAGAGAGAGAGAGAGAGAGAGAGAGAGAGAGGATGGAGAGAAAATGTTTCTAGCTTAAGACGCTTGCTGCATCATTTGCAGAGTCATTGGGTCACGCTTGACTTTGAAAACTCACCGTTTTCATCATTCCTCGGTTGAACGCGCCGTCCTCATCAATACTCTTCGTCTCTATCTCATGGTGTACCTGCGCGATGACTCGTCGATCCGAAATATCGGCGGCGCAGGTGGAAAAATCGTCAAATTTTCCCAAACATTGCGCGGTTCGATGAAAGAAGAATCTTGCTCTAAGGCCCGAATTTTAAGTCATAAGTTCTATCTTAAGATCAAACTTAAGATCAAATTTTCCGTCGAGCTCAAGTTTCAATTTAAGTTGAATCTTGACCAGGGTTGCGAAGTTTTTAATGAAAAAGTAATACATCAACCATTACTTTTTTAATGGCTAATGAAAATTTAATTTAATGATGGAAATTATTTCCAATAACCATTAAATGTTAATGGTTCATGAAAATGCAAATGCATTAAAAAAAAGTAATGCATTAATTATTTGCAACCCTGCTCATTACAATGTAGTGTGTAAAAGAACAAATTGCAATGTAATGTGTAATGTTAATGGGAAAAATTTTCATTAACCATTGAAATTTAATGGTTAATGGTTAATGGAAATTATTTCCAATAACCATTAAATGTTAATGGTTAATGAAAATGCAAATGCATTAAAAAAAGTAATGCATTATTTGTAACTCTGATCTTAAGTTTAAACTTAAGTGTCCTTACAAGTGCATACTTAAGTTCAAACTTTAGTGCGAAATTTAGATTGATCTTAAGTTTGAACTTAAGATCAAACCTTTCATCGAACTCTTTGGAACTTAAGATCGAATTTAAGTTTTAATTTAAGATGAATCTTAAGTTTGAACATAAGTTTCATTATAAGTTCATACCCAAGTTCAAACTTTAATGCGAACTACAGATCGATCTTAATTTCAAACTTAAGATCAAACTTACCATCGAGCTCAAGGTGGAATTTAAGATCAAACTTTGGATCCAATTTAAGATGCATCTCAAGTTTGAAATTAAGTGTCATTATAAGTTCATATTGAATTGTAAGTTCAAACTTTAGTGCAAACTTCAGACCAATCTTAAGTTCAAACTTGAGATCAAACTTTCCATCGCCCTCAAGTTGGAACTTAAGATCGAACTCAAGTTTCAATTCAAGATGAATCTTAAGTTTGAACTTGAGTGTCGTTATAAGTTCATACTCATGTTCAAACTTTAGTGCGAACTTCAGATCGATCTTAAGTTCTAAATTAAGTTCAAACTTTCCATCGAATTTAAGGTGGAACTTAAGATAGAACTTAAGTTCCAATTTGAGATGAACTTTAGGTTTGAAATTAAGTGTCATCATAAGTTCATACTTAAGTTTAAAATTTAGTGCGAACTTTGGATTGATCTTAAGATCAAACTTCCCATCGAACTCAAGTTGGAAATTAATTTCCAATTAAAAATAAATCTTAAGTTTAATCTTAACTTCGATCGAACTTTTTTCATCGCTTCCCTCGACCGTGTTTCGTTTCTCCGCCCCTAAATCTGAGTAATGTCATTAATTCGATTTTAACGTGAAAATGAGTCGGAAGGGAGGAAAATGAGTCGAATAGCAATCGGCTTTAAATTTATTTTGACAACGAAGGTCAAAAATTTATATCAATATATAAGCGCAGAAACAAAACCCGCGTCGAGGGAGGCCATGAAAGAAGTTCGATTTTGAACTTAAGCGTCATTATAAGTTCATACTTAAGTTCAAGTTCAAGATGGATCTTAAGGTCAACCTTCAAACCAAGCTGAAGTCTGAACTTAGGACCGATCTGAAGTTCGCACCGAAGTTTGAATTTAAGTATGAACTCGTAATGACGCATAAGATCGAACTTAAGTTTCATTTTAAGATGAATCTTAAGTTTGATCTTGAGTTCCAACTTGAGTTCGACGGAAAAAGTTTTATCTCAAGATAGAACTTATGACTTCAAATTCGGACCTAAAAGACAGAACACAATGCGACGGTGAGGAAACGAGTCCGCTGATAGGACAGTTTTGTGGAATCTCTCATTCGGTCGTCATTTCCACGCGAGGGTGAAAATTGGCCAGCAGCACGAGATCTCATCCCGTGGGAGGAACTCTCTGCGCTTTCGTGAGACACGATTTCTCGTCTCTGGCAATGATCGTTTCGAAAATTTTCGTGGAATTTCAAAATTTCGTCGGTTATGTATTATGACGAAGCGACAGAGGCGCGAGCATCGAGGTGTGTAGAAAGAAGAGGGGAAGGAAAAAAAAGGAAGCTAATTTCACGAAACGTTGAAACGTAACTGGGGTGAGACGGGACGAGGGTTTCTCAGATGCTTCATATCCGTTCCACCGTGGGCTTAATTTTGTTTTTCCCTTGTCCCGGGTAATCGTTCCTTTCGGTGGAGATTAGTGCTCGCGAGCGAGAAAGTTGCCGACAAGGGGGGGGGGGGCATAAACACCGCGAATGACACCAACGATGGTGGGGGAGGGATGCGCCATTTTGTTTTTGTGGGTAAAAAAGGACCGAAGGGAAAGCGCCTTTAGCTCTATGTGCGATTGCGATATAACCTTAAAAAAATAGTCTTTGTGTGTGTGTGCGTGCGCGCGCGTGTGTGTGTGTGCGTGTGCGTGCGTGCGTGTGCGTGTGTGTGTGTGTGTGCGTGCGTGCGCGTGTGTGTGTGTGTGCGTGTGCGCGTGTGTGTGTGTGTGTGTGTGTGTGTGTGTGTGTGTGTGTGTGTGTGTGTGTGTGTGTGTGTGTGTGTAAAGAACGGTTAAAGACCCGCCGGAGAATGCAGGAAGGTCTAATTGTGAGAGTGGGTCTTCCTCCATTAAGGGGACCGAAATTACAGGGCCCGGTTATACCCCCTCTGACCGCATCGCGCGCGTCCTTATAAACGAAGAGTAGGCAAAGAGGGAGAGGGAAAGAGGGAATCTTTCGTCGGCTCATCCTCTGTGTACCTATTCTGTTACTACGACTTGTACACTTTTAGACGCCATATTGCTTTTTCCTCTATCTCTCTTACTTCGCCTTTTGCTCTGTCGTATGGCGCACTTTGCCGTTGGATTGTGCCCGATGGCTCCCACCACAAATCCCGCATTCCAAGAATGACCGGCAAACGTATTATCTCTATCGCGTTTCGTCTCGCGGCGTCGAGCACTTATTACGCGGTCTTGTCATTTCGTGAATTGCCTAATACTGATTGGACCGGCATTTTTTTCTTTTCATATTTTTTATACCCCTAAATAAGCCCGAGACGTTCGCGGAATTTCGCGAAATTTCAACCCTCCGGAACTTGCGACCAATTTTTAGTGTCCGCTTCCCACGAGGAAATTATTTGGGTTTCACTAGATTTTCGTCGTCATACTTTCGTCAGGATTTTGTATATTCAGGGTAGTTAGAAGATTAGGTTCCAGCGGGTCAAAAATAAACTGGAGTCCTTGTCGCATGCACTTGAGTCTGATGCCTGATACATTTTAGAAAGGCAAATGAACCCAGAAAAAGTGTCATTAAAAAATGATCTACAAATTTTCCGTAAGAGGTCGTTTTTTTAAACCGTTAGAATTAATTGAATTCAACAAGCACTCAAGTCTGTTTGATAAAGGACAAAAGTCCTTAAAATTGCATAAAAAACCTTTTAATAAGTGTAATGGAAGTATAATAAAGAGTGTAATGGAAAAATGGAAGAATTAATTGAATTCAATAAAAACTGAAGTCTGTTTGGTAAAGTACAAAAATCCTTAGAATTGCATAAAAAACCTTTTAATAAGTTTAATAAAAGTGTAATGAAAAGGGTAATGGAAATATGATCTGCTAATTTGTCGTAGCAGATCATTTTGTTAAATCGTTAGAATTAATTGAATTCAACAACAACTCAATTCTGTTTGGTAAAGGACAAAAGTACTTAGAAGTGCATAAAAAACCTTTTAATAAGTGTAATGAAAGTGTAATGAAAAGCGTAATTGAAATATGATCTGCTAATTTTTGGTAGCAGATCATTTTTTGAAATCGTTAGATCTAATTCAATTCAACAAGTATGTATTCGAGTCTGTTTTGTAAAGGACAAACATCCTTCGAATTGCATAAAAAACCTTTTAAAAAGTGTTATGAAAGTGTAATGGAAAAATGATCCGCTAATTATTCGTGGCAGATCATTTTTTTAAATCGTTATAATTAATTGAATTCAACAATCAGTAAAGTCTGTTTGGTAAAGGACAAAAATCCTTAGAATCGCACAAAAAACCTTTTAATAAGTGTAATGAAAGTGTAATGAAAAGGGTAATGGAAAAATGATCTGCTAATTTTTCGGGGCAGATCATTTTTTGAAATCTTTAGAATTAATTGAATTCAACAAGTATGTACTCAAGTCTGTTTTGTAAAGGACAAAAATCCTTCCAATTGCATAAAAAACGTTTTAATAAGTGTAATGAAAAGGGTAATGGAAAAATGATCTGCTAATTTTTCGTAGCAGATCATTTTTTGAAATCTTTAGAATTTATTGAATTCAACAAGTATGTACTCAAGTCTGTTTTGTAAAAGACAAAAATCCTTCGAATTGCATAAAATACCTTTTAAAAAGTGTTATGAAAGTGCAATGAAAAGTGTAATGGAAAAATGATCTGCTAATTTTTCGTAGCAGACCATTTTTTAAAATCATCAGAATTAATTTAATTCAACAAGCACTCAAGTCTGTTTGGTAAATGAGAAAAATCCTTAGAACAGCATAAAAAGAATTTAACAAATAAAAGTGTAATGGAAAAATGATCAAAAAATGGCCGCATCGAGTTATCTAAAAAAATATGTAGATTACAAGACTCCCCATCTTCATCGATAGGTATAATAAAAATATTAGAGCTGGTCAATTTGGCGAAATGGCGTTTCGCGTGCTTTTCCAGCGGTATAAAATACAGTTGCCAAACGCTTTATATATATATATCCAGTTTAGAGATGAGAGATAAGAATTGAGAGGGGTCAGTGTGAACTCGGCATATTTGCCGAACCTCGCATTCTCCGATCCATCTCCGATCTGTCATCGGGAATCGCTGCTGCTGAATGAGAGAGAGAGAGAGAGAGAGAGAGAGAGAGAGAGAGAGAGAGGGAGAGCGTTTATATAGAGAAAGCTATGCGCCCTCTCTCGCGATCTCTGCAGATCCATGAGAGAATCGAGGACGACTATTAATCAGACCGATGGTCTCTCGGTGGTCCCTTTAAACGGATTTAAAGGACGACACCGACAAAGAAGAGTTTTTCAGCAGACAGAGAGAGAAAAAGAGAGAACGAGTGGAGTCTCCCGCCTCCTCACATCCATATGTCGGTATACTCCAAAAACTATATATATATATATATATTATAAAGTTTGTTCGCAAGGGCTCCTCCAACAGGAACCTCCTTCGACAAGGGCTCGCAGGCATTTCTCCGCCTTCCCGCGCCGCATATACCCCGTTAACAGTGGAATAGTAACCGCGTGCGAAAACGACGATCCTCAAGTTCTCTCCAAACTTCTTTTGACGCTCGTGAAATATATCCATCCCGAACGAAAATAGCAAATCTATATATCACGCTCCTAAGGGGTGTGTATGATATAGACATTATTTTCTTCCCCTTAACCACAGATGCGTGTAATTCGAAGGCAGAAATAGCTAAAAATGATTCTTGGATAAGTGAAAAACGTACAATTCATTTTTTCCCATTATTCTTCCCTACACGGAAAAAACGAGTTGGTTAGGGCAACTAAATGGTTTGTAAGAAATGCTTCTGATAACTAGTTGGTTGGGGCAACCATTTTCGTGGTTACCGCAACTGTATTGTTGGTTGCCAAACACCCAACCAATAAAAAGTTGGTTGCAGGAACCACGAAAAAGGTTGCCCCAAGCAACTAGTTACTAGAAGCATACCTTACAAACCGGTTGGTTGCATGAAAAAAAAACGAGTCGGTTGTGGTAACCAACTGGTTTGTAAGGAATGCTCCTAATAATTAGTTCGTTGGGGCAACTATTTTTGCGGTTCCTGCGACCAACTATTTATTGGTTGGCTATTTGGCAACCAATAATATAGTTGCGGTAACCACGAAAATGGTTGCCTCAACCAACTAGTTACTAGAAGCATATCTTGCAAGCCAGTTGGTGGTCACAACCAACTCGTTTTTTCCGTGTGAGATCGATTTGACAAATGTTTTTCCCAGGCATGATTATAATAACAAACTATAATACAATATCAACGAAAGAAATCGAAATCTAAAATACTTAGCCAACTCGTAACTAACTGGATTCAACAACATACCGAATGACAGAAGCAAATCAAAGTCAGAAAACCTAATCAATTCGTGTACAATATTTGTCTTAAAAATAGGACCAAAACAACGAACCGAAAACCGAAGCGAATCGAAATTAGATTTCAGACGTATCAATGTAAAGTCAAGGAAAGTTGAAATCAATTTTCAAACGTAACCATTTTGTCAGCGATGTATGTTTGTCCGTCACAAATATTCTTCTTAAAAACAAAACCAAACCCGAGTCGAAATTTTAGACCTCCTGTTAGACCTTCCAGAGTGAGAAAGGCCAGTTTGTGCTATTTAGGAGGCCTAACCAATGCCCTGATCATAGTTAGGATTTATTTTTGTTATTTGGTTCATTGCTTCCCGAGTCGAAATGTTAGATCTCCTTAGACCCTCATGAGTGAAAGAGTCCAGTTTGTGCTGTTGAGGAGGCTTAACCGAGGTCCTGACTATGGTCAGGACCTCGGGATGATTAGTCAGTTAGTCAGGATAGTTGGTTGGGTCAACTAAAAAGTAGGGTTGGAAGAAATTGGTCGTTTTGAACGACTTAGCTATGGTAACTAAAAAATAGGGTTGGTTAGTTGACCCAACCAAGTAAACGACTTAGTTGTGGTAACTAAAAAATAGGTTTGGAAGGCATTGGTCGTTTTAAACGACTTAGTTGTGGTAACTAAAAAATAGGTTTGCAAGGCATTGGTCGTTTTAAACGACTTAGTCATGGTAACTAAAAAATAAGGTTGGTTAGTTGACCCAACCAACTGTCTAGTTGATTCAACCAATTTCTCGTCGGGTGCTGGGGGCACTAAGCTTTTTGGTTGAACCACCTGAGTCGTTCTTTCTGTCTGATATTGACGAAGTTCAATACGTAATCCTAACCTCAACCCCAACCCAAACCTTTTATCAAGTAAATAAGTATCCTATGTTTTGATCCGAATATACTCTACCTGTCCAAACAATCCTACTAATATTATAAATGCAAATGCATTGCCATTTATAATATTAGGATTGTTTTTTTCCTATGCTTTCCTTTTATTATCGGTTTTTTAAATTACAAAAACGGTAAAAGGCGGTCCCCGCTAGGGAGCATTTTTATTCTTTATGTCTCTTCGGCAGAAGAGAGACGTAATCGATCTTGATTTTTGGGGGAGATCGTTGGCAAAGTGGCCTTTCTCGCAAAATCCATCGGGTCCATACTAATCATTGAGGAACCGGGATGGGAAAGGAGGGGGATCGGGGAAACGACGAAAGTTTTACGCTTGATGATGCTGATGGAGCTCCGGCGGAGCGCGCGAGAAAATTGCTCCTTGGGGGAGACCCCCAGAGCCAAAACATCACTCCCTCAGGTATATATGACACGAAGCCGGTGTTTTTTTTTTCGTCGAAATTAGGCGCTCATTAAACCAAGATGGATTCTGTTTTTTTTTATTCGGTTCCTCTTTTTTCTGTCGTGTTCCTTCGCTAGAATGGGTACGGGAGGGGTGTGTGGGAAGTTTCTCAAGTGGGAGGTGGAATAAAAAGATGTTGAGATCGGTGTGGGTTTCGTGGCGCCTGAGAAGCCACAAGAATGAGAGGGAATATGGGAGAGGGAATGAGGAATACGTGGATAGATATGGAGAGGGAAAAACGAGTAGAGTTGCGGCACTAAACGCGTCATTACGGGTGGTCAGCCTTAGGGGGTGGACCCCCGGATAATTTAACCCATTAAAATTTCCCTTCTCCCGCGAGAAAAAATGAATGAGAAGGCCCTGCTCCACCGACGACACACATGATAATCCTTATAATTCTCAGCTTCCACCGCATTCCCCTCACCCCTTCGCGTCCACGCTACCGCAATTGACGTGGTCGCGCGGTTAGCTTATTTAGCCACTTTCGCTCGGTCAAGGATCTTCGTCAACTCGACGCGTGTAATCGAGTAGCTTCCGGCGAATTTCACATCACAAGTGAGCATTTTGAGCAAACATTAAAATCGTAGCTCTATTCGGATGTCATTAAGCAGCATGAGCTGATTTTTAGCTAACCTTTTTATTCGTTGTTGCCCAATATTTTTATAGACAATATTTTTTTTATTTTATAGGGAGACAACAGATCCGCTTAACATGTTTGGCAACCTAAAGCACTTTAATCATTCTTTACAAAATGTTACTACTAAAGTGCAATTGCATGTAATTTATTTGAATTAAACACTATATCATTAGTTTGGAGTGAAATCAGGAATGTGGGGCACATATGTCCACACATCAACCCTGAAATAAAATGAGAAATTAAGTTCGTTTATTGTGTTTAAAAAAATTTTGCTAACAACTTAGGAAATGTACCAGTTCCTTAACCCTTACTTGACACACTGGGGTCGTTTGCACCCCAGCGATAAAAATTCTTATAAAAAATATAGCATTTAATAATGTAACTTGCAAATTTTGTTGTAACTTCTTAAGAGGTTACTTCCCAAAGTTATACAGGATTTATAGTAAGAAATTGAAGTTAGGTATGACAAAAAATTTAAATATAAAAAAAAACTGAAAAAATGACAACTTTTACGAAAAAAAATCATAAATTTTTTGTTTTTCAACAAAAATGGTTAAAAATTTAACTGAGTTTGCTTCATATATTGCACTAGAAAAACAAAAATAGTAGTAGTAAAATAATATAACGGGAAAAAAAATTGTACAAAATTTTCGCACTCGACCTTACTTGACATACTGAGTTTCAGGCAAGACCACTCGACTTTGGACCGCTACTATATATAAAAGCTACTATATATAAAAGGCCCGGATTTTCAGTTCCTAAGATCTATCTTAGGATCGATCTTAAGATCGAACTCAAGATCAAACTTTCCATTGAACTCAAGTTGGAACTTAAGATCGAACTTAAGTTGAATCTTAAGTTTGAATTTGAGTTTCATTATAAGATCATACTTAAGTTCAAACTTCAGTGCGAACTTAAGTATGAACTTATAATAAAACTCAAGTTCAAACTTAAGATTCATCTTAAGATTCGACCTAAGGTCGAGCTTAAGTTCCAACTTGAGTTCAATGGAAAGTTTGATCTCGAGTTCCATCTTAAGATCGATCCTAAGATTTAGGAACTGAAAATCCGGGCCTTAGAGTGATGCTATAAGCTTGAAGGAGTAGTGGCATCCTCGAACTAATGAGGCTAAACCATTTCTCAATTAAGATTTCTGTTACATGGGATAAGACAAGTAGTTGTGAACTACTTTTTCCTTAGTATTTCTAAAAATGGTTTTATCTGCGTTTTATGACGCGGCAAGCAATTAATAAATCGCAGTTCATAAATCAATAACAGACAATGATGGAATAACAATCATTTCATTACATCGATAATGATTTGAATTACAGATTAGATTTGATTTTTTTAAATTTAATAATAAAAAATAAATTTTTCAATTCAATAAATTCGATAAATTCAATTTAAAAAAAATTTTAATTAAAAAAAAAATTTTCGTAACTAAAAAAATCTCAACTCATTCAACCTCTAAATTTCTTTTAATCAAGCTTAATAAAAAAGAATTCCAAAAGTTGTTCAAAATATGAATAAAATGATGTTAAAATTTTATCGAAACCTAATTAATTCGTTCCACAAAAAAAAGGTGAAAATAAGCCTCTTAATGTGTTTTCCCTCCTTAATGAGTTCACTAGATTTTTTTTAATACATTTGTTACGCTGAAGATAAATCGTTCGTTGACTCTTAATTATTCGAGAAGTTCTCTCGAAGGATTCCTCATTCCCGTACACGACATTTAATAGTATCGTACGAAAGTTTATTGTACGAGTGCGCAAAGTGCCAGTTTGAGCACGCACAGCGTGCGCAAAGTGGCACTTTGCGCACGGAGTGCAATAAAAAAAATTATCACCCTTCGATGAAATGAGAGAAACAAAGAAAAAATAAATCGTCATTTGCATTGCATCGATTGAGAATCGTTCAGCTTGGGCAGTCGTAAATCTTGCTCTGTCTTTTGGTCGCGAGCAGCAAAATTAGCAGTTTTCTTCGTAAAAAAAATGAAACATGGAAAACAAAATGAAATAGAAGAGAGGGACCAGACAGAGAGGAAGTCTCGAGAGTACACCGGGAGTCCGGCAGGTAGTCAGATATATCCACGTGAGTAGAAAGACGACACGATGGTTCGCAGTTTGCGAGAAGGAGAAAGAGATAGAGAGGAATTATAACCGAGATGCTCGTAGAGTAGTCTCACATCGCGCGCGAGCATCGACTCATTAATCTCCCGCAGTAATTGCGACCATATTCCAAGAGAGCGCGGTGTATGGTAGCTCTTCTACTCATTCTGAGGTATCCTCTATCCCTCTTTCTCCTTCTCTACCTGATTCCCATAGCATAGATATGGGGCGTTCCATCCCAAATCGGACAGTTTGAAATTTTTTTTTTTTTTATTTCCTCAATATTTTTTTTTTTTTTTAGTATCCATCGAAAGACCCTTCCTGTTGAATTTTGAGATTTTTTTTATTACCCGTTCAAAAGATATTAAATTAACAAAAAAACCGATCTTTTTTTTTGTATTTTGGTCATAACTTCTTTGACAATGATCCAAATGAAAAGTTTTTTTTTCCAAATTTTTGTTTTTTTATGGCCTTTTCAGAAAAAAGTACAACAAAAATATTCGACGAGTTTTTGAATGAGTTTTTTGAGTTTTAAACTTTAAATCGCGTTTTTAAAAGTGAGTTTCTTTTTTGATTTTAAAAAAAAATTTATTGTTCTAAACATCTATCTACTCAACAATTTTTAAGACTAGTCCGATCGTGGGATTTACATAACTACTATTTTTTTCGATTTTTGAAAATTAATTTTTTTTTTAAATAAATTATGAATACCAATTTTTGTTACTGTATAGTTTTTTTTTCAGTATTTAGAATTTATTTTGACACTTTTTTATCGTCAACAGGTCCTTAAAATTAATAATTAATCGTTAAGTCTGTTTATGAACAATAATAACAACAGTTTTTATTTTTTCACGTATTTTTTTTAAAACCTTACATATGCGACTATTTCCTGAATTAGAATATTCCTTTGCCAATACGTTTCCGTTGCTCATTGGAATAATTGAATGAAATTGCTCATCGATTGATTATTAATTTTAAAAATCTGTTAACAATGGAAAAGTGTCAAAATTAATTCCAAATGATTTAAAAAATACTATACAGTTACAAAAATTGGTATTCATAATAATTTATTTAAAAAAAAAAATTAATTTTCAAAAATCGAAAAAAAAATAGTAGTTATTGAAATCCCACGATCGGACTAGTCTTAAAAATTGTTGAATAGATAGATGTTTGAAACGAAAAATTAAAAAAAAAAATGAAAAATGACTCTTTTAAAAACGCGATTTAAAGTTCAAAACTCAAAAAACTGATTCAAAAACACGTCGAATATTTTTGTTGTATTTTTTTCTGAAAAGGCCATAAAAAACAAAAATTTGGAAAAAAAAACTTTTAATTTGGACCATTATTAAAGAAGTTATGACCAAAATACCAAAAAAACCGTTTTTATTTGTTAATTTAATATCTTTTGAACGGGCAATAAAAAAAATCTCCAAATTTAACAGGAAGGGTTTTTTGATGGGTATTCAAAAATATAAAAAAATTGAGGAAAAAAAACAAGTTTTTCAAACTGTCCGATTTGGGATGGAAGCCCCATATATATATATACCTATACCTCAACACATGTACGAAAACTTACTCCTCGATCTTTTCTCGCTCCTCTCAATTCTCTTCGGCTGCACAACTTTCCTACTTCCTCTAGTTTTTTTTTTTTTTTTTTAATTTTCTTACTCTTCGACGTTTTTTGCTCCTCTCATCTTTCTCTATTTCTTCCTTCACCCCCCTTTTAGCCTCCTACCTTTTCTTTTCCACCTTTTTCTTCGCGGTTCCCCTTCGCCATACCAGTACTTAACAGCTTTTCTTTATTTCATCTCTTCGCGTTTTTACCCTCTTAAAGGGGGGGGGGGGCTTTATGCTCCAGTGAGCTCCACTACGATCGCATATACACTAATCTGCCGGACTAACTTGTCACCGGATTATACATGTGTTGTACAAGCAGGCTCGGAGTCTTTTGTATTCATTAACGCGAGTATTAATGCTCGTATACCGTGCATTATATTGCCCACAAATTGTCAAGTTTTCTCCTAAAAAAATCGATTTAATAAATGGGATATTTGATTAACGATGGAATTGAAGTTTGAACAGAAAAATCAATGAATCTATCGTTTTATGGAACATTTTTGAGGCCCATTAACACTTTGGAAATAATTCGTGACGTCTTTCAATTTTTTGAAATTATTGTTAACCAAGTACTTGCCTTCTAATTTTTCGTTAAACAAATATATTTGTCGATTTTTCTTTCAACTTAACTTAATTGTTTTCAAAATTCTAGACTGGAATACTCCCTTAAAGTTAAGTTCCGACGTGAAGGGCGTATAGTCACTGCGTCACTAAAATAGCTATAACTCCGTAAATTATTGGAATAAAAAGATTTCCTTTCGAGGATATACTCTTAAAGGTCTACACTTCAAAAATATGCAACAAAATTTTTTTTTCAAAATTCCAGACCAGAATACCATCATTAAGATATACGGAATATGTGATTCATCAATCCCGGAAGTAATCGCAAAAAGTCCATTTTTCAAGGAGTTACATCTAGTCAAGGGAATTTATGCGATTTTTTCTTTGGAAAATTGACATGCTCATAAATTTGGTATTGCAAAAAGTAGGACCCAAAGAAGGCTTCTTATATTTCTAGGCACAACAAAATGTACACGGAAAAAAATGATCAGTGACAATTCATGTGTAATATTAAAAAAATTACTGAATTCAATGCAGAATATACGGTTCAGAACTGTAATTCAGGCGTTTTACTGGGAATCCATTACAAATAAATGGATTTAATGTAGTTTCTACTTTTTAAACCATTATAAATGCTGATTTACACTGTAAAACATGCAATGCATAATTAGAAATTGCAGTGTCCTCAGTGAAAAATCAAATGCTCGCCGCAAAATATGCAACGTCAATTTCAATTTGTACAGTGTGGCACTGTAACGGGACGACCTGCGGCGTGCCACGATCTCTGCGTTTCGACAGCGATCCGCTAGATGGCGTCGGACGGCGCGCTCTCTCGCGCCAGCGAGAGAGCCACCGAGCACCTATAAGGATCGATGTATCACCAACATCGGCGCCCTCAATTGACATATAATTGTTGGAACATCACCCGCGTTCTGTGGTCGAGCAGTCCTATGGACGGAAGACTACATTTTCTTAACAGATCACCATTGCATTTCGGTGACACTTGTGCTCTTTATGGGTGCGAGGTTAAGGGCTTACATACAGTTAGAAGGCTTTAAAAAGACGGATTTTCAAGAATTTTTTTCGCGCAGACTATTCAATTTATTAATTTGAAAATTGGTGTACATATTATAATAACCTTATAATATATTAACATATTTTTTATTTGTAAAAATAATCATCGCGAATGTTGCTATCGCCGATCTCCTAGAGCTCCGCAAAAAAAACCAATTTTGCGGTGATCACGATATCTCTGGACCGGATTATCTGAAATGAAAAAACCAAATTCGCTTCGATAATTGATCTCACGATTAATTAGTCAAGTACAAGCCCTCGTAGTTATGAGCCTGAGCGAGGATAAATAACGGTTTATTGCAATATTTGAATAATTTGGAATTTATTCAAATATCGAAACGTTTCACTACACTATAATTTACTTTAGAAATTGCAGTATTTTCAGTAAAATATAAAAAACGTACCGCAAAATATACTAAGTTCTTTTCAATTTTTACAATGTACACTGTAATTTTTTCACGCCCGTAGTAAAAAACTCCATTGAATCGCCAATGGCAACCAATGGTCCTCATACGACTCCATTGGACAATGAATGGGGACCCATTGAGATTTCCGCATTTTTCAATGGCGTATAGGAACGACCATTGATCAGTGAATGGATATCCATTGAAAAGTCACCATTGCCCAATGACGTCCATTGAACAACAAATGCGGATAAACCGAATGATCACCATTACTCAATGATGCCCATTGGAAAGCAAATGCTGATGGATCGAGCGATCAGCATTGCCCAATGGTGTCCATTGGAAGGCAAATGCTGATGAACGAAATGATCAGCTTTACCCAATGATGTCCATTGGGAAGTAAATGCGGATGAACTGAATGATCAGCACTACCCAAAGATGTCCATTGGAAACCGCGTCACGTTAGTTCCGAGACTTGGCGCGAGATGTCGCAGGACGGCAACCCGCTGAACTCCCATACGGATTATGCGAAGAGTATGCTTATCTAGACGAGTGTGAGCACGGAATATTAGCAGAAGTCGGTGTCCAAAAAATCCATGCAAGGAGTTCTTGCCGACTGATGCCCATGGGATAATCCCTATTCCGTTTGGAATGGGGAAGTCAATCCTCATTGAAAAATCCCTATTCGATTTCAAATGGGGAATTCAATGGCGAAAATGTCCTTGGGCAATTCGGCATTCATCCCCATTGGTTATCTTGGCAATGGGGAATGAATGGCGATTTTTCAATGGTGACGAATGGAGTTTTTTACTATATGAAAGAATCTTCATTGATGATCGCCATTCATTCCCCATTGCCTACAAAAACTAATGGAGATGAATGCTGAATTGCCTATGGGGATTTTCTTCATTTAATCCCCATAGGATAATGCCCATTCCGTTTCAAATGGGGAAGTCAATCCTCATTGGAAAATCCTCATTCGATTTCAAATGGGGAATTCAATGGCGAAAATCCCCTTAGGCAATTCGGCATTCATCTCCGTTGGTTATTTTGGCAATGTGGAATGAATGGGGATTGTTCAATGGCGACGAATGGAGTTTTTTACTACGGGCGGGCCCTGGATAATTTTTACAATGTGAAATGTGTAAAAAGTTCACCGGATGCAACAGAAATATAATGTTTCACATGGTGTACATTTTACTGTTCCACACAGTAAAAATTCGTCTGATGGGCATGTACTATGTCATATGTGACATCTGTATATTGTATTAAAGAAACATGCAAATTTCACTGTTTGCCCTTCCAGGAGGCGCTGTTGATGGGGAAAATTGTAAAAATTAATGGGAATCTCAGCAGTTCTCACTGATCATTTTTTTCCGTGATATTATCGATTATCGAGACTCTGGATAGATTATTACACTCTGTTGAATATTCGCAATCCATGGGAGCAGTTTTGCTCATCAGGATTTATACGTGTACGTCACTTAAGTTCCTCGATCGCCTCCCGAGCAATATTTCTTAATTACTCCACGATAAAGGGGCTCGGGTAAGCTCGGAATGTGTTATATCCCTCTTCTTAGAACGTACCACCGTTGGTTAATATTAATTATGAGCTTGCACATTTATTTGGACGGGATCGTGTGACCCCTTGACTCGGATCTTTCTATCCTGAGTTCTGCACACACGTGTTTCCTCCTCGACTCGACCCCGCGGAGTTTCCACGGTTCGTTCGCCTCCGGGGCACGAAGAAGGAACAAAACTCGCGAGTTTTTGCTCGAGGATATTATTCTCTATCGGGTCATTAATTATCGAGCGATGTAATGAACGCCGCGTCCGGGAATTGACCGAGACTCGTCGCTCTCTCAAAGGACTCCACTCTCCTCCTCTCTCGGGAGAAACGTTTCTTAGGCCCAAGATATGTACACTAGGGTGGGCCGAAAATCCGCTTTTTTTGAAATTTTCCTAGCAATACCGAAAATATAGTTCATTATGCTACAAAAAAAATCTGTGTGAAGGGAAAAAATTTTGAGTCAACATCCTAGGCTCGCCCAAGTTCGTTAAAGTTCAAAGTGTTGAAAAATTTTTTTTCTCGGCTCATTTTTATTGGAAATTTAATTCTCTACAAAAAAGATCCTTACATCAAATCATGTAGGATCGATAGTTTCTAAGATAATTGCTGTTTTAGTGAAAAATTGTAATTTTCCTCTATACACTGCGACCTCGATCCGCGGCACCCCGATATTTGCAATTGCTGCGTAGTGGGAGAAGCGCCAAGCCAATCGCGTCAGGCCGCCGTCAGCCACCAGCGGCGCAGAGACGATTCTGTGCAATGTGCGCAACCCCACTTCTTGCAGGAGCCGGTCCCGACGGATTCAGATTATCGAGGTCGCAGTGCATTTACATTTTTTATGGTTAAAAAATAATTGATATACTCCATATTTCGAAGGAAATTTAATTCTCTACAAAAAAGTCCGTATACGAAATCACGTAGGATCGATAGTTTCTAAAATAATTGCAAATTTACTTAAAAATAGTCATTTTTTTCTATAAATATTTTTCCTATGAAGAAAAAAAATTACCTTCCATTTTTTAATAGATTCTCTACGAAAGCAATCGATGCGTCTATTTACTTCAATATTATATGTATATTTTGAAATTTTCGCTTATTGTAACAATTTTTATTCTTCCAAACGGATCATTTCATAATAACAATGACAAATTGTACTGACGTCAAATCGTCAGTACTAACAAAAATAATAAAAAAAAGGAAGCAAATTTTTTTTCATAGGAAAAATATAGAAAGAAAAATGACTATTTTTAAGTAAATTTGCAATTATCTTAGAAACCATCAATCCTACATGATTTTGTACAAGGACCTTTTTTGTAGAGAATCGAATTTCGTATAAAATAAGAAAATTATCAAATATTTTTTTACTCATAAAAAGTATAAATATAGATGAAAATAACAAATTTTTCACTAAAACAGCAATTATCTTAGAAACTATCGATCCTACATGATTTGGTATAAGGACCTTTTTTGTAGAGAATTGAATTTCCAATAAAAATAAGCCGAGAAAAAAAAATTTTCAACATCTTGAAATTTAACGAACTTGGACGAGCCTAGGATGTTGACTCAACATTTTTTCCCTTTACACAGATTTTTTTTGTAGCATAATAAACAATATTTTCGGTATTGCTAAGAGAATTTCGAAAAAAACGGATTTTCGGCCCACCCTAATGTACACCCTGTATGCGCGTAAATTCTATCGATACTGTTGCCACATCCATATGGATATACATGCAAAGTTGGCGTATATCATGGCGGATAGGTGTTTTATCTCTTGGCCTGTCTCGAATGAATGAGAGAAAGAGAGAACGGAGAGCGCGGCGCGGTTCATTCCATCGACGTCTCTATTCCCTCTGGAACAAGATCCGTCCCGGCTCCTCCTATTACTTTTTATTATTCTCCAACTCTCTCTCTCTCGATCCTTTTTTTTTTTTGCCTCTTTTTTTAACCCCGCAATCATCGGCGTCTGTACAAGCAAACGCGCTACATAGTAACGTTATAATCATTCTTTTCCTCGTGCATGTGGGTATAAACTTGAGTAGAGTAGGTATAACGAATATTATAGTGTTGCTCATTAAGGTACCGAGAGCCCTAATTATCATTAGCCTTCAAATTCTGCCGCCGTCTCCGCGCGCCATTCCTCAAAATCATCCAAGCGCCGGATACTCTCCGGAGTGGCTTCTCTCATTGTTAGAGGATTTTCCCGTTAATTTTTCATCCATCAATCGCGTCACCTTCTTGGCTAAAAGCATGTTCTCACTCACGAAAAAAAACGACTTAGCTTTGCTAACAAAAAAATTAGTCGACTCAACGAACTTGGTTGAAATTGTCTGGTTGATCCTCGAGAGAAGGTAAAAAAAAGACCGTTTTTTTTTGTGGGAATCCATTTCGGATTCGACCATCTTGCGTTTTAGTATTAAATATCCATACTAAAAAATAACAATATCAAACATGAATTTTTTAACTTTTTAGATTTATAATAGAATTATAATTATAGTATTTAGAATTATAAGAAGGACATTCAGCTCAAAATTTAAATCAAAATGCTTTGAACTCCCGCGCGTTCATTCTGGTGAATCACAAAAGAGTTAAGGTTAAGCTAAACACCCCCTCCCCCGCCTTTCCGCTCTTGTGAGTGCGAGAGAAAGGGTCCTTAGCCTCCCCTTAAGAGGAGGCTAAATACCGACACTAAACCTCGAAATTGCCATCCAAACTTGCTCTTATACAAATGGCTGGAATTGAATAAAATTTTAACGACATCGTCAGAACAATGGCAGGAATGGAGTCTCACTAAAATATTTTCGAAAAACAAAAAAAAATTTACAGATTCATTTACCACCAGGAAACTGTAATTGAAAAACTTAAATTATAAAACTTTTACTGCATTTCGGGTAAAACCAAGAGTGAGGCTCCATGAAGAACGCCACGATACAAATATCGAGACGTTTTCGACATTATTTTATCAAAATGACACGCCGTAAGTTTGGATGGCGCATAAAGAGATAAATATCGATAAATTTTAGTTTTATCGAAAAACGAAATGGCGAAATGTAGTTCACAGATGTGCGAGTGAGGGCAGCACCATGGATTCTGACGATTAACCTATAATATTTAGGGGGCTCGAATGAGTTCGTTGACGCTAGCTGTAACGCATTTTAGTCTCTCAATTGACAATTAATTGTTAATTAATTTATCCCCCTCTTAATTGTCAAAATGTAATTAATTTTTATCCACGGTTGTCGGAGAAAGACTGGACGACGATGATACGTCGATAATGTAGGGATTGAATAAAAATGGTATTTAGCCTCCTCTTAAGGCGAGGCTAAATACCGACATTATTTCTGAAGTCCTATATTATCGACTCCAAATCGCTGTCCAAACTTTTTCCAATACCGGTGGATGAATATCAATTAAATTTATGAATGAATGATGAATGAATTGCAAAATGCAAACGGGAGATATAAATCAACATTTTCGTTACTTGCCACTGACTTGTCAGACAGTTTGGATAGAATCTGATGAGAATAATATTTATTTCATGAGAATTCCACACGGGGCTGCCCTCTTTCGGATTTATGTGAACTGGATTTTGCCATTTTGTTTTTCGATAATACACTAAATTTATCAACATTTATCTCGTGATTTGGATTCCAAACTTACGTTGCGGCTTTTTCATAAAATAATGTCGAAGACGTATCGATATTCGTACTTTAGTGTTCGTCATGGAGCCCCACTCTTGGTTTTAGCCAAAATGCAGTAGAAACATTATAATTTGATATTTTAAATTACAGATTCCTGATGATAATCAGCTCTGTAATTTTTTTATTTTTATTTCGAATACATTTTAGTGGGGCTCCATTTGTGCCATAATTCTGATGATACTGTCAAAATTTTATTGATTTCCATCCATTCGTGCCAGAGCAAGTTTGGAATCCATTTTCGAGGTGCAAATTTCGGTATTTAGCCTCCCCTTAACGACGAGTTTTTCAACGCTCCGACGTTTCGATACGACTAGAGAGGGGGGTTTCTTCTTTTTTTTTTTTTGGTTCTTTCGTTCACGTTCGTGACTTCACATTTCACTTTTTTTTCACCCCAAACCCTTTTCATCTCTCTTTGTTTAACGAAGGAATGGTTTTCTTTTTTATTCCAACTCATCGAGTTGCTTCTCGTTTTTCCGGTGTGCGCAAGATCGCACTTGTTTAATATCGGAGAAAGAGAGAGGGCAAGGGAGAGAGAGAGAGAGAGGGAGAGGGAGAGAGAGAGAGAGAGAGAGAGAGAGAGAGAGAGAGAGAGAAACATCGCACACGCGCTTCTTGGATGCTCCCGTTCGCTCGAATAAATCCAGGCTCCTCTCATAAATTGCGGCGCAGTAGCATTAAAGTGAAAATAATGTATGAAATTTGCCTTTTGATCATTTTGTCGGCCGGGGGGCGAGTTGCGCTGGCTTCTGAGCTTCTTCTTTTCCTCTCTCGCTCCCTTTTAGTCGCTTTCCATCTTACACTATATATGGCGCGTCTCTTGTTCTTTTCACATCCCTATCTCTCTTTCTCTCTCGCTCTTTCTCTTTCGTCTCGTGACTCGTGAGGAGGCATCAAAACTCGCTCTGCCGGTCAAAACAGCAGCAGCACCGGCGCGCGCGCGTTACCTTTGCCCGCGGCCTTTCCTCTCGCTCGGCGCACGTGGTCGCCTCGACTCCTTTCTTCTTCGCAAACCCTACTCATCTTTCCTCTATATCTTCCTCTCTTTTTCTCTCTCTTTCTTATTCTCTCTCGCAGTGCATGCACACGCCTGGGAGTGAAAAAATGACAAAAAAAGTTTCATTCAACGAGAATTTTCCTTTCACTTTTTCATGAGGAAGCTTTGATCTTGTACGTTTGCTCATGATGTTGAAATTTGCTCGTTGAAATGCAACGAAAATATATTTTTTTTTCATTCACTTTTATTGACATCCACGCTTTGCTCGTGTATTTACCATTCTGGAGCCTTATTAAGGTAGGTCTTCCATGAGGTCGTTTAGTTAAGAAATGGTTAAAATTTTGCATGTAGGTTATTTAATATGTTGTCCAAACATCTGTACAGTTTAAATAAGTTTGACCGTCCCGAACCCGAGATATTCACACTCAAAGTTGGCTTAATTTACACGTAAGGCATTGGAAACGCATAGTGCATAGGTACGTTATTAATTCTACCGTCAACACTGAAATAACGAAGTTGAACAAAAACTGAGGGAAGCTCGAATGAAACGTCACAAATTATGTAAAAAAAAAATCAGGATGATTTACCGTCTAGTTTCCAAGAAATGACCATTAGAACCCGACGGTTTTGGTATTATAATAAATAGATTTCAATAGTTTTTTTATTTGAAATTTTTTTGGGAAGAATGAATCTTATTAAAAAATAACTATTTCCGTTACGAAAAAACGATGCGAATATAAACATCATAATTTTGGCTCACGTAACGAGGAATTCTCTTGATCGCCATTTCCTTGACTTCATACATCATTTTGAAGCCCAATCCCTCCGACTTTCAACCATAATTTTAAACAATAATTAACAAACCTTTCTCCATGGAGAATCCAAATAAAAAGGAACTGAAGAAAAGCCGAGGAATCATCGCGCCAGTCTCAATTTCTCAGCATTAAAAAAGGTCGGTAAAGTAGGAATCCCTGCGCACCAAGGGCCGTAAAACGATTAGAACAAAGGATAGATGGGTCGAGTGTCTTGGATGGTATTGGTTAATACGTTGAGAGAGCGATATCTGCCAAAAGTTAGTGCCAGGCTAAATGCACACCGCTACTGCATTCAGGATTGCATCCCAGGAGCAAATGCGGCGAAGAGGCAACGGCGAAAGAGAGGGTGAAAGAGAGAAGGGGCTCGTGACGAGAGAGGCGCTTCCTCTGATCCCTTCTAATCTGTCATCAAAGCCTCGGGCCCTCCCGTACTCTAACTCTCGCCACTTTAGCCTTTTCCACTCTGGGATTTGGTTCCCATGTGTTGTTTGTGTGTGCCCTATCCTTCAATCGCTTTCATCTCTTCTCTCCCGTTCTTCCATCCTTCTAACTCTGCTCCTGGCATTACTTTTTTCTCTCTTTTTTTTTTAATCCAACTTGCTCGCTCCCTGAATCAGACTTCTATTGCCGTATAAACTTGTATATATGTACATATCCATACATGGATGTGTCTACATATATATACATATATATATATATGTACGTGATACGACGGCGCGACAAAGCACGCGCGTGCCGAAGAATGTACGCGCCTCGCGAGCTCCTCGAGACACAAGCCTCCTCTCTCTCTCTCTCTCTCTCTCTCTCTCTCTCTCTCTCTCTCTCTCTCTCTCTTGCGCGCGCATTCTCTTTCTCTTCCGCGTGTCTCTCCGACGTTGACGTTTCTTCATGTTTTATTGCATTGTGCGAGTTCCCAAGGCGTGAAACGACATTATATACATATATGTGTGCGTGCGCGTGCGTCTGCCTCAAGCGCGACAAATTCTCCCTCGAAAATTAAGTGATCGATGCAGGACAACTCTCATTGAGTTAAATATATATATATATAAACATTTATACGTTACATTGAGGGAGTAAAAAGATTGAGAACACGGTTGACATCGATCTTAAAATTGTCGTCACACGTGACCCACTAATTCTTCACTTTGATCCTTCCCGTTACGTTTTGTTTTTTAAACGTTTTGCTTCCTCATAAAGGAAGCTTTGTTTTCGTGAAATTGTTTGTTGAGAATTTTGATGCCAATGCGTTCAAAATGTCCCAAAACATCGAGAAATCATATTTATAAAAAATGTCTGGATGGATGTGAGTGTTTGTGTGTGTGCGCGCGCGCGCGCGCGTGCGTGCGTGAGTGTGTGCGTGCGTGTGTGGGTGTGTGTATCCTGAGTTTCAAATGTAAATAATTAATAACTCGAGAACGCTTCGAGATTTCGAGCTGAAATTTGGCACACTTGTCGAGCACGAATTGCTCTTCACAATGACATTTTTTTGTTTTAATTCTAACGGTTATTCAGATTTTATTGACTTTTTTCGTTTTTGCAAAAATAGTGTCAACGCTTTAACTTGCACAATTTTGAAGATATTGTTCTGAAACTTCGTAGAGAACTAGTATAGCTATTAAGGTTGTTTCGTATTGAATTTGGCAAAAATCGATCGAAAGATTGATTTTTTATGAAATTTTGATTTTTTTGAAAAATGGCGTAAACGCTCTAAAACTTGCACAATTTTCAAGATATTGCACTGAAGCTTTGTACAGAACTAGTATAGCTATCAAGGTTGTTCGCTATTGAATTTAGCGAAAATCCATCGATGGATTAAAATTTTTTGAAATTTTTAATTTTTTGAAAAATAGCGTAAACGCTCGAACTTGTGCAATTTTTAAGATACATTGTACTGAAATTTTGCACAGAGCTAATATAGCTATCGAGATTGTTCGTTATTAAATTTGGCAAAAATCGATCGAATGATTAACATTTTTATTGGTTTTTTTTTTAAATAGCGTACTCTAACTTCGGATATTTGCGAGATATTGTACTGAAATTTTGTACACATTCAAAATAGTGATCAAGATTGTTCGCTATTGAATTTGGCAAAAATCAAATTTGGCAAGAAGTAAATTTGAAAGAATTTGGCAAATTTATACATTGATTACTCATGTTTTTCGATAGTTAACTTTATGAGCCAAATTGGATCGCCATACTTTGTGATAAAGGAATCTGCACTGAGAAAAAAAATGGTTGAATATGCAAAATCGTTGGTTGAATACGAGCAACTAAATATTTATTTGGTCCAACTAAATTATTAGTTTCTTGAGTAAATCCGCGCTTCGGTTGACCAAAATATTGTTCAGGCAACAAAATAAACGATTTTGCATATTCAACCATTTTTTTTCTCAGTGTGTGTAAACCATGGATAAAGATGAGGAAGCTATGTGCAAATGTTCAATTTACTGGGTTTTTATTATTTTGCCATACTGAAAAAAAACAGTTTATTCGTAGTAAAGAAATATATTTAGTTGGCACTTTTACTTAAATTAACGTTAACAGTTACAAAAATTATTAGTAAAGTATATTTGATTTGTGTCAAAATAATTCATTAACTGTTGAAAAATATTTATTTAATTCATGAACTGTTAAAAAATAATCGATTTTGCCATATTCAACTTTACATTTGTTAACAGTTAAAAAATTCTGGTACATTGTTTTCTCAGTGCACATGGTTCTATATTTGGCTCTCAGGATGCGCTTTATTTCGTGAAAAATAATCGTATAATTTATTTTCGTGTCAACGCGCGAGAGAAGAGGGTTTTAAAAAAAGGAGGGCGAGCGCAGGAAAGGCGAAAATAGTGTCAAGGAGTCGCGATAAATTGAAATCGCCGGAGAAAGGACCCGCGAAGGAAGTTGCTGCTACTGGTATCGTTTGTGTATTTTTATCCGTGTGCTCTCTGCCAGAAAAGTGTTTGTGTGTGTGTGTGTGTGTGTGTGCCGCAGATGAGAATTTTGCTGCGATATCCTCACCTGACCGGCTTATCCGATTCTTTTAATTAATACGAACGTTTTCTTCGACGATCGTTTAGCGCATTTCGCGAACAGGGAGCCCGCTCTGTCGTCCGTTTTTTTTTTTTTTTTTTTTTTTTTTTTTTTTTTTTTTTTTTTTTTTTTTAAATAATTCTGTTTCCCTCTATCTTCACCGACGACGAAACAGGAATGCCGATCGACCCCCTCAAAGTTTTATTTTTATGCGACTCTTCAATGCATACCTAATCCCCACGTCAGCTTACTTTTTATCCAGATCCTAAATTTCAAGGATACACGTTGCAAAAAGCGAGGCAATTTGTATATTTATCGATTTTTTTGAGATGTGAGGATCCTTGGTGAATAAAATTCTTGAAAATTCGAAATTTGCACATCGCTTCCTCTTCAATTTTACGCTTCAGCGAATCCTCATCTCTATGAGGACTTTCATAGTTTTGGCTTCGTAATGAGAGGAAGTTTTGTAAATGAGACGAAATTTGGAGAAAGTGATTTGCAAATTTTGACTTCGCAAATTTTTTAAGAAAATTTTCTGCATAACCTGTGAGAAAGTTAAAAATAAATAAAATTCAACGAAAACGAAGCTTCCTCTGTAAGAAAGCAAAAGCAATTGGACACTCGACTTATCAATCGTACAAAGATCGAACCAATGAGAAATGTTGATCTCAGTCGTAGTGTCGGATATAACCGACACGGAATATAATATACTGGACAATATATTTTTCGATATACGTAAAAATATATTTAAAATATATTTGAAGTGTACATTATATATTCTAAATACATTTTAGATGTATCTAAAATATATATCAGATATATATTATATATATAATATGTATATTCCATATAGGAAATATACTCAAAAATATATTCGTGATAAGTACATTTTCGGCAGAAAATATTTCTTTGAAATATATATTAAATATATTTTAGATATATGATTGGTGTACATAAAAATAAATTTTTTGATATATGTAAAAACATATATTGTGTATATGTAAACATATATTAAAATTATATCGAAAATATATAAAACGTACACTCAATATATATGTTTGATCCATTTAGTATATATCTTTAATACATTTTTTATATTTATATTGTAATATTTCTAAATAGATTAAAAATATACCTAAAATCATATTTGTAATACCTACATTTTCGGACAAAATATACTTAATATATCAAAAAATATATTTTCCGTAATATTTACCGATATATTTTATTTCCATGTGGTAATGATCCCGTGCGTGAATTTGATTGAGGCCCCGATCGGTTTTCCCTAACTTACTTCGGGCCCTTGACTAGAAGCCCAATAGGGCCCCTGAATGGACGGTCACGCTCTTTCGACAAGGGCCTTAGAAGGTTGTCAAATGAGGGCCTTTACAACCGCCTCACGTCTGCCATGTTGAATCCACGACGGGCTCATGATCAAGCCCTATCAGGGCCCTAGTACGTACGTAGTATCGCTATACGTGTATATTGTAAAATTGAATTATTTCAATAATAATAACAATGTTGTTATTATTATTATTATTATTATTATTATTAATTATTATATATTATAATAATACATTATTATTGATAATTCAAGAGAATTTTTACAAAAAAATAGTATAAAGCAGAGGATTTCTATGTAGAAATCTTGCGGGTATGACTTCCCTCGAGACATTACTTCCTGAGAGGCCTGACTCTGCGGTGTCGAATACAACCCGTGCTCCCACATCGGCTATATAAGCATTTTATTTGCATATTCCGTATGCGAGAGAGCGCACGCCGTATGCGACATCTCATGGCGAGTCTCGGAACTAACTCCCCGTGAAGCCCAATTAGACCCTCAAAGGGTTGCCTTGTCAGTGCCATGTTCGAAATAATTAGGGCTCCGATACTTTCGCCCAATTTGTGCCCGATTTGGTTCTGTTGTAATTATACCGACTTCTTTAAATATGGGTTGCCCTATCGAAGCCCGACAAGGTCCTCAACGGGTTGCCTTAGGTCAGCCATATTGTAAGTAAGCCTGGAAACCTTGGCACTGCCATGTCGGGGCCCAACCTGGCGGTGTTATGGCAATTCATGATAGGGCATCCAGATTTAAGCCTGCGAGGTCCCCAACGGGTTGCCTTAAGTCAGCCTCATTGTAAGTAAGCCTGGAAACCTTGGCACTGCCATGTCGGAGCCCAAACTGGCGGTGTTATGGCAATTCATGACAGGGCATCCACGTTTAAGCCCGACAAGGTCCTCTACGGGTTACCTTAAGTCAGCCATATTGTAAGTAAGCCTGGAAACCTTGGCACTGCCATGTCGGAGCCCAACCTGGCGGTGTTATGGCAATTCATGACAGGGCATCCACGTTTAAGCCCGACAAGGTCCTCAACGGGTTGCCTTAGGTCAGCCATATTGTAAATAGGCCTGGCAACCTTGGCATTGCCCTGTCGGGGCCCAACCTGGTTGTGTAAGGGCAACTCCTGACAGGGCATCCAGGTCCAAGCCCGACGAGCTCCCGACTTAAGTCAGGGCTTCCCTAGAATTTTCACGCACGGGATGTTAAAGTTTGCATCGCTGGAATGCGAGGAAAATAGTTTTTTCAAATTCATTTTTAGTGAGATTTATGTTTTGCTTGCGCGTTGAAAATCCTAAATCCTTAAAATAGATGAAAAATAAATTTTACCGATCTTCAATTGAAAATTTTCTTCGGAAAAATGAAATTTTATTGATAAATTGACAATTACCGTTGCATTAAAGCGATGCAAACTTCAGAATCATCGGATATAATATGTCTGACGCCGAAACACGAGGTTATAAATTTGTAACCAGCAGATTTCTCGCTTGTATCATTCATACCGGTACACCTCGTCGTTCATTCTCATTTCTCTTTCTCTCTCTTTCGCGATGATCGCAAGTATAACACGCGTGCGAGAGCGCGTTCCTCGCTCGCAATTAGTATTTGAGCATAGACGTGTGTTTATCTCGGAGGAAGCTGTGTGCGACGTTTTATATATGGGGCATTCCAGGCCAACTCGTCCTACCGTCAAATTTTGCAACTCCGATTTAAATGATATTCGGCTATCTTTCTTTGCTTATTGCAAAAGGTATTCCTGAGTTTTTTTAAAATTTTTTGGTCCAGCCAATCACGAGATACGAATTTTTGAAAATTGTTTGTGTTCTTCGATTTTTTTTTAAATTCTCAAAAATATTTGTTGCGAAAACACAAATTTTGAGCCCGATTCAGTAATAGGAAAACGATGGGTACTGTTTTTTCTCGAATTTTCAAAATCATGGTTTTTTTTCCACTATCAACACTACGTATAGTGAGGAAAAAAAATCCATGATTTTGAAAATTCGAGAAAAAATAGTACCTATCATTTTCCCGTTACCGGACCGGGTTTAAAATTTGTGTTTTAAGAACTAATATTTTAGAGAATTTTTTGAAAAAAATCAAAGGACACGAACAATTTAAAAAATCGTGTTTTAGCTTCAAAATGAAAATAAATCAGTCGAATTAGTTATGAATAGTTTTTTGCATAAAATTTTCGGAAAATTCATTTAAAAACACACAATTTGAAAAAAAAAACACTTTCGAATCGGAGTCATTTCACCAAGATGGCTATTAAAACAAAAAAAAATCAACAAAAATTTCAAAAATTCGTATCTCGTGATTGGCCGGACGAAAAAATTTGAAAAAAATCAGGAATACCTTTTGCAATGAGTATAAAAAGATAGCTGAATATCATTCGAATCGGAGTTGCAAAATTTGACGGTAGGACGAGTGGGCACGGAATGCCCCATGTATGTGAAGTGCCATCCGCGCTGCATGCAGTACCCGGCTGCTGCATGCTGCAACGGAGTTCGTGGTCGCTTTTTGCTGGAAAAAAAAATGTTGCAAGCAAACGAAAGAAAAAACTCGGAGATCTCGTCGCGGCGAGCAGAGCACGAGAGACACGAGCGACGATTAAATGTATATCCTGAGAGTGGTAACTACGATACTTGCACACACGCAATGTGTGTTTGTGTGTATGCGTTGCTGATCTATAAGTTCCCGACTGGGAGAGCTTTTATTGCGTGGATATGCAGGGCGAATGGGAGCAAGTGAACGACTAATGCGCCACAACGCTTATGGTTGCATATACAGATATACCCACGATGCATAATTTACTCGTCGATATTAATTATGCTCAGTGGCGTTAATAGATCGATTTATCGCTCTCCCTGCCGGTAACTCGTGTATACGAGTCTCGGGGACTGCAGAGAAAATGGGAGAGAGAAACGATATAGAGAGAAACGCAGCCTTAAGAGTAGATCGAAGGCCAGATTTCCCCACTCCGATCGCCCATTATCGTTTTTCATTCATGGAAGAATTCCACGTCTGGTTATTCTAATCGTAGGCAATAAGCGACTCGTCATTTTTCTTTTTCACTCCCTTAAACATAGTCGATGGTCCCCTCTCGGTATGCTCACTTTTGTTCTACGATGCATTTTCAATGAGAGAGGAATTTACTTTTATTTGTCGGAAACAGAAAAAATTATATTTATAATGTATAATAGGGTGGTGCGAAAATCCGCCTTTTTGAAATTTCTTTAGCAATACTGAAAGCATTGTTTATTTCGCCATAGAAAACTCTGTGCGAAGGGAAAAAATTTTGAGTCAATATACGCTCGTCGAAGTTCGAAGTGTTGAAAAAAAAAAAAAAAAATCTGGGCTTATTTCGATTGGAAATTGAATTCTCTAGAAAAAAGGTCTTTACATGAAATCATGTAAGATCGATAGTTTCTAAGATAATTGTAATTTCAGTAAAAAAAACTGTCATTTTCCTCTATCTCAAGAATAATTATTTTTTAATGAGAACAATTTAAAAATAAAGTTTAAAGTTACTAAAATATGTACATAAATTTGTATGTTAATCAATCAAAATGTCTTTCCAGAATAAAATCGCCTTTTTCGGCCTCCCGACCCCCTTAATATATATTTCTAATATACTTCTTGTATATTGAAAAATATATTCTTATATATATATATATATATGGGTTAAAACGCCAATTATGGACGTCGGATCCGGCCTCACCCCCTCAGATCTCTTCGCATTTTTTGTAGCTGAAAGTCCTCGTTGAAAAACTCATTCCCAATTTTTTTCAGATTTCTTCCCCTTTAACTTTCGCAGTTATTACATGGGGTATTCCGTCTAGTTTTACAATTTTCGTTTTATTCATTATGACCTGCCATCTTCCAACACAATAAAAAAATTGCAAAAAATAGATTTTTTGCGTGAAAAAGTCTCAGCTTAAAAAAAAAATTGTTTTTTTGTTTATGCACTTGGAAAGCTCTTAAAATTGAGCTTAAAGTCTAAAAAGCTGTTTTTTGGCCGTTGCCCAAATTTTGAAAATTTTTTTAATGTTTTTTTCGAAAAGTTGAGACAATTTTACATGGATTATGTATTTTCCGAGATGGGTTCTCCATAAACATACGAGAAATGAATGAAAGAATATGAATTGATTTTATTAATTTTTTTTTTGCCATCTTTCGCTATGATAATTTTTTTTTGAAAAAATACATTTTTTGAGTAAAAGAGTCTCAGCTTTCCAAAAAAATATTGCTTTTCCGATAATGCTTGTGAAAAGCTCTCAAAATCGAGTTTTAAATCTAAAAAGCTGTTTTTTAGCCATCGCCCATATTTTGAAATTTTTTTCCATATTTTTTTCGAAAAGTTGAGAAAATTTTACATAACATAAGTCATTTTCAAGGTGGGTTCTAAATAAACGCACGAGAAATAAATTAATAAACACTTTTTAATTAATTTTCTCGTATGTTTCTCATATAAGGAGTTTTTTTGTAGAGAATTGAAGTTCCCATGAAATAAGAAGTCTATCAATTATTTTTTACCCATAAAAAATAAAAATGACAATTTTTTTTACTATCATTGCAATTATCTTGAAAACTATTGATCCTACATAATTTGATAAAAGGACCTTTTTTTGTAGAGAATTGAATGCCTTATAAAAATAAGCAAAGACAAAATTTTTTAACACTTTGAACGTTAACGAACTTTGGCGGGTCTAAGATAATGACTCAAAATTTTTTCCCTCCACACAGATTTTTTTTTTGTAGCATAATGAACAAAATTTTTGGCATCACTGAAAGAATTTCAAAAAAGCGGATTTTGGGTCCACCCTAATGTATAATCCTAATCAATAATGTGATTTTTTAATTTTTTAAATTATGATCTATAATCCTTGATGGATGGAAATATTGTGGGAGGCGGCGAGATAGGTTACAGACTCAAAGACAGAGGAGATTTCCTCCTCGTGAGTACAAACTTGTGTCTAACGTAGGATCTTTGAGATAGGGCGAACGATGCGACAGGGAACGGGGAACGAGCAACGATATTTCATCTGCGAGCGAACGAACGACGATAATTGATGAGCATGTATATATATATATATGCTCATCAATATATATGTATGTATGTGTGTGTGTGTGTGTGTGTGTGTGTGTGTGTGTGTGTGTGTGTGTGTGTGTGTGCGCGTGTGCGTGCGTGCGTGCGTGTGTGTGTGTGTGTGTGTGTGTGTGTGTGTGTGTGTGTGTGTGTGTGTGTGTGTGTGTGTGTGTGTGTGTAGATGTGTAGATGAGATCCGAGCCTCCCCAAATCGCACGTCGAACACGATTAGACCGATCGAGCGTGAATATCACACTTGAGAATGGAACGAAGCGCATCACATTATGCACTTTACGTGTTTAGGAACTTGGAATAAGGATCCAAAGCGTAGTCTGCTAAGATGCACCACTCGCCGGACGATCCTTCGGGTTTTGTGAAACCTTGAATTCTTCGGATGGGTTTTTAAGTGATCAATGGAAATTGATCATGATAGAATTTTTATTGCTGACATTTGATCGATACTTGACTGGAGAAAGTATGGTTCATGGAATGTGTATCAATCAGATCGCAAAAAATCGCCCTCGAACCCTCATAAGTTATGCGACTCCTCGTAACTTAATTCCAGGGTTTCTGATCCCTCATAAGTTATGTGTAGGGCATCCAAATTGCCCTACGCATGTAAAAAATGCCAAAGAATCCGTAACATTTTCCCTCCCAACGAGATATTTTCGAAAAAAAAAATTTTGACTAAAAATTATGAACAAATTTTATTGAATCCAGAATGATGGTATGCAATTTGAGCCGCGAAAAAACTCATCGAAACGGGTTTTTCGATGAACAAGCCGTGTCGATGAGGTAAGAGACCCAATTGTTGAAGATAAAGGGATATCTTGTAGAAAGGAAAAATTTTCGAAACAAAAATTTTAGGGTAAAATTAAAAAAAAAAAATTCATTGATACCAGAATGATTGTATGCAACTTTTTACCCTCTTAGTGATTTCACGAAAACTTAGTAGTTTCGAATTATGCTACATTTTATAAATAGGATCGTTTTTTTGAGAAAAATTGAATATTTTTGCGATAAAAAATCGTTCGAATCTTTACAAAGAACGAAATTGAAGTTTATACTCTTCCCTACAAGTCTTTCATACGAAAAACAGTTTTGAAAAATTTCATGGGTCATGCGCCAAAATTTGAACGCAAAATAAAGCCGAAAAAATGGTACGATAAAACGAAAAAAAATTGGGAAAAAGCAAAATGAAGCTGATGTCCCCTTTGAATGCCCCCTTCGTAATATAATAATAATGATAATAATAATAATAATAATAATAATAATAATAATAACAATAATAATAATAATAATAATAATAATAATAATAAATTTTCAAGGTATTCCTTAATTACATTGCATGTACCCTGGAATATATTGAAAAATGTGTAAGTCATAATTATTTGAAACAAAATACAAAATATATATTTTCAGTTATATTTTACATAAGCTTTATTTCCATGCAGCTCTCGATATACGGTGTCTTTCCTTCATTAATTTTTATTGAATAATAATTAAGGATTGATTCGAGCATTCAATTATTTCTTCCAGTTAAATTCTTCCTCTTATTGCTCTTTATTCGAGTGCAATGATCGTAAACTCGTGATTCGTCGCAAAAACGTATTTACGATGTTTAAGAAAACAACAAAAGTATCCCCAGCGAAAATAGTACATCATATAATATCGCGAGTAATGCAACACCACGCGAGAACATACTGCGGGACAGCTACTAAGCTGTCGGAGAGTTGGAGAAGCTACCACAGTCCAAGAGTCTGGTCAATTGCTGGTAATACGTATACATATTTATACGTATGTATATATGAATATACATATAACGCGGGTAAAAGAAGTACCATATAGGAAAACGACCGTCATCCCGTAGGGAATTTAATACCGTGAGCCAAGAGTTCCAACTTGTAGGAGCTTCGAAGAGGTTTTGAGAAGATAGAAAAATAGAGAGAGGGAGAAAGAGAGAAAAAGAGATGCATCTAACGTTCACGAAGCTGAAAGCCTCGAGTTAGCACCAAAGTGTTACTTGGCTACTTCATCGCTGTCGAAAGAGTTCATGATATTCATCGGGATGTTTCGTGGTGTTTTGTAAAAAAAAAAGCCTACTCTTACCTCTTAAAACAAGTATCCTGCGTGTGTATGGCACTATCAAGAGACGCGGCCGCGTCCCAACGCGGAGTATACATATATCCATCGATTGGATGCGCGCGAATGCTGCGCGCGCGTTCCTCCCGCACTAAAAAGAATCATATTGGCTCGCGCAAAATAACGATCAAGGATTCACCGTTTGTCTGTTTTCTCTCTCGCTCTCTCTCTCTCCCCCACTTTATACTCTCTTGATCTCGTGCTCTTTTATCTCCCAACTTTGTCGATCTCTCCTTTTCTGAGGCGCGTGGGCGGTCGTGCTTTACTCGTAAAATTGCTCGTGTGTGTTTCTGGGACGCTGCAAAATGTAGTACTATGGACTCCATTGCGAATACACGCGGTTTGCTCCGTGAAAAAGTTGGGACTTTCGCCGAGGACTGCAAGTCCCGCGAATCTACATATTCAGCTCGATCGAGAATCACGTTTCTTCCTTTTCTCTCATTGTCCCCGGAGGACTTTGCTGGATTTACCAATGCAATGAAGAAAGCTGATCGATCATGCACCAAGTTGGAAAAACATTATATTCTTAAGAGGAGGCTAAATACCGACACTAAACCTCGAAATTGCCATCCAAACTTGCTCTTATACAAATGGATGGAATTGAATAAAATTTTAACAACATCGTCAGAACAATGGCAGGAATGGAGCCTCACTAAAATATTTTCGAAAAACAAAAAAAAATGTACAGATTCATTTACCACCAAGAAACTGTAATTGAAAAACTTAAATTATTAAACTTTTACTGCATTTCGGGTAAAACCAAGAGTGAGGCTCCATGAAGAACGCCACGATACAAATATCGAGACGTTTTCGACATTATTTTATCAAAATGACACGCCGTAAGTTTGGATGGAGCATCAAGAGATAAATATCGATAAATTTTAGTTTTATTGAAAAACGAAATGGCGAAATGTAGTTCACAGACGTGCGAGTGAGGGCAGCACCATGGATTCTGACGAGTAATCTATAATATTTAGGGGGCTCGAATGAGTTCGTTGACACTAGCTGTTACGCATTTTAGTCTCTCAATTGACAATTAATTGTCAATTAATTTATCCCCCTCTTAATTGTCAAAATGTAATTAATTTTCATCCACGGTTGTCGGAGAAAGACTGGACGACGATGATACGTCGATAATGTAGGGATTGAATAAAAATGGTATTTAGCCTCCTCTTAATATATATTTACCGAAAAATTCGTTGAGAAAGTTGGCGCGAAGAGGTTTCTTTTTCGTCTCAAAACTCGTAGTCACGTACTCGCTCGCTGGACCCTAAACAAATATAGCGAGATGCTCCTTGGACGCGAGAATATGAGAAAAAAGGTGGAAAGTGAGGCTCCACCCGGGCTCAAAGGACCTTTGAACCAGCGCGAAAGATCTCTCGGCGCTCAACAGAGATCAGACACACCGCTGACTCTCTGCGCGCTTAAATTCTCTTGATGTCTTTTTACACTCTCCCTCTCTCTCTCTCTCTCTCTCTCTCTCTCTCTCTCTCTCTCTCTCTCTCTCTCTCTCTCTCTCTCTCTTTTTTCCTCTATCTTCGTATATTTGCCAGAGTTTGCGACGATATAGTCCGCAAATATTTGGGCTTTCAGGACGCGTATTTGAAAAGGTTAAGAGCTATGGGTCAGAAAGAATGGGAGAAAAAAATACGAGTGAGAGCTAAGAAACGCGCGCGCGGAGAGAGATGCGCAGGAGAAATAAGAGGTCCTGGCGCGGCGCGCGGCTTATATTAGGGTCCGATGGGTAACACGAACCGCGTCTTTGCTTTCCCATACCTCTTTCCTCTGTCATTCGCCGCGAACCATCCACCTGATAAATCTCCATTCACGAAATGCGTATGTTCCACTCTTACCACGGTTTTTTCTGCCTCCCCCTCACCTCCCCTTCTCGTTTCTTATTTATCGTCTACATTTTCGTACGCTCTTTCGATCTCTGTTGCTCCTCTCATTTTTCACGCTGTTTCTCGAGATAGTCAGTGGTCCAGGGAAACCTGGAAAATCTGAAAACTTCTGGGAATTTTTATTTTTCTGGAAAAGTCACGGAAAATTCGTGAATTTTCTTCAGTGAATTTCGAAGCGAATGACATTTCCTTTTTTTTTGTTGAGACTTCATAACGAGATTCAAAATGAATCCCAAAATTAAGCCAATGTACCGGAAGGAAGATGTTGAAGGGAGGTTTTAAAAATTATTTGAAATAAAAATAGGGCTAAAAAAATATTTCCTTATTGAGATTATTGTTACATGGGATAAGATAAGCCATCGTAAACAGTTTTTTTGCAGTATTACCTTAGAATTTCTACAAATTTTTGTATCTGCGTTTAATAACCCTACATGCAATTGATGGCAACACAATTAATATAGTAGAAGCTAGATGACGTAGTCGGTGTGTTATCAAATAGATAGTGCTACTGATATATCGATTCCATGAGGCTGGTCCTCTAACCCTTGGATTCGTGTGCCCCTCTCTCCCCTACTATTGGATTTCCTTGATTCTCTACCCAATTACTGAACAGTCCACTAATTTTTCATATATTCTGAATTTTTCATATATGTTGAAGTTTGCATCGTTTCGAAACAAAGAAAATAGTTTTTTTGAAAAAAAACATTTCAGAATCAAAAATTTTTGAATTATGTTTTGGGGTCTTTATTCAGGACCTGGAATGCTAAATGCACGAGTAAAGCGTGGATATCTCTGAAAATTATTTTTAAGGCGAGGCTCAATACCGACATTATTTCTGAAGTCCTATATTATCGACTCCAAATCGCTGTCCAAACTTTTTCCAATACCGGTGGATGAATATCATCTAAATTTATGAATAAATGATGAATGAATTGCAAAATGCAAACGGGAGACACAAATCAACGTTTTCGTTACTTGCCACTGACTTTCCAGACAGTTTGGATAGAATCTGATGAGGATAATATTTATTTCATGAGAATTCCACATGGGGCTGCCCTCTTTCGGATTTCTGTGGACTTGATTTCGCCATCTTGTTTTTCGATAATACACTAAATTTATCAACATTTATCTCGTGATTTGGATTCCAAACTTACGTTGCGGTTTTTTCATAAAATAATTTCGAAGACGTATCGATATTTGTACTTTAGTGTTCGTCATGGAGCCCCACTCTTGGTTTTAGCCGAAATGCAGTAGAAACATTATAATTTGTCATTTTCAATTACAGATTCCTGATGATAATCGGATCTGTAATTTTTTTATTTTTATTTCGAATAAATTTTAGTGGGGCTCCATTTGTGCCATAATTCCGATGATACTGTCAAAATTTTATTGATTTCCATCCATTCGTGCCAGAGCAAGTTTGGAATCCATTTTCAAGGTGCAAATGTCGGTATTTAGCCTCCCCTTAAGGTAGTTCCTCCGTGACGACCTCAACAAAAAGTGACACAGCATGTGCATATTTACAGGGTTGATAATTATTTCGATTTGTAGTAAATACATTTAAAAAGCACACAATATTAATTCAACCAAAACCGTCGGGTTCTAATGGTTATTTCTTGGAAACTAGACGGTAAATCATCCTAATTTTTTTTTCACGTAATCCGTAACTACCTTAAAAAACTTATTTTGTGCATTGCAGCGATGCAAGCTTCAACATCAATAAATCACCACTGATGTTTTTGTGGATCATGACCCCTCATTTTCCGTGTGAAAATTGAGCATTCTCTATTGGGTGACACCGGAAAAGTCAGCGAATTTTGCCGCTCAGTAAGTTCAATTGGGTACCTTTTTTTTGCGCCAAACCTGAAAAAAGACGGATGTGAAGAGTAACGACAATTTTCCTACTCTTCTATAAAATGCATATTTACAGCGTTAGTTGACTCGCATTCCTCGTATTTTCTTTTCCGCCAATTTCATCTTCCTTCCCATTTATGCTCGACTCTCGTTCCTCCGCGTCGTTTATACGCGTATTATAATCCGCGGTACAATATATACATATATAGAAAATATTCTCAACGTTGGTTTTATCATATATATATATTAGGGCGATTTCTTTTTTTACTTTTTTTTTCACTCCCCATCTAAAATATTATTGCATATGTCTGAAAGAAACTACCCTGAAAGTTACAGCCCTTAATATTAATATTAAGTACTCGCCCTTCGCGCGAAAAGATTTCCCATCTAAAATACACGTAAATAAAAAACTTTTTTCTTCAAATTGCTATAACTCCGCGGCATTTTATGCTATCATATTGTCCTTGGTCGCAATTTACGCAGAATTGAACGATCTTCAAAAGTGTCCTCAGCAGCGTAAGTGTAATTTACACTGGTGAGATGGTACGAGTCACTAAAGTTGATTTTGACCTGCACTTCTCGTTTTTTTGCTGTTGTTTTCGAAATTATCAACGTTATCGAAAAATTGCAAAGGAAAGTTTTGTTGGAAATTTAATTTCCTACAGAAAAAGTCCTTTAGACCTACTTGCGAAAATTGATATTTCTTGAGATATTGGACCTTAACTTGGTTTTGGTATACAATTTTTATGGTTTATTGAACCAAAAGTTCCAATTTTTTGATATTCTATATCATATCACCATATCACATATCATATCACCGGTGGCGAAATGATATGGAATATCAACAATTAAGAACTTTTGGTTCGATAAACCGTAAAAATTTTATACCGCAAATAAATTAAGGTTCAATATCTCAGGAAATATCGATTTTCTCAAGTAGGTCTAAAGGACCTTTTTTGTAGGAAATTAAATTTCCAACAAAACTTTTCTTTGCAATTTTTCGATAACGCTGATCATTTCAAAAATAACAGCAAAAAAACGAGAAGTGTGGGTCAAAATCAACTTTAGTGACTCGTACCATCTCACCAGTGTAAATTTCACTTATGCTGCTCGGGACACTTTTGAAGACCGTTCAATTCTGCGTAAATTGTGACCAAGGACAATATGATAGCATGAAATGCCGCGGAGTTATTGCAATTTGAAGAAAAAAGTTTTTTATTTACGTGTATTTTAGATGGGAAATCTTTTCACGCGTAGGGCGAGTACTTAACATTAATATTAAGGGCTGTAACTTTCAGGGTAGTTTCTTTTAGACATATGCAACAGCATTTTAGGTGGGGAGGGATGAAAATTAAAAAAAGTCGGAAAAAAAATCGCCCTAATATATATATATATATATATATATATATATATATATGCATTTCTTTTTGTCGTATAGTCGTTGTTGTTTCTTCTTTGCAAAACCGCGCGAGAGCTCGCCGCTTTTGCTTCATCCGAGATGCTGTGGCTACTCTTCGTTGCCGGTTGTGGCTTCCATCATTTCCGAGCATGCGAGGAGCCACGCCTTACCCCTCTGTCCTCCCTTACCGATCCTATCGCTTTCTCTCTCTCTCTCTCTCTCTCTCTCCCTTTTTTCCTCTCTTCTCGTATATATTCCTCTTTTGCTTCCTCCGCGTATCCTATAGCCCCCTCGTTTAATTATCTTCGCGCTGATTGGTAGCAAAGAATTTCACGTCGGGTAATTTTGATCCCTTCTCGCCTCTCTCTCTCTCACTCTGTCGATCGAGAAACGATTCTCTTTCCCTCTCGTGCCCTCTTCCCTATTCGCGCGGGGCTATTATATACAGGTCCTCCTCCCCCCCCCCTCGCTTCTTATCTCTCTCTCGGCAATCTTGCTAATATTATATCAACGCCGGAGCTCGCGAACTTCTCTCGTCCTGAGAGAAAGAGAAGGGAAGCTTATCTCTGAAAAGGTGCCCGTTTACCGCTACTATTATCCGGGCTCCTCTCGAGCTTTTTTTCTCCACTCTCCGCTTCCTCTTTGGACTTTATAGATTCGTTATATCGCTATTAACGATATATGTATATGTGTATGCATTAAACGGAGGGTACAGATTGTTGTATACTTATATAGAAGGCTATTTATCGCATTTGAATCGAACGGTTGCCGTTATTAGCTCCGCCATTAATTTATTCAACCACTTCTTTCAGCCTTCTCCATTCCAATGCGTTTTACCCGCAAATGCATCTATGTTTATATACATGTATATATATATCTATATGTATGCACATATCGAGGCGGTCACTATCGCAAGAAAATATTGTTCTTGTGTGTACGGGGGTGTATAAGGTAAGCGCGAATTTTAATATCGCATGAGAAACGTGGATTATTATTGCGCGATGACGCACGATCGTCGGCCCTCTCATAGATGCTATGCAGTGAAAATTTTACATGGGATATCCCATGTCAAGCCAACTAACGTTTTTCATTATCTTAGGATCGTTTTCTCTATATGTGCAAAACGTTCCGTTCGTAGAAGTTCAAAAAATAATTGAAAACTAAAAAATTGAAAGTTCATATACTAACTAGATTCGTAAAAGTATCATTTAAATGACCGCAGTGTCACTACATATTGATGGAAAAAATTATATTTCGACCCTTCATATTGAAAAAGCATTTTCCCCTTAAGAGGAGGCTAAATACCGACATTTTTCGTGCGAGTGCGAGAGAGAAAGGATGATAGGGGTCGTGTGAGAGCGAGAGAGAGGTCCGAATGTCGCCTTTAGCCTCCTCTTAAGAGGAGGCTAAATACCGACATTTTTCGTGCGAGTGCGAGAGAGAAAGGATGATAGGGGTCGTGTGAGAGCGAGAGAGAGGTCCGAATGTCGCCTTTAGCCTCCTCTTAAGAGGAGGCTAAATACCGACATTTTTCGTGCGAGTGCGAGAGAGAAAGGATGATAGGGGTCGTGTGAGAGCGAGAGAGAGGTCCGAATGTCGCCTTTAGCCTCCTCTTAAGAGGAGGCTAAATACCGACATTTTTCGTGCGAGTGCGAGAGAGAAAGGATGATAGGGGTCGTGTGAGAGCGAGAGAGAGGTCCGAATGTCGCCTTTAGCCTCCTCTTAAGAGGAGGCTAAATACCGACATTTTTCGTGCGAGTGCGAGAGAGAAAGGATGATAGGGGTCGTGTGAGAGCGAGAGAGAGGTCCGAATGTCGCCTTTAGCCTCCTCTTAAGAGGAGGCTAAATACCGACATTTTTCGTGCGAGTGCGAGAGAGAAAGGATGATAGGGGTCGTGTGAGAGCGAGAGAGAGGTCCGAATGTCGCCTTTAGCCTCCTCTTAAGGGGAGGCTAAATACCGACATTTGCACCTCGAAAATGGATTCCAAACTTGCTATGGCACGAATGGATGGAAATCAATAAAATTTTGACAGTATCATCAGAATTATGGCGCAAATGGAGCCCCACTAAAATTTATTCGAAATGAAATTAAAAAAAATTACAGATCCGATTATCATCAGGAATCTGTAATTGAAAATATCAAATTATAATGTTTCTACTGCATTTCGGCTAAAACCAAGAGTGAGGCTCCATGACGAACCCTAAAGTACGAATATCGATTTGTCTTCGACATTATTTTATGAAAAAACCGCGACGTAAGTTTGGAATCCAAATCACGAGATAAATGTTGATAAATTTAGTGTATTATCGAAAAACAAAATGGCGAAATCAAGTTCACAGAAATTCGAAAGAGGGCAGCCCCGTGTGGAATTCTCACGAAATAAATATTATTCTCATAAGATTCTATCCAAACTGTCTGACAAGTCAGTGGCAATTAACGAAAACGTTGATTTATGTCTCGTGTTTGCATTTTGCAATTCATTCATCATTCATTCATAAATTTAATTGATATTCATCCACCGGTATTGGACAAAGTTTGGACAGCGATTTTGAGTCGATAATATAGGACTTCAGAAATAATGTCGGTATTTAGCCTCGCCTTAAAGTGACGATTTTGGACACATTGTCCCTGCACTAAAAAAAGCATCAAATCCCGTATCCAAGGTCAGGGTGAGGACGTTGGTTACGTTTACATGGAATTCCCCATAGACATTGGAAATTGCATCGCGTAACCACACTGCGATCCTCCCACAAGCAGCATTTCCCTCGTGGGTTCGAGAGAAACCGCAAGCGATCATAAAGTCCTTTCAGCTGAGCGGGAAAAAAAATCTATGTGCCCGTGTGTTCCACTAATAACATACGCAGGTGCAGCGCCGTACGAGGCAAGCTTATCGAAGAAACTCGACGATTAGAAAAAAAAAGTTGGGGTGTATAAATATCGAGTGTTAATTAGCCAGGGTTATATTGCGCAAATGATCGAATCCCACGCGAGATCTCCTCTATTCACCTGATTCGCGTGTGGGATATGATTAATGCCTTCATGTCGCTTTGTTCGCGGTTCTCTTTTTTTTCTCTTGATCGCGTCATTTTGCACACACACACACACACACATACAGACATGCGATTGTCCTCTTAATGAAATACAATGGGACAGATTGATTGACGCGATTTTGCACCATAGACGAGTTTCTCCGACGTGCGAGAGTGAAAATGTTTGCGCATGAGAATGAAGGAAGGTGAATTAAGTGGGGAAAAATAATCGATGTCAATTTAGCGAGAAAATTGAACTGTCGGAGGGAGAGAGAGAAAGAGAGAAAGAAGAGTGGGAGAGGAGTCTGAGCTCGTGTTAATCGAGATTCTGCGTAAGTATAAAGGGTGTCCCAAGAGTGAAGGTCAATACCGTGAGGGTAGATTCACGATGTAATATCGAGAAGAAAAGTCCTTTACTATTTTTTGATATTTTAAACCCTTGAATTGTTATTCATTTTTTTTAACCAGCCAACGAGATGCGCCGTGACCCCACCATGCCTTCTCTCGCGCTCACCGGTCTGAGCAAGGGCGCATCTCATTGGCTGATTAAAAACATTGGTAACAATTCAGCGGTTCAAAATATCAAAAAATGGCAAAGGACTTTTCTACTCGAAATTATGTCACGAACCTATCCTCGTGGTTCGACCTTCACCCTTGGGACACCCTGTACGTAGGAACCGGTATGAATTCAACGTGAATAGAGAAATGTGGTCTAGGGTTTCTGACAGCTGTTGGAGGATCATCGCGAACCTCAGGAATGAACGTCGGAGTTGGTGTATGAAATAAGAAGCGTTGCAGCCGAGTGCAGTTCTTAAGAGCAAGAGAGAGAGAGAGAGCGAGAGAGAGAGAGAGAGAGAGAGAGAGAAGACGAAGAAGATGAACCGATGCAAACCGGCAACTAGTAATTACTCGTAATAAATCATTATTCCGTCATTATTGTTTAATTACAATCAGAAATCGAGTCTTGAATATTGATTAAAGTGATCTCAGAGGGGGAAGAAAAGAGATGAGAGAAATGTGGCGTGCGAGGAGAGAGCTCATCCCGAAGAGATGAGATTATGAGGGCGTCGATCTCGATCTCTCCCTCCCTCTCTTTTTCTCTTGGATCATTTGCGCACTGCTCACCTCATCTCTTCAATGTATCCCCTTCAAATCGGGCAACTGTCTCGCTCGGGGTACATCGGTTTTTATGGTCGCACGGTATCAGATACAGGAGTCATTTTCTCGATTTTTTTCACTCCCCGACCAACGTTTTACCATAGAAAAAACGCATGACGAGATAATGATAAAGATTGCGGCGAAAAGGGCGCAAGAGCAAGAGGAGTGAACTCCTTCGGTTTGGGATTAAGAAGAAATAAGAGTACGAAGCATCTGTATGGGTATAAAAGCTGTTAGAGCTATATAATGCGAGCTACATAAGTGCAAGGGAAGATAGAATGGAGAGAGAGAGAGAGAGAGGAAGAGAGAGCCGACTTATAGATCCAATTAAGTATTGCCTCTCATAATTCTCTGTTGTAATTATTGCAGAGTCTCGGAGAGAGAGGGCCCATTCCTCTCTTATCCTCCGTATCCCGAAGAACCTCTCGCGCGTATATGGCCACGCAGTCTTCGCGCTGCCCGATCCTCTTATTTTATTGATTAAACTGCTATTGCGTTACTTACGCTGCCTCTCCGAGAGAAATTGCGTGTGCTCGGTATAGATATTATAACTTACACACGCACACACACACACACACACACACACACACACACACACACACACACACACACACACACACACGCGCGCGCACGCACGCACACACACACACACACACACAGGTATATGTAACGTGTTACACCGGGACAGTTACGTTCGCGATAGCGGGCATGCATGTGGATTATCACTTTTTCGAATTAAAAGCGAAAAAGCATTGATTTTTCAACGAATTAATCGAGAATCGATTAGTCCGTGAAATTAATTGCAAAGGAAGTGCGAGAATTTCAAAAAGCAACGAGAAATGTTTAGAATTTGGAAAAAATCATTTTTTTTTTGCATATTCTTTAAGTTTAGACCAGAGTTGGGCAAAGTACTTGAAAGTACTTCAAGTATGAAGTACGAAGTACCGTAGGTACTTGAAGTACAAAGTACTTGTTACTTGCAAGTACTCGTCAAGACGAGTACTTGAAGTACAAGTATACTTGAAAAACGCGATTTACGTCTCGTAAATTTTGGTACTTGGGCCATTCCATGTCAAATCGACCAAGGGTTGGAATCGACCACTTTCAATTACGATGAAATTTAGTCAGAAGTTTTGTTTTATCATAAAACTAACAGGGAAAAAATATTTTTTTTTTCAAAAGTTACGCAAAATTCAAAATTTAACCATTTTTCAAATTTTTTTCTAATTATCTTGAAAACTATGACAGTTATGAAAAATCGTTTATTTCGTCTTGAAGAGTATACTTGAGGCTACGAAAAAAATATATATTCCGACAACATTTTTTGGAAAATGTTGAATTTGGAGAATTTTGAATTTTTTTTAAATCGAGAAAATCCACAATTAACATCAAATTTTTTGTTCAATTTTTTAAATATAATATCTTGTACTGATTTGAAAAGATCCTGAAATTTTCAGAAAGATGTTTTTTTTTGTTTCAAAAATATGAATTTTTTTAAGTTGAGCAATCATGTAATTTTGTAATTTTTAGCAGTCAAAATTACATGATTGATCAACTTCACTTAACTTAGAGGTAAAAAAAAAGTTTTACCAAAATTCAACAATTCATATTTTTGAAACAAAAAAAAAACACATTTCTAAAAATTTCAAGATCTTTTAATATCAGTACAAGGTGTTATATGAAAAAAATAAAACCAAAAATTTAATGTTGACCGTGGATTTTCACGATTTTAAAAAATTCAAAATTCTCCAAATTCATCATTTTTCAAAAATTTGTGTCGGAATATTTTTTTTTCGTAGCCCCAAGTATACTCTTTAAGATGAACCCAGAACGATCTTTTCGAAACTATAATAGTTTTCGAAATATTAAAAAAACAAACTTGAAAAAATGGTGAAATCTTGAATTTTCAAAAGAAAAAATTTAATTTGTTTCCTTTGTTAGAACTTTGTTTTATGATAAAAGAAAACTTCTGACCAAATTTCATCGAAATTAAAAGGGGTCGATTCCAAATGTTGGTCGATTTGACATGGAATGACCCATATTCAATGGCTTCGCACAAGCAACCATCAGCAAGACACATTCAAAATTACTTGATACTTTTACTTGAAAAAAGTACTTCAAGTACAGAAAAGTACTTGAAATTTTTAAGTACAGTACTTCAAATACAGGAAGTACTTCAAAAATTTAAGTACGATACTTGAAGTACTTTTTAAGTACTTTGTACTTGCAAGTACTGTACTTCGAGTACCTGAAAGTACCGAGTACTTTCAAGTACTGCCCAGCTCTGGTTTAGACCTTTATGAATATATCCTCGAAAGGGAATTTTTAAATTTCAATAATTTACGAAGTTATAGCTGTTTTAGTGACGCAGCAACTACACCCATCACGTCACCTCGAAGCAAGTCGGATTCTAGACGTTTTTCTCAAAATTACTTTTCTCAAGACGGCTGACATGATATCTCAAGTTTTACTCAACCAATTTACTTCAAATTTTTTACCGATTCTTAATGTATGACTCTCTATCGCCTCTACCACTTTTGGATCAAAATTATTTTTTTTACTATTGTAAAAAAAAATAAAAACTATAGAAAAAGAGTCGAAAAATGCCTTTTTTGTTCAGACAGCCGCCATTTTGCGAATTTTTTTTTCCGTTTTCTCTGAGGTAGGGGTTAGGGTAGGGGTAGGGGTTAAAGACATTCTTACTAATTAAGCATCTTTTCTTAAATTTTGTATCGGATGACTAGAAATGTTACAATCGTATCCAGCACCCCCCTTTTTTTAGCCCCAACTTTACTAGCTTATAACTTGTTTAATTTTCATTTTTTTTCTCGAAAATTTCTTCGTTTATTGTCAAAGTATTAATGAATAAAAAAATAATTACAATGAAATTACGAAAATTAAGAAAACCAAAAATCTGAGCAATTAAAAAAAAAATTGACCGAGCCATTTTTTCTAAATTCAATACAATTGTTGTTACTTTATTGCAAATATCTACGGATAAATCAAATTCTATCACTACAAAATTACAAAAGCTAAAAAAATGGCATCGGAATTGCACTTGAACGATGCTTTTTTTTAAAGTACGATTTTCTGAGGTTTTTACACGTTTTAAATGTACTTGGTTTGAAAATCTCGTAATTGCTTTTTGCACAAAGGCAAAGCTTCCGCCTTGGAGATTTAAAAAATGATAATAATACATTGTTCAATGGAATAATTGTGAATAATTAGTGGATGAAAATAATAATAACGAAATCTCGAGAATTCTGACATGCTAAAGAGTCTGACGGTCAGTTTTCATTCGCTCAATAGGCCAGTCTCGAATAAAATAATTACAGACTGTATTCGCTCTTGTCAGCCGATGAAGATTCTCAAAAGAGAGAGAAAGCGAGAGAGAGAGAGAGAGAGAGAGAGAGAGAGAGAGGGCGAGAAAGAGTAGTATTAAATTTCTCGCCTTCTCCTCGTTCATCGTCCAATGCACGCAATGTTTTCCTCTCTCTCTCTCTCTCTCTCTCTCTCTCTCTTGGCATTGCCCCAAACTCGCGTCTCTATTTCGTTTTTTTTCCCATTCTCGTTTTCCTCTCCCAGCCGATATCACCTTCCTCATGGAGGAGATGGTGCAGAGAGAGAGAGAGAGAGAGAGAGAGAGAGAGAGAGAGAGAGAGAGAGAGAGAGAGAGAGAGAGAGGAGAGAGAGAGAGAGAGAGAGAGAGGAAGAGGGAAGAAGATAGAGCCAAAGAAAAGAGGACCAGGACTTTGAAATATTATCAAACAGTACGAAGACGTCGGGACAATGACGATGACGAAGAGAAAAAGAGAGAGACACGCGCGATATATATATATATATATATATATATATATATATATATATATATATATATAACGCGTGCAAAAAAAAAATGAAGAATGCGAGAGGGCGTAGAAGGGCTCTTCGATTTCGGTGGCCCCCTTCGAGAAAGCTCTCTCGCTGGTGGCCGCAGGATCTTTGCGTCCCTCGCAAAAGACAAGGACTCGCATATGTATATATATACATATATACATATCCTATATACATATATGTATAGCCCTCTTGAGAGGAGAGTCCTGGAGGAGCGAACGTTACCGAGGAAGAGAAGGATTAATATCGGCGTCCAGTGTATGCTATCAGGAGAAGGAGAAGGTGAAAGAGAGAAGGAGAGAAACGTTTATTTCAAGAGAGCGAGAGAAGAACGAAGGGGTTATCCGGTATAGCTCGCAGGGTTATCCCTTTACACGAGTTCCTTTCTCTCTCCCTCTCTCTCTCTCTCTCCCTCTCTCTCTCTCTCTCTCGCTCTCGCTCTCTCTCTCTCTCTCTCTCTCTCTCTCTCTCTCTCTCTCTCTCTCTCTCTCTCTCTCTCTCTCTCTCTCTCTCTCTGTCCCTCTCCCTCGCGCTCTCTCTCGCTCCTACACTCGCGAAAGGGCCCAAAGTGAGGGCATACAAGAGCAGTGAAAGAGCTTGCGAGAGAGCAACACTGAACGCGCGTCGGTTTCTTCGCCGTGAGCGCTCTGACATATTTATCCGGTTCCTCCCCCTCGCAATGTTGGGGCGTCTCTTCTCACTCACCTTTTCATACACACATACGTACATATATTTCTCCCCTGTGAGAATTCCCCATCTTTCCGAGTGATTTTACACACGGTAGTAATGTTGCATTAGCGTCCTGACAAATTTTTATCACTCGATCCGAAGAAACATTTTTATACCATTTAACTAACAATTTTCATCCCTCTCTCTCTCCCTCTCCCTCACGCGCTAACCCGATCGAAATTTTCCATTATATTCTCATCAACGTTTTTCCGCGTTTTGTTGATATTACGTAACACACTCTATTCTGCGATTGTGCGCGAAATTACATCGCAGTATACACCGTCGAATACTGTAATTACGGGCTTTGCCGTATTTCATAGTTTCATAGAATCAAGCGCAATTTTCTCTCCCATACACGGGGAAATCCGAGTTTTAACACTCGCCGAGAATAAACCAACATAGGTAATAAATCTTTTCGCGCGTCAACGTGCCTTTGCAACTCGATATCTATAGGGAGAGAGATTGAGTGTGTGTGAGAGAGAAAGATGCGCGAGTGGTTTTCGAGGTGATCTTGTTGCGGGTGCGACCATCGACCAACGAAGAAACATGAATTTATTAGATATATTATATGATGTACTAGCCTGGCCGAAAATATAACTTTTTTTTTACTTCCTGTTTGATAAAAACTTGGTTTTACCATAATATTGAAAGCCGTGGAAGGAGGGTTAAGGTAGTTCCGCCATGAGCTCGTTTACCTGAGAAATGGTTGAAATTTGGCATAGAGGTTATTTAATATGTTATCCAAACATCTGTGCAGTTTAAATTGGTTTGACCGTTCCGAACCCGAAATATCCACACTCAAAGTTGGCTTAATTTACACGTAAAGCATTGGACACGCATGACGCATAGGTCCGTTTTTAATTCTACCGTCAAAACAAAAATTACGAAGTTAATAAAAAACTGAGGGAAGCTCGAACAGGATGTCACGAATTACGTAAAAAAAAATCAGGATGATTTACCGTCAAGTTTCCAAGAAATGACCCAGGTGGGATTGGCCAGAGCTTATCACATGGCCCAGCATTGGCCCAACGCAGTGTGCCGATGCTGGCATTGTAACCTCGGGCCAAGTCTGGCCAACTTTTGAAGCCAACGTCGGGCCAACGCTGAAACTGAGCGTCGGGCCAACAATGGCATAACGGCTGGGCCAGCAGTTATGCCAGTGCTGGGCCAGGCCCGGTTATCCCATACACTCGGTATGTTTAGGAGGTTATGTTCGCACACGTAGATGTCATTCGATCATCGTAAAAAATGTTGAAACCACGTTCCAGTATTTCGAGAGTGAAAAAATACCGTTTTTTTTTAAATTGCGTTCCGAAAATAATCAGTGAGGAAGATATAGAACAACCGGCGAAAAAGCAAAAAAAAAAATGATCGCGATTTGATGGATCCGATTGTAACGATTCAATTTTCTAACCTTGAAAATTCGCATTTCATTGTCGAAGATGACAACGATGACATCGAGGATGAAGTAGTTTCTTCATCACTTGACGAATCGTCAAATGACGAATCACTTAATCAAGACGTCAATTAATTGTTTTTTTTCTTACTTCAGAAATACGTTTGTTGAATATTAAATAAATATTTCTATAATCATTTTTATACAATCTGGTCTGAGTTTGAAAATTATTTCTTAACGCGATCCGCATTAACATTTATTTATATCCACTTATTTATATCCAGTACCAGGCCATGATTGAATGCCAGCGTCGGGCCAGCATCGGATGCCAGTACAGGGCCGTCATTAAATGCCAACGCCGGGCCACGATTTGATGCCAGCGCTGGGCCAGCATTGTATGCCAGCGCTGGGCCGGCGTTGTATGCCAGCGCTGGGCCGCCATGTAATACCAGTATTGGGCCGACATTGCATGCCAGAGTTGGGCCGAGGTTAACAAACCAGTACCGGCAAAATGCTGGCCCGATACTGGGAGTCAGCTTTGGGCCAAGCCTGTATGCCTGGCATTTAGTACTGGCCCAACGTCGGGCCATTTGTTAAATCCCACCTGGGAACCGTTAGAACCCGACGGTTTTGGTATTATAACGTAAATTTCGCTTAATTGAGAAATTGTTGAAAGTTGGCATAGAGGTGATTTAATATGTTATCCAAACATCTGTGCAGTTTAAATTGGTTTGACCGTTCCGAACCCGAAATATCCACACTCAAAGTTGGCTTAATTTACACGTAAGGCATTGGACACGCATGGCGCATAGGTACGTTTCTTATTCTACCGTCAAAACAAAAATTACGAAGTTGATAAAAAACTGAGGGAAGCTCGAATAGGATGTCACGAATTACGTAAAAAAAAATCAGGATGATTTACCGTCAAGTTTCCAAGAAATAACCGTTAGAACCCAACGGTTTTCTTATTATAACATAAAAGTCGTTTAATTGAGAAATGGTTGAAATTTGGCATACAGGTTATTCAATATGTTATCCAAACATCTGTACAGTTTAAATAAGTTTGACCGTTCCGAACCCGAGATATCAACACTCAAAGTTGGCTTAATTTACTCGTAAGGCATTGGACACGCATGGCGCATAGGTACGTTTTTAATTCTACCGTCAAAACAAAAATTACGAAGTTAATAAAAAACTGAGGGAAGCTCGAACAGGATGTCACGAATTATGTAAAAAAAAAATCAAGATGATTTACCGTCAAGTTACCAAGAAATAACCGTTAGAACCCAACGGTTTTCTTATTATAACATAAAAGTCGTTTAATTGAGAAATGGTTGAAATTTGGCATACGGGTTATTTAATATGTTATCCAAACATCTGTACACTTTAAATAAGTTTGGCGGTCCCGAACCTGAGATATTCACACTCAAAGTTGGCTTAATTTACATGTAAAGCATTGGACACGCATGGCGCATAGGTCCATTTTTAATTCTATCGTCGAAACAAAAATTACGAAGCTGATAAAAAACTGAGGGAAGCTCGAACACGATGTCACGAATAACGTGAAAAAAAATCAGGATGATTTACCGTCAAGTTTCCAAGAAATAACCATTAGAACCCGACGGTTTTGGTATTAGAATAAGCACTACAAGCGGAAGAGCGCGTGGAAGGCAAATGCAACGGCGATTGGTTCCAATCGCCGTTGCATTTCCAGGAACCAATCTCATATGAGGCAAAACAACAAATAGAAAAATTTATTCTGATACTCCTAAAAAAAATCGTACCCAGCCTTCCTTGCGCGGTGTTTAATATTATAGTAAAAACTATGATTTCATGAAATAGGAGGTAAATAAAAATCTACTATTTTTAGGGCCCAGTCTAATATATATATCAATACCGATTGCAAATAACGGAGAGTCCAGGCGTGATAATCGGTAGCGAAAGAGTAACGTAGAAAGCAGTGTGAAAGAAAAGAACCCCCCCCCCCCCTCCCCCCAAAGTGAAACAAGAAAGTGAGAAGAGCGCGAGAAATTCAATAGGCCCCTTCTTCTCTCGATTCTATGCAGTTGAGTGTATAATTATTCGATTCTTTTTTTTTCCTATTTTGCCGATCTCTTCGGGACGATGGTCAGAGAGGCAGAAGAGAGAAAATCGATAGCAGGAGCGAGAAACAGGTGTCTGCGTGTGCATCTTTAGCCTGCGAGAGAATCGTTCTCTATCCGCACATCGGAGAATGACGCATATACAAATGTGAGCAAGAGAGAGAAAGAGGAGAGGAAGGGAGAGAGGGAAAGAGTTAGTGTATATAAGAGCGCAGTTTTGCCGTCTTCTCCGGAGCAGGGCGATGCAAAACACGTAATCCGATATGTCCTACCTGGGACGAGATAGAGTCACTTGGTTTGGCCTCTCCTCGCGGACGCAAAACCTTTTGCTCTCTCTCGCCAAACGATTTTACTCTAACCCTCCTCTACCGTACTCGCTGATTTCCAATGCTTCTCGCATATACCTGTATTGATGCATATATGTATATATATATATATATATATATACATATATATGTGTGTGTGCACATGTATATCTGTGAAGCAACGTCAACGATGTGCTCGCGAGGAGAGCTCTTTCTTTAGCACAAAGACAAATCGTCGTGGTGACAAGTTGCTCGTAAAAAAGCTGAAAGCTTCCAACGTCTGAATGAACGGCACGCGGCTCCTCCGCGTGCCTGTTTCATTCTCTCCTTCTCACTCTTTTCCACGCTCCTCGATACAGTAGCAACCCTCTTGTCCGAGATCGAATGACTTCGGGCCCGTTCCAAGAGTCCAACGTAGGATAATGTTGAGGGCTGGTGGAAAAAAATCATTTACCCTCTCGCGAATCGAACGAAATGATTTCATCCGGGATTCAGACTGACGATTAAAGCAACTCACTCTCCCTCACGCTCCCTCACTCTCCCTCACTCTCCCTCACTCTCCCTCACTCGCTCTCTCTCGCACTCTCTTTGCATCCGAGATGCTCACGTGAAACGTGCTCGACTGCTGTGAAAGACTCGCGCTGCCTTGGACTTAACCGCGGAGTCTGCAAACTCACTCGACTACTAAATATATGTAAGTGTGTGTCTCGTGGGGGCAACGAGATAGAGCCATAACCTCAAGGTTTTCTCGTTTATTCTTCGCTTTTATTTTTTTCTTTCAACCTTTTTATTTCATCATTCCCCCTTTTCCTTGTTGGGACCGTAAGCGGTGTGCTCATCGATGAAGTCTCACGGACGATCACTGCGTTTTCTTCTTCACCACTAAACTGCGTTATCGACTGTGGCGTCCGTGAACCGGCCTCGAGACTGTAATAAAAGTGGTGAAATGAAATAGAGCGTTTCTCGATCATTTTCCATTGGGGATTTCCAGAGCAACCAAAGAAAAAAGAAATCAACCGTATCTAGCGATGGGCCTTTGCCGAACGCAGATAGTCGGGACCGTCTCTTTCTGGGATAGGACTGAGCTTATCGTTCTTATGTTTTCTATCGACTCTCTGTGTACACCTTGTATGCGTATAAAAGATCACAAAAATGAAGGAAAAAAGAGGAACAAAAGTATCGCCAATGTGTGGAAAATGAGGAGTTTGCAGTTGGAGGGAGAGAGAGAGAGAGAGATTGGCCAACTATATACGTAGTGGCGAGAGATGGTGGCGGCGGCGTTATTCCCGCGCGATAATGACACGGGGCGGTGCCTCGTCGTAAACTATTGCCCGAGAATTTATGAGACTAGGTGGGCCGGTTGGGTTAGGTCAGTGCTCCTTATTCTACCGCGTTCCTATCCACTCCTCAAGGAGGTATATAATAAACACACCGAGAAGAAGCACACACTAACACCATAATAAACTTAAGCCACCATCACTACTTTGCTCCTACGCTCATTTTGCGTGTTTTCTCCTTACCTTTTATCCACCTTTCTCTCTCTCTTGGTTCGAACTCAAATGCAGGCAAAGCTCTCGTTGCAACCCTCAACGAAGCAACTCCGAGACCCTCTTGAATCATCCTTCGGCCTTGATTCTCGATGCGAGAAGCTTCGGTTAATGAAGAGAATATGTCTAAATAGGCAAGTTGTTTGGATGGTTTGAATGGATATGCTGGGAAAGAAATCAGTAATTCATGGACTACACCAAGAATAATTACTGAATTGAACCGAAAAGTACTGCACCCAGAAAAAAGATCTAGTACATTTAACTAAATCCCAGTCAAGTCAAATAAATTTTTTTAGTTATAGGCCGGCCTAATACAACTCTATTCGTGTCAACAATTTTTTTTTTGAATGACCTACTAGGAAAATATATTGCGATCTAATAAATTTTTATTTAATATTAATAAATATTATTTCAAACTGAACAAATATGTATTTAAACAAAACATATTTTTTTTTTTACTATTTACACAATATATATTCTTGAACATTTCAATCTTTTAATGCGTAGCTACACATATGAAGTCTACAATTTCGTAAAGCTTCGTCTTTTCTATAATAGAAGGGAAAAGAAAAAATACCCTTTTTTATGGGAATCCTTTTCGGGGATTCGACCATCTTGCGTTTTGCCGCAATGTTCAATGTATTAGATATCCAAACTGAAAAATAAGGATATCAAACATAGACGAGCTTGGAAAGGATATAGGCGTCGAGAGGCAGGTTCGCTCGTGCGAGAGGTAGCCACCTGGCGGATTTTTGGGGTACTCAAATCTGCAGATATGATCGGATGAGAGTACGGGTGAATAGGTATTTAGTAACAACGAATAGAATTTTTCTTCAATGCCTGTTTCTCGATGACAGGGAATTCAAATAAATAAATATAGTGGAAGTAAATATCGCCTAAAATTGGATGGAAAGAAAATTTTCTTTAAAGTAATTTAAAAATAATCAAATAAACGATTATAGTACCTACGATTAGATCTTTTTTCAGGGTGTGGAGTTGGCCGGTAATGTGGGAGAGAATTGAGCGAATCGAATGACTACAGTACTTTTCACTATTGTTTGCAGTAAAAATTGCAGTTTGGTGAAAAATACTTGAGAGTTGCGATAGTTATTTCATATATTATATATATTTCATATATTATATATATTTCATATATATAGTATATATTTCAACAATTAAAAGACTAACAAGTGCTTTCGTGCAAAAATTATCCACTTAGCAGTGTTAAATTAGATTGAAACTTAGTGGGACATTTGTTTACAATTATAGACAGAAATTCTGTAAGTTAGAAAAAAATTCGTTCGTAAACTTCCGAGTTCTAAATGCATATGGACAGAAATAGCCGTTTTGTGGTTAAAAATGGTGTTTTCTTTGAAAAAAATGCGCACTTAATAGTGTTTGATTGGATTGAAAGTTAGTGAGACATTTGTTTATAATCAATATACAGAAATTCTGTAAGTTAAAAAAAAATTCGTTCGTAAACTTCAGATTTCTAAATACATGTGGACAGAAATAGCCGTTTTGTGGTTGAAAATGGTGTTTTCTTTGAGAAAATTGCGCACTCAATAGTGTCTGATTGGATTGAAAGTTGGTGGGACAGTTGTTTACAATCGTATACAGAAATTCTGTAAGTTAGAAAAAAATTCGTTCATAAATTTCTGAGTTCCAAGTGTATACAGACAGAAATAGCCTTTGTTTGTTGTTAAAAATTGTGTTTTCTTTAAAAAAATGGCAAAATTAATGGTGTCTCATTGAATTTAAACTTGGTGGGACATTAGTTTACAATATTATTCAGTCATTCTGTAAGTTAGGAAAAGATTCGTTCGTAAGCTTACAAGTTTCAACTACATATGTTCACAAAAGTCTTTTTTTGCTGAAAAATGGCTAATTCTTCAAAAAAATAGGTTTTACAGTATCCGTTTGGATTTAAACTTCTTCGGCATAGAGATTACAACCATATGTAACTACCCTATAAATGAGATTCAATTCTGTGCTCAGGTTTCTGATCCGGTCTGGACCAACACCCGACGTAGATTTCGACTCAATTTTAATAGGCACTTTTTGGCATAATTGAGTGAGTGCCCAAAAAGCACTTTTTACAGGATTAAACCAAAAATTGCCCTAAATGTAAAAGGGGAGATGGCAAATTAATTCGAGTTTGAAAGACAAACGCAACGCGAATGTTTCGATAAAAAATATAACTGCAAGCAGATCCACTGCGTCGGAGGATTGGAAAATGGGTAGAATTGCCACAAAATTCTCCATACGCGCCTCAATATTTCCTACAGACGATATTCCTTTTTTTCCGGCTTTACGCGCATTCTTTAGTGCGTCGTTAGAATTTAAAGCCGCTTGTATAAACTCACGGGGTTAAAATCTTCGCTACAACGAATCTTCTCTCACCGAGAGCACGAGAATTTGCACATTTTCAGCGCATAGTCGGGTTCTTGGACGTAGTGGCAACTTTCGCAAACACGTGATAATAATCCTCAATCTCCGCATACAACCGCACCCCAACGAGCATCGCGATTTTATCCACGTTCTAGCTTTTGACAATGTTACGCTCGTCGATAAATAACGTACTTAGACTCGTCTCGATCACATATTGCGTGTCCCACGCGAGAGATATCCGAGGATTAAGCCCAGTTCTCGCGTCTTTCGCAATTTTCCCTCCTCGCCTACGACATGTCCACCGGAATGAGGGTGTAACACAAACGGTAAGGAGATATCGAGCGTTTATTTACCGTAAATAAAATTGCATTACACAGACTCGGGATTTTCTCATCGAGAGAGTGTTCTTGATCGAAAAATATGTCGATAAAAAATTAGTGAGCTCAGGAGGAGGAGGATGATAATGATGAGTAGGAGGAGGAGGAGGAGCAGAGGAAAGGAGGAGAGGAGTGGAGAGAAGAGGAGAGGAGCGGAGAGGAGAGCTGAGGAGACGAGAGGAGAGGAGAGGAGAGGAGAGGAGAGGAGAGGAGAGGAGAGAGGAGAGGAGGAGAGAGGAGAGGAGGCGAGGAGGAGAGAGGAGAGGAGCGGAAAGGAGAGGAGAGGAGTGGAAAGGAGAGGAGTGGAAAGGAGAGGAGCGGAAAGGAGAGGAGCGGAAAGGAGAGGAGCGGAAAGGAAAGGAGAGGAGCGGAAAGGAGAGGAGTGAAAGAAGGAGGCAGAAAACGCGGCTATCAGAAAAATAAGAGCGATGCACTTTTTATATATTGCCTCTGCCTTGATGAAATGAGTATGGATAATAATCTTTCGTGGAGCCACAAAAATAAAAATTATGCGAGGATACATATGGGACATTCCACCAATTCTTGACTAAAGTTGTGCCGGGGGGTCTCAATTCTGGATAACAAAATTTTTTATTGAAAAGTACATTACAAAGAGAGCTTTCATGATTTTTTTCAATTTTTTTCTTTCAACCCTTTCGAAGATACAGTAGATCGAAAATTGCAAGATTTGCAATTATTGACTTAAGATATTAAAAATATCAATCCCTTGTAAAATTTCTAAAAATATATTAAATATTGGTTTTTGTGTAGAAAAAGCTCAGCTTTCTGAAAAAAAAATTTCAGTTTTCTCCAGTATCAGGAAAACTCCAAAAATGAGGTCTAAAAGTAAAATACGCTTTTTCGACCAATGTACCATTTTTAATATTTTTTTCGAAAAGCTGAGACTTTTTTTCATGGGAAAGGTATGTTTTGATTTTGGGAATATTTAAAAATAAACCATAGCAAAATAAAGTTGAAACTTTTGTGATGAATTGCCGATAAGTATTGTGCTGCCGTCACGGTCGATACACGAACTATCGAATCAAGTTTGAAAATTTCTGTACATAGCATTATATTCAGCGATTATGTAGTGAATATATATGTTCAAAGTGTGAAGTGGGTAAGAAATTAAAATTATTATACAAAAGCGATATGACAAGGATCAAATCTTTATTATTTGTACTCTTCTTGTCACTGTTGACAGAGAAACATTTCTTACAATAGCAGAACTCTTATCAGCCTTGGCATTGTATGACTGGGCACGTGAGTCATTTAAAAATATTGATTTCACTTTCATTTCAAATGAGAAATACGAAGTACGCGCAGCACAGCTAAAGTCCAGATTTGCTAATGCTGTGGCTGTAAAAAAAGACGCAATCCATGCATTGTATTATCCCTGATGCCGAGAATCATGATTCTGCTATTGTAAGAAATGTTTCTCTGTCAACAGTGACAAGAAGAGTACAAATAATAAAGATTTGATCCTTGTCGTATGGCTTTTGTATAATAATTTTAATTTCTTACCCACTTCACACTTTGAACATATATATTCACTACATAATCGCTGAATATAATGCTATGTACAGAAATTTTCAAACTTGATTCGATAGTTCGTGTATCGACCGTGACGGCAGCACAATACTTATCGGCCATTCATCACAAAAGTTTCAACTTTATTTTGCTATGGTTTATTTTTGAATATTCCCAAAATCAAAACATACCTTTCCCATGTAAAAAAGTCTCAGCTTTTCGAAAAAAATATTTTAAAAAATATCAAAAATGATACATTGGTCGAAAAATCGTATTTTACTTTTTGACCTCATTTTTCGGGGTTTTCCTGATACTGGAGGAAATTGAAAATATTTTTTTCAGAAAGCTGAGCTTTTTTTTACACAAAAACCAATATTTAATATATTTTTAGAAATTTTACAAGGGATTGATATTTTTAATATCTAAAGTCAATAATTGCAAATCTTGCAATTTTCGATCTACAGTATCTTCAAAAGGGTTGGACGAAAAAAATTGAAAAAAATCATGGAAGCTCTCTTTATTATGTACTTTTCAATAAAAAATTTTGTTACCCAGAATTCAGACCCCCCGGCACAACTTTAGTCAAGAATTGGTGGAATGACCCATATAAATATATATGGACCCTCTTTCTTGAGAAAAAAAATACGAGACAGAAAAGTGTATCTCTACGGCATCTTCATCCTCTTTCGAGGAAAGAATTTGCCCACGATTGGGGGAGGAACGAGGAGGACAGGAGGGCGGAGGGGAGGATTGAAAATCGAGCGATTGCTCCATATAATAACCCTCGGTGCGCTCATCTTCCTCTTTGGATTGCGCCCCAAAAGTTTCGGAGATTAAACGACCTCTTCGTTCACTTCGAATTTTGCCCTCTCCCTCTTAAACCTCCAATTTCATCTTAAAAATGTCTTTTTCACGTGGTTTTCGGGATCGAGATTATCGTATACGGCAGCACACACACGTCGAACTTGTCTCGATCAACGGGAGGAGAAAAATGTGGCGTCTTTGAGAGAATGAGCCAAAAGGAGGAAGAGAGAGAGAGAGAAAGGAGCAGCAGCTCACTCTCCCTCTCTTTATTTCCCGTCGTGTGTCTTCTGTGTGCGCGAGGATCGAAGAGGGAGAAAGAGAGAGGATCAGGCTAATCAGTCGGACATAATTGATCTCACTTGTGATCTTGAGATTCGAAAGATCGCGGACGGAGAGTTGAGGCTCGAACCAATAATTATTGTTAATACCGGACCTCCCTTATATCCCCTTTCTCCCCTTCGATCTCTTCCTATCCTCTTCCCTCTTTAACTCGCACTCTCCTCCTCCTTTATCTCTCTCGTTTTTTTTACCATCTACATATATATATGTTTGTGATGCTCGGGTATCATATGATACATACTTGCATGTACATACGTATAATAAATAGACACGTGTACGTATCGATTTATCCTGCCGTCCTGTTGCTTATCTCTCTCTCTCTCTCTCTCTCTCTCTCTCTCTCTCTCTCTCTCTCTCTCTCTCTCTCTCTCTCTCTCTCTCTCTCTCTTTTTTAAAATATATTGTACGAACGAGACGAGAGTTCTACAGAGTTATTCACAAATCAAGACGGCTTCTCGCACGCGATTTATATTTCTCGTTGATGAATTATCGATCGAGTGTGGTTGAAAATGCACACTGAGAAAACAATGTACAAGGATTTGTTAACTGTTAACAAATGTAAAGTTATATATGGCGAAATACATTATTTTTTTAACAGTTAATAAAGTAAATCAATATTTTTTAACAGATAGTAAATTGAATGAATATTTTTTAACAGTTCGTAATGTAAATAAATATTTTTCAACAGTTAATACATTATTTTGACACAAATAAAATGTTTTTATTGCACTCCGTGCGCAAAGTGCCACTTTGCGCACGCTGCGCGTGCTCAAACTGGCACTTTGCGCACTCGTACATCAAAATTTCATACGATACTAGTGCAAGAAACTTTTTCTCAACTCGTGTGATTGCAACATTCGCCTTCGGCTCATGCTGCAAACTCACACTCGTCAGAAAAAGTTTCATCACACTAGTATCGTAATATACTATTAACAATTTTTTTAACAGTTAAGGAATATTTAAGTAAAGTGCCAACTATACTATCGTACGAAATTTTATTGTACGAGTGCGCAAAGTGCCAGTTTGAGCACGCGCAGCGTGCGGAAAGTGGCACTTTGCGCACGGAGTGCAATAATAGTATATTACGATACTAGTGCGATGAAACTTTTTCTGACGAGTGTGAGTTTGCAGCATGAGCCGAAGGCGAACGTTGCAATCACACGAGTTGAGAAAAAGTTTCTCGCACGAGTAACGTACGAAATTTTATTGTACGAGTGCGCAAAGTGGCACTTTGCGCACGGAGTGCAATAAAATATATTTCTTTACTACAAATAAACTGTTTTCTCAGTGCTTTAGAGGAAAAATTAAAATCTTCTCTCATTTTTATGTATTATAGGTAATGTTAAGGATTTTCGATAGGATGATTTTGATGGCTTTTAAGAAGTGCCTTTAATCTTGAAACGTCTTGTACCCCAGTAATATAACGAGTTTACATATATAAGACGGGAGATCGGTCGAGACTCGTTGGTCGGGTCTTCTCATCGGGAAGATGGATTGAGGGTGAGGGAGAAAGAGAGAAAGGGAGGGTACTTCTCACTCGCGTCATCTCTCCCGTCCGCAGCTTTTATTTATATTAATTTTGCGGGCTTTTTGCTTTTTCGGTGCGTTTCGTATATGGCGCGCGAGGAAGTGAAGGGAGGGGGGAAGGGGTTGAAAATATGAAATAATAATGATAATAATAATGAGGCATTTTGAGCGTAATAATATGTTGGCAGCGAGGAGAGCTCGGGCTCGTCCGCGAGATGCAAGAGAGAAAGAGGGAGAGGGAGGTGCAATGTGCAAGATTCGTCGGGCTAATAACATCGAGAAACTAGAGGTATCGAAGAACGAGTGAGCTCGCGATCCTCATTCAATCATAAGAGAGAGAGAGAGAGAGGGAGAGGGGGAGAGAGGAGAGAAATTTCTGAATCCGCGTTCTTCTCAGCAAAAGGGTTTCCTCTTATTTTCGTCTACATATCCTCCACCTCTTTTCTGTACTCCCTGCTTCCTTTTATTTATATATATATATATGAGGCATTCCACGTCAATTCCACCACCCCATTTTTTGAAATATAAAATCGCGTACAAATTTTTAGAAAGTCGTTCTAACCATCAAGAAAATTCGTGATTTTTTCAGATTTTTAAATTACATTTTTTAGCCGGAAAAAAATAAAAAAAATTTGTTTGTCCCATTTTGTAACTCGAAAATTATTCATCGTACGAAAAAAAAGTACGATATAAAATTTAGGATTTTCAACGTGCTTTTCACTGAAATTTTTTATAAACTCCTCTGAAAGCTCTATATGCCATTTTCGGAGCAAATAATGTTTTGATCATGCCCAAATCAAACTAAAAAAGTACTCATTGGCCATAGAAACGTCGGTGTATCCAAAAAGGGTAAATTAATTCTTTTTTGCAATCGAGAGACGTGAGTAGCCTTTGACTTTAATTTGGATAGACTTTATCGGTGTCCATTGATAAAGTTTATTAAAATATACAAAAACATATTTTAAAAAATAAAAATGAAAAAAGTTTAAAAAAATTGAAAAAGTACAAAAAATATACAAAAATGTGGGCTTTAGAAAATATCTATAGACAGTCTCAGCCCTGTATTCGTTTAGGATGAAAAACGCATGGGAAGGAATGGATTCTCCACTAAGCCAATTTTTTTGATGTCTGTAAATATGTCAAGTAAAAAACTGTTAAAACTACAGACGAATCGAAGATGTCAATTCTGAGAAGAAAAAAATCAAAACATTATTTGCTCCGAAAATGGCATATCGAGTTTTTGGAGGAGTTTGTAAAAAATTTCAGTGAAAAGTACGTTGAAAATCCCAAATTTCATGTTGTACTTTTATTTTCGTACGATAAATAATTTGCGAGTTACGAAATGGAACAAGAAAGTTTTTTGTATTTTTTTTCGGCTAAAATATGTAATACAAAAATCTGAAAAAAATCACGAATTTTCTTGACAGTTAGAAATACTTTATAAACATTTGTGTGCGATTTTTGGTGATTTCAAAAATAGGATGGCCGACTTGACGTGGAATGCCTCATATATATATGTATAAAATGTAATCCGCCATGCTGGTCCACACGTCCTTTCCACGATTTTTTTTATCCACTTCATCTCCGTTTCTTTTTTATCCACTTCAGCTCCATTCCATTTTCATCCACTTCTTCTCCGCCTCTCCGCTTCTCATGATTGAGGGGCCGGACCTAGTTGGACGGATGAAAAAAAGGTTTCTTTGTGGAGATTTTTTTTCGAAATTTTTAATTGGAAACTTCTGAAGAAGTTTCATATTTCGTGAAGTATATAACATCTGAAGAAAACCCGGTTATTTTTTTTTCGGGTGAAAATGTATAATTATAACGGAGCTACGAGCCAATTTCCGGGGCGCACTTTTTTAAAATCATTTTTTACCATCAGCCATGCCATTCAGAGGGTGCTTTCCAGAAATGAATAAAAAAATTAAAAGATTTCGAAAATATCAAAATAAACCACAACAGTAGGTGTTCAAAGTGAGCCTTGATTTTTGTAAAAAAAATTGACCATTTTTCGTCGGTAAAAATGATATTAAAAAATTTTCATCAAATACAAGTGTTTCAAATCCAGAACAATTGCCAAAAGTCCCAAAATGGTGGACGCAGGTTTTTCCTTTTGAATTTTGATTTCTGCATTACCCCCACATGTGCGATGAATTCGGGGTGTATCGATGCAATTTCCATCCCGCTGTACACCGAGGAGTCTTTTTTTCGCGCCACCTTTCCGCACGTATCTTATCCTTTCTCCTCCGCAAAAAGAAGTGCCACGCGGAATATGCATTAAGTACCGAATGAAAGAAAAAATTGCTCAGCCCTCGACTTTACTTTCCTCGGCTCCTCTCTATCTGTACAACAGGCTCGGTCGTTTCTATGGAGCACAGAGGAAGAGAAAGAAGGAGAGGGAAAATGAGAAGGACGAGAGAATGCGTCGGCTCGCGCGTTCTCCAGCTCCTCCGGAGATTTTATAGCGCGGAATGGGATTTGGGTACACTTAGCGCTCGTAAAACGGTTGAGGTGCAAGGATGCGCAGAAGCTGCATCTTCCCCTCTCCCTCCTTCCCTCCCTGTCGCCCTCTCTCTCATCATCGTTGCAAAAAGGAGAAGGAGCCGGCTCCTTTCATCCATCCTTCGAAAGTGAGCGAGAGCGGAGATAAAGATAAAAAGATGCGCCGCATCATCTTAGGGAAGTCTCCCGAGTCTTCCGTCGAAAAATTAGTTTAATAATCCTCGCATCTTCTCCCAATCTCTATTCGTCTTTTTTCTCACACTTCTACAACAACTTAGCCCTTTCTATCTCTATTCTGGCCTCCCAGACGCATTTCCTCCAGGATTGAAGAAAAAGTACACGAAGGAGACAAAACAAGGGTCCGAATGGTGGACACTGAGAGAACTGCAGGGCGAGTCCTCTTCCTCCCCTTCGCATATAAAAAGCCCCAGAAGGAGGAGGAGGAGGAGGCGGAGGAGGAGGAGGAGGAGGAGGAGGAGGGGCAGGGGGAGGAGGAGGCGGAGGAGGAGGAGGAGGAGGAGGAGGAGGAGGAGGAGGAGGAGGAGGGGGGGGGAGAAGGAGGAGGGGGAGGAGGAGGAGGAGGAGGAAGAGGAGGAGGGGGAGGAGGAGGAGGAGGAGGAGGAGGAGGAGGAGGAGGAGGAGGAGGTTAAAGTTCACGACGTGTCGTTCCACAGTCTTCTCGTTCTCGCTTACGGCAAATGTCCACCGATACCGTTCGATTCACTCGCGTCGCGATACTTGAGGGGGCGCTTCACACACACTTTCCCTCACACACGGATAGAAGCTTAGCAAAAAGGACCTCGGAGTTTGTACGAGGAGTGTGTAGGAGCGAGAGGGAGCAACTCGGTGCGGCCACCGCGCGAGAGAAGTCGCTTGTACCTCACACCCAATCAACTTAGATCGGGGGACCAAGATAAGGAGGGCTCTTCTCTCTTTTTTCCTCCTCCTGCTCCATCGCGCCCGATTCTTCTCTTCCAACACACGACTTGACTTCGTGGTTGTGTAGCTCGGGAGAGGGTCTCCTCGACTACGCGACTCGAGATCCTGCTGCAACAGTCACACAAGGCGCATATAAGAGGGAGCACGTGAACGCGGGGGCGGCCACGAGGAATAACAACTAACCGTGTGGTGCCCTCTTGCTCACCCTCCCTCCCTCCCTCCTCCCTCTCGTACCGTTTCTCTTAGACATTTTACCGTGTACAGAGAGACACAGAGGGAGAGAATGCTGCATGCCCTCGCGCGGTTCGGAGTAACGAGCTTTCATTAGCGACGCTGTAGGCTAATGAGCTGTGTTAGCCATTCTCTCTCCCTCTCTCCCTCCCTCCCTCCCTCCCTTTCCTCTTTCTTTTTCTCTCTCTGTCGCGATCTTTACCGAATAGTAACCAAACGTTTATTCTCTTTATTTCGCTTCTGTTTGCCCTGTTGGCTTCGCCGTATCAAATCCAAGTTCCGCGTCACTGGATTTAAATTTAACAGATTCTCTTCCTCCCCACAAAGACAATCGAAAATTGCTGAGGTCTTTTGGAGAAAGAGTGCATGAGGCTTGAAGTCATGCGGTTTGGGTTCGGCTGAAAAATTTATAAAATAGAACCTACTAGACTAACTTATAACCTATAGTTTATAATGATGTGATATTTATTATAGCATGTTGTTGCGACTTACTGATTCAGAGCTGCTAACGACCAGTTATTTATTTGCCTACTTTTTATCTACACTTATACTAATACCTGTCGTTATTATACAGGGTATCCCAGGGGTGAAGGTCAATACCGCGAAGGTAGTTTCGTTACGTGATATCGAGTAGAAAAGTCCTTTGCCATTTTTTGGTATTTTAAACCCCTGAATTGTTATTAATTTTTTTAATCAGCCAATGAGATGCGTCCATTTACCTTGCTCGCACCGACGAGCGCGAGGGTAGGCATGGTGGGAGCACGGGTCATCCCAATGGGCGCATCCCATTGGCTCATTAGAAAAATTAATAACAATTCAGGGGTTCAAAATATCAAAAAATTGCAAAGGACTTTTCTACTTGATATTACGTCGCGAATCTACCCTCACGGTATTGACCTTCACCCCTGGGACACCCTGTAGCGATAAGTAGCGCTCACACCAGATATAAATAGATCAAAATATCGAAGGGTTGATAATGGAAATCTCACATGAAAAAGCACTTCTGTCCAGAAAGAATTGACAATTGAAAAGTCTACAAGTCAAGATGCAAGGAATAGTTTATGGGCAATATATTTTACTGCATTTTATTATTTTTTTTTCAAATTTAAAAATAAAAAAATGTTAAGAATTGATTCTCTCGTGATTAATACAAAATCGATCGATTACGTAAACCTGTCGATGAATTGTGATTGTATCTTTGATTTCAATCGTTAAATCAAAAAATGCTCTTATATTCCATATTTAATATTTATGAGACATTCTCTATGAAGTTTCTTCGAGCTGCTGCGTTTATGTTTAAATCATGGTATTCCGTATTCCATCGGACATAACGATATTTTATTACACTTATTCGCATTATTTTTTATTCATTTATCGAACATTTCGTCGATGATGGTACAATAATGGACTACTTTTGCGCGGCTCTTTCGCGTCAATATTGTGAATTTAAGGTACGAAAAATCGAGCTTAACGCTCGTATACATACGGTGTCTATTATATAAAATCTTTTTAACGATTCGACAATTAAATAAATCTCTCGTTAAATGAAGATTACGGCTCTCGATGTATGCAAGGCTTGAGATCATTCGGAGAATAAGGTACAGGGATTCGATGTGTTGTACAGAGATGAGGGAGCAAGAGAGAGAAAGAAAGAAGGAGATGGAGAGAGTCTCTCATTGCAAGTGATTCCAAGTGTTCGGGGAATGCCTGCTGGGAGATCGCACAGCTCATGTATATGTATATATATATATATATATATATATATATATATATATTGTATATAGATTAGGGTGATTCGTTTCAGGGCAACGTTTTTTTTGACCCATCGTGCCCGAAAACCTTTAGTTGGTGCCCAAAAACGAAGTTTCATGGAAGTGGGGTGTTGTCAAAAAATATTTAGAGGTCGCGAATCAAAATTGAAGGTTTCCCATTTGATTAACATTGAAAACAATTTTTTCTCATTATTAGTGTTACCATTCCGCGAATTTTGATATCGCGATATTTTCCAAGTGGGTTTTCATAGGACATATGATACTCTACAATAAAGGTCATTGAGCCATGTCCGTAAATTCAACCTTTTCAGCGGTATCAATGTTTCAAGTGAATATTGTATGAAAATATCTATTTAAACGGCTGTAACGCCTGAGCTATTAGATGTATCGGAAAAATTCAAATGAGAACTTTGTAGAGAAAGTAATTTGCTACAAAAAAGTCTCATAAGCCGAGCCCGTAAATTCAACTCTTTCTCATCTATAGGTGGATGAAGTAAAATAAGTAGATTCTTTGTTTTATTGATTTATTTGCATTTGTTAAATGATTTTTCTGATGATTTTGTACATGCTATCTCATAAAAAATGGAGTTCGTTTCATTGAATAAAACAAAAAAATATTTATTTTACTTCATACGCCTATATCTGAGAAAGAGTTGAATTTACAGGCTCGGCTTATGAGACTTTTTTGTAGCATATTACTTTCTTTACAAAGTTTTCATTTGAATTTTCTCGATATATCCAATAGCTTAGGCGTTACAGCCGTTCGTATAGATATTTCCATACAAAATTCACTTGAAATAATGATACCGCTGAAACGGTTGAATTTACGGACATGGCTCAAGGAACTTTATTGTTGAGCATCTTATTTCCTATAAGAACCCACTTGGAAAATATCGTGATATCAAAATTCGCGGAATGGTAACACTAATAATGGAAAAGAAAAATTTCCTATGTTAATCAAATGGGAAACCTTCAATTTTGATTCACGACCTCTAAATATTTTTTGACAACACCCCCCTTTCACGAAACTTTGTTTTTGGGTACCAACTAGAGGTTTTCGGGCACGATGGGTCAAAAAAAAAGTTGCCCTGAAACGAATCACCCAAATATATATTTATATATATGAACATATTCCCATATGGTACCCACCATAACGTCCACCATATAGGCACGCCGACGACTCGCGGTATTTGAGGTCGATGATGTTTAATTGAATAAAATCTCAACGGGAGGCGCACAAGGATATTATGTGCCCAATGTTGAGAACTGGCTCCTCCATACCCCCCGTATATATATATATCGAAAAACATCGCCGCTTGATCCAGTGTTGTCGCCTTTTCAAGAACAAAAAGAGTGAAGGGACAAAAAACATGTCCTACAAATGTCCCGTGATACATGGGTTTTGGCACTTACTCTTAACGAAGCAGGACGAAAAAAATGCAATATCCTCGAGATATTCGCAAAATGATGGGAAAAAATATATTATCGCTTTCATCGTCTCGGAACGATCGTAAAATATTGCCCGTAAAACGACGATCTGAGAGAATGCGTAAATTTTTCAACTTATTCGGGAGTCGACGTACAATTTTTTTCGTTAATTAAAATACATAATTCCGGCGCTTTAAGGCGGTATTCCGGTCTAGAGACATATATTTTGAGCGCTTTGGGGAACTCGATTAAAAAAAAATTTTACCGCTCTTTTTTTTACAATACATTTATTAATATTTTGGCAATAAACAAATTTTTGAGAAAAAAAATGAAAATTAAATAGGCTCGTAAAGTTGGGCCTAAAAAAAAGCGTGTGCTGGATGACAGGATTACAACCTTTCTAGTCATCTATGATACATTATTTTAAAAAAGTTTTTCAATTAGTAAGAATGTCGTTATAGCCTCTATCTCAGAGAAGACAAAAAAACAAATTTTCGCAAAATAGCGGCTGTTTAAACCAAAAAAGGCGTTTTTCGACTCTTTTTTTATAGTTTTTAAATTTTTTACAACAGTAAAAAAAATAATTTTAGGGTTAAGTGGTGTAATGTGAACCACGTTTTTACGAAGTCCAATAAAAGTGTCAAGAATTTTTTTTTTCGCAAATCTGTTGGCTAAATCCTTTAAAGAGAGTCACATTTTGGTGCAGTCGGATTTGAAAAACGTCCATTCTTTGTTTAAAAAATTTCAATTTTCGATTTGCTCCGACGGCGCGGGCGTAGTTGCTGCGTCACTAAAATAGCTATGCATAGGTAACTTCGTAAATTATTGGAATTAAAAAATTTCCTTCCAAAGATATATTCTTACAGGTCTTAACTTTAAGAATATGCAAAAATATTGATTTTTCCAAAATTCTAGACCGTCTTAAAATGCAAAATTTACCTTCATTTGTTAATCCTTTTTATTTATTTATTTTTTGGTCATTTCAATTGAGGAATTACTTGAATTAATAACCTGCAATCGGAGACGTTCTCTCGGTCGTGTAACTATTAAAATGCCCCCGCGATTCCGCAGCTATAAAAATCGAGGGAATTTTCGAGAGAGGTCCGTCTGGCAGCTTATATATATATATATATATATATACATATGATTGTGCGTGTGCTTTATGGTGTATAACGTTATAACGACATGCAGGAGAGCTCAGAAACGGAGAGGTATATTGAAAAGTTTGATTGTTCTCGCCGGTTTAATTCTCCTCGCATTCGCGCGCTCCTGCTCGCGAATGCGAGAAGAAAGAGAGGTTTGCGGGTATCCTGGAGCAGCAAAGCACGAGGAACGAGCATTCGCGTTAGCAAAAAGGGCTCCTTGTTTCTCTCTCTTTTACTCTCCTCGCGAAATGCTCACAATCTTTCGCGTTCAGCCCTTCATCGTCGTCTTGGGACGTCGATGCTTCGCGGAAATTGATTTTGCGGTTCCCCCGCCGATTCTCTTGGCGTCTTTTCAGCGCTACCCCCAACATATAATACCCGATTCGTCGAATTTTTATATAGCGTTCGATCTTTCAGGATCGTTACAAAGTTGTAAAGTTAATTTAAAGAAAAGTATAGGGTTTGCATCCGCTCGGTACATAGTTATAATGTTTATGTGTTTTTAGGGCTTACACCTAGTCGCAAAATCGAAAAATTACTTTTTTGCTGAAAAACATGTCAGCTGTTCAGCTTATAAATCCTCCCTGAAAATTTCAAGTGGATCGGATGAGAATTACCAGATTTAGTCAAGTTAACCTCCATTGATTGGGTGTAATCCTTTGTTGGAGACTTCAATGCGCGTTATTTCGAAACAACGTTTCCAAAGTAGTTAGGAGAAGTTCACCATTCATTGATCTGTCTGCAGTTTTTCTGGACTCAAAAGAGCACAATGTCGCTTGGTTAAATTTGCAGTACTTGATCATTCCGTTATTGCACTGAAAGAACGACTAAGTTGGTTCAATTAGTTGGATCAACTAGATCGTTGGTTAGGTTAACTAACCAATCCTATCTTTCAGTTATACGAATCAAGTCGTTTAAAACGACTTAGTTGTAGTAACTAACCAACCAACCAACTATCTGGTTACTAGATAGTTGGTTACCTCCATTGATTAGGTGTAATCCTCTGTTGGAGACTTCAATGCGCGTTATTTCGAAACAACATTTCCAAAGTAGTTAGGAGGAGTTCACCATTCATTGATTTGTCTGCAGTTTTTCTGGACTCAAAAGAGCACAATGTCGCTTGGTTAAATTTGCAGTACTTGATCATTCCGTTATTGCACTGAAAGAACAACTAAGTTGGTTCAATTGGTTGGATCAACTAGATAGTTGGTTAGGTTAACTAACCAATCCTATCTTTCAGTTATACGAATTAAGTCGTTTAAAACGACTTAGTTGTAGTAACTAACCAACCAACTATCTGGTTACTAGATAGTTGTTTACCTCCATTGATTACGTGTAATCCTCTGTTGGAGACTTCAATGCGCGTTATTTCGAAACAACGTTTCCAAAGTAGTTAGGAGGAGTTCACCATTGATTGATCTGTCTGCAGTTTTTCTGGACTCAAAAGAGCACAATGTCGCTTGGTTAAATTTGCAGTACTTGATCATTCCGTTATTGCACTGAAAGAACGACTAAGTTGGTTCAATTGGTTGGATCAACTAGATAGTTGGTTAGGTCAACCAACCAACCCTATCTTTCAGATGTACGAACTAAGTCGTTTAAAACGACTTAGTTGTGGTAACTAACCAACCAACCAACTATCTGGTTACTAGATAGTTGGTTGGGTCAACTAACCAATCCTATTTTTAAAGTCCTATTTCTTTTTTAAGGTCCTATATCTAAATCGTTAATTGATCCAACCAACTATATGTAACTAGACAGTTAGTTGGGTCAATTAACTATCTAGTTGATTCAACCAATTTCTCGTCTGTCGCTCAGCGCAATAAACTGTTTGGTTGAACCAACTAAGTCGATCTATCGTTCTCGAAGTCGAGCTTCGTCCTCGTGAGCTTACCCCGACAAGTGCCGAATAATCGAGACAAGAGGTGAATATCGATTGGTAAAATCATCCTCGTGATACGTAGCAGAGTTAGCTAAATAGTTGTCACTGTCGTTCGCGCAGCGCGATAGAAGAGGGAAAAAAGCGCGGTCACAGAGAGAACAAACTGGCGGAGAGGGATCCTTTCGCGGGCAAGGAAAGCGCTGGTATTTATGTTAATTACCATCAACGTTAATTAGTGCCAGGGTAGACTGGGCGATCAGGTTCCCTCTCTCTTTTGCTCCTGCTCTCATCTAACCGCGAGTCTGATCTTTCTGGCTGTTTCTACTTATCGTCGAGAGCTCTGTAAGCCCCGCGATCTCTTCTTCTCAATCCTTGTGAGAGCATTGTTCGACTCCTCCGAGGTTTCGTCTCTCGCATTGATAAATATACGGCTTCGCGATACTTCTCGCTCGAATGTAGAGAAGCAGAGAGATGGGAAGGCAGAGAAATAGGTATGGCTACACAGAATGAAACTGATGTGGCCAGTCGCTATTCCGGCGACTTCTTCGTGGAAGAGTGCATTAATGAGACCCAACTCCTCTCGGCTTCTTCACCCTCCTTCATCCCAGATCCTCCTCTCTGCTTATTCTCCCTCCCTCATTCGTTTTATAGTTGCAGGATGACTTTGGAAGCGGAGAGTGCAAAGCACGAACGATTAAACGTAAAAACACTATCGAATATTGAGCCGTGTGCGCGTATCGGTAGACTTTCCAACCCTCTCGTCCTCCCTCTGTCTCCTCGTTCCCTCTTGCTCTCTATCTTCCACCAAACGGCGCTATATGGTAGTCACGATCGTGACATTGGCGAGCTTCATTCTCCCTTGTCCAGGCGTGCACCTAACGAGCATTCCGGGAGCGTATTAGCTCGCTCCGGGGCCTCTTTTGCCCCGTAAGGCCCCGGCTACGATCCCTCCTTCGCGACCAGTGCGAGGGAGTGCAAAAGACTCCTCGGATGATAAGACTCGTGGAATTCGCATTATCACTTTATTTTCATCATTATCCAACTGGGATCTCACGTGAATTTTTAAACTCAACGAAATTTCCACGTAATCCAGACTCTCCCGAGCGGGGATTCGAATTTTATCGACTGATCGGAGTATATTTTTTTTTTCATCCCTCCAAAGTTCGTGACTAGCGCTTTTGTACTTTGTAATTTTCTTCTTTTGGTTGGGAAGCATCGTTTCTCGTTGCCTCTACACAGAGCTTCCTGTTTAGATGTCTTTGTGCGCCTTTGGGACCGCCATTTAATATAATCAACGTATTTCACAAAGAGGCGCCCCGACGACGCGACTTCCGTTTCCATACTGTTGATTCAAAAGCTCTCTTACTCTCCGCAGCTTGTAAGAAAACTTTTACATTCATTCGCATATGGCAGACGTTTATATATATATATATATATATATATTTTTTTTTTTTTTCTCGTATATACTGTAAACACGTACTTATATATATTTCCAGAGGACATTGTATATCGTATGAGCGTGTACGTTTGTACGCAGAGAATCGCGGGAGGACAGTTTATGACGCGATGCTACGAGACTTGAATACTCAAACGAGCCGCGCGATGCGTTCCTCCTTTTGCTCCTGCAGTTTGTGCATCAGCTAACGTTGACCGTGGAAAACGCCGCACTGAATGTACCTTCTCATTCTCTCTCTATCTTTTTCTCCCTTACCTGCCACTATCTATCTTTCTCTCGTTTCTTCCCCCACGTATGCATTGTACAATGCTCATGGTTTCTCATGGTGCATGCATTATCTTGAGCGCCCAACTCTACTCCTCTCGTTTCTATATACCATACCGGACATCCTTGTACAGAATGCACTACCTATATAGCGCATTACCCAACGTGCATGCACATCTTGCGCATATATTTTTCAATCTCCGATTCTTCATCTCTTGAAATTTGATTTTAGCTTCCTCCTAGAGCTTTGTGTGTTAACCCTTACTTGACATACTGAAGTACAAAACATCCCAGACCTTAATTTCCTGAATTTTAAGTACCTACATTTTTGTTTAAATTCCCCCTGTTAGGGGTGGCTCTGGGAGCTCAGCCCATGTAGCCCTAGATCACTGATTCTAGGTCGGAATGGAGTCCTGCACCTTAATGTTTCGTCAATCTCAAGCTGTATCGCAATTTTGCCGAGGGTGATTGATTGATTGATTGATTGATTAGTTTATTTATGCCTTGGAGTCCATGAGGCAAAAGTATATAACAATTAGTGAGTAATAACAAAGAATTAATGTTCTTAAATTTAAAGAGCTTAGAATTACGTTTATGATAGTGCTTACAATGCTAGTTATTTTTATAGTTATAGTTAATATAGCGTTGTGTCGAGTATAATACATTAATAAGTATTTCAGTAACTGTGAGTAAATATATAATCATCAGCGAGCAAGGGTTCAGCCAGCCAAGCGGAGTACAATATCAGGGTTCATGGTTGTTGTAATCGTCATTGTCTTGCGCGAAGAGATAAGCAAACAAGCGAGATTTAAAAATCCCTATAGTAGGAGACGTGCGAGTTTCCACCGGTAGTGAATGCCAAAAGTAAACAGCGGCAAGGGAGAAGGAGTTACGGAAAGTCGATGTGCTATGAATTGGGATGTGAAATTCATTTCGGATTTGTTGACGAGATGGGCGTGTCGGAGGCCTCGAAAGATGAAAAAGTTCTCGAAGATAATCAGGTGATGTGTTCTTCAAAATGTTGAAAGTCGCGATACCTAAAAAATACAATCGTCTAGATTTTACTTTGAGCCAACCCAGCTGAGGCTGAGGTGGAGGGAAACTGCAGAAGACCTCCACCGATACAGCCAGTAACTACCTAATTCCCCTTATAGCAATGCGAGAGGGCTCTTGCACGACTACCAACGGTTGGTTAGGCATCTAGTGATAAGGACCGCGCGGATGCGCGGTCCGCGGACACGGTCAACGATTGAGAATTTTTTTCACAGATATTACTAATTGCTAAAGCATCGGCTTATTGTTATTTTATTAAGTATGTATTCAGATTATTTCATAATAACTTATATTGAAAATTTTTAAAAATTACCAGAGATAGAGATATTATCTTGACGATAAAAAAATTTCCTCTCCATTGTCCCATTGATATCTTGATGATGGGTCATCTGGAAAGAAAAAATAAAACAATATCTAATATCTATACAATTGTAGCTATCGTTGTGTCTGCCATTTTTTTATTATTTAGAAAATGGGCGACGAATTGACATTTTTTTAATTTTGAAGGACTTTTTTTAAAGCAGAGTTTAAAAAATAGTATTTATCAAAATTTTTGTAATCGGCCTGTAAGTTTTTAAGTGTTTGCTGGGACAAGGTACAAAAAGTCATATTGAGAAAAACGCGTTAAAAGTTTTCGTTGGTCCTAATTGGTTGCTCTTACTAAAGTGACTGTAACTCGGTAAACTTTCAAAAATTGAATTTTACCTACATATTTTTAAAAATATATACTTTAAAAAAATCCAATTTATAATGGTTCAAAATAAATGTTTTTAGATTTTCTGTCTAACATTGGTATTTTTTTTAGAGATGTGTGTTAGTTCAATTCTCTTTGAAAACTGACTGAAATTTTTCAAGACGAGAATACTCCTCGGAGTCCAGTACAAGATATGGAAGGGGAAGAGAAAACTTTGAAAAATTACTACGTCCTTTTTCATTGGATGGCTGAATTTGGGATATTTTATACCACTCATTGGTTGCTTTCTCAAGGGTTGACACTATATTTTTAGTTTGGGTTATTCTAAAGTATAGGGATTCTTGAGGTAACCGAAATGATGCTGTTGACTATTGAGAAACCTATTCACTCATAGAAAAAGTTTCGTAAGTTGATAAAAATGACAAAGGAATGCGAAATAACGTTGCCACGATCCATTTTCCATTCGAGTCTTCTCAGATTTCACAATCGATCAACGTTCCTTCATCGGACATTTCACTTTATTAAGTTTGGGCAGTGTAAACCCAAGACTCCGAGATCAAAGATTTCTTCTTTGATGATTCCCGCATCGTCGCGTGTTTTCGAGTGTCACCGAAGGGTGTTGGCAAGGGTGAGACTTGACACGGACCTTGTGTGTCGTTATCGAATCTCTTCGCAAAAGAAAGAGAGAGGCTCTACCCTTTCGCTGTTTGAAAGAGATATACGAATCCGTTGAATCCACGAAGGGCAACGATAAAACTCTCGGTTCGTTTGGGTTGAAGAGGAGCGCGCGTTGTAGCAGCTTCTCGCAACAAGAGTGAGAGGAGGATCTCGCGGATTTCACGGGGTGCAATTAATTATCGGAATCCTGGGATACGTTCAACGGGCCTCTTTTCTCCCCCACCCCATGAGTATAGTTGGTGTATATATGCTCGTGTGTATTTGTTCGTAACATTGAGGCCCGCGCGACTCTATAACACCGTGAAGAAAAGTGTCCGGTTACCGCGCAAGAGAAACGCGAACGAAAAGAGGAGAAGGGTACTACGGTATATACATATAAACAGGTAGAGTTGTTTCGGGAACCCTCATATATATGTCACAAACACCCTCCGAACAAAATTCTCTGGCACTCTAACCTGAAAACTTGGCTTGGATAAATTCGTCGTTTCCCTGTATCCAACGTAGAGGGACGAAAGAGGGATGAGGGCCTTTTTGCAATTTATACGAAGGTACCCGGACCCATTCACCTTCCCTGCGAATCCTCTTGGTTCGGTGGAGTCATTGGTCTTTGAATTTTTCAAATTTTATTCCCCAAACTCGAAACGACTTGACTTTTTTCTTCGCCGATGAAGAAAGGAAGGAAGCGAGGCCTCCTTCCTCTGTTCACGGTGAGGTCGAGCCTCTCGATCTTTCTTCGCTGTGTATTGCTCACACATATGTGTGGGATCTTAGTGGACAAAAGTGTGCAAAACAAATGAGCGTAAATAACCACCCACGCCCTCGCAGCAGCACCAAGTCGACGACGTTCGACACCTTCGTTCCGTTGCTGGTTAGTTCGCGTTCGCGAAGCAAAACGAACGGGGTTCCGTGTGTTTGGTCGCTGCATCGAGCCAGGAGAGAAGGCCATCTCCCTCCTTCTCTTTCGATTCCTCTCGCGCAAGCTGCACACAGCACATCGTGGCCATTATTTCATTAATTAGTGTCAGGAGCCAGGACTCACACGGGCTTTTCTAGTAACATAAACACGAGAACTTTTGCGTTAGGACCATTCCTCCTCGTGTCCTCTTCATCCCCCTTGAATTCTTCTCTTTGTCTCCTCTTCCCTCCCTCTTTATATTCCGACAGCAGCACGATGCGGAAGCTTTCATAAACTTCTTTCACTCACATACTCACACACACACACATGCCCTTAGACGCCATGATCAATTTTCTCCGCCGATATTCGCATCCCAGCCCCTTTTTCAGTTTCTCGCGCGCCACCTTGTTATTAACTCTTCCGCATTCTTCCTTATCAATACGTAATTTTCCCGTGTCCGGAGTTTCGTCTAACGAGAGATACGAGAGTGTGGGGCTATATATGCGCAGCGTAAGAGCCATGATGTACACACAGGTACATCGTCATAATAACACTTAACGACAGTGGCGCAACGTTTAAAAATAAATTGCCGGTCTATGGGCAACGAATAGATTAGCTCGTAAGTCGAGTTTTACGTCGTACGTCATCTTGAAGCAAAAATAAAAATCTATCAATCATGCAGCTGTTGAACGGTAACCATGTCCGGGCTGAGGGAAGCGGCAGATTCAAATTCGCGCATTGTTTTCTCATGGTGTTCTTGGCTTCGTGAATCTTCGGCACCCCATAGCGGAAGCTCTTACAATGGTTCACTCTCTCGTGAAAACCTTCTCATTGTGAAGAAAAATCGTTCGCCGGAACTCTTGCATAGGGTCGACAAAGTCGACTCTGTGACCCTTTTCTTTCCGTCCCCTTTCGCGCTTAACGCCTTCGACCTCGCTGATAATCCATTTTTTTGAACTCTCTCTCTCTCTCTCTCTCTCTCTCTCTTTATTCTCCTGAAAATGTGCACTTCCTACGCGAGTTGCTCGCGAGGTCGCACGTGCTCACCGTTCAGAGAACGAGTATTCACGAGCTGAAACACCCACCCGCACGCAGACACATGCGGAGAGATCGAGGGCGCACTTCAAACATGTGCGTGCGATGTGTACGACTCTCCACAGTCGAATGCACCTGCAGTTCGCATTCCCTTTCTTCGTGGAGTTGTTGGTCTCGTGGTCAGATCTCTGCAGCCTCCAGCTGAACTGTGCAAGAGAAAGAGAGAGAGAGAGAAGGAGACGCGTTATTCTCCCGAGACCGTACGTCAAGCGGAGCCTTTACCTATTCCAATCTCTGCGGGAGGGTCAATTGGTATACCTTAATACATACGTATATACATTTATATGGGATCACCCGCGCAACGTAACACTGTTACCTCGATGAGGTGAGAATTGGAAGGAAAAAGAAGAAGTCGAGGCCGTGGGCAGCTTCTCTCATTACGATTCGTCGTAGCATCATCTTTCTCAACGATACACAGAGAATGAGAGACCGTTTGTTGAGTTCCCGCGTTATGGAGCCATTTAAACTGGTGCCCTTACTGCCTTCTTTGATCCCTGTAAACTTCGAGCTCACGGTATTAAGGTAGTTCTTTCGCGACAACCTAAACAAAAAGTTACACAGCATGTGCATATTTCCAGGGTTGATGATTATTTTAGATTTGTAGTAGGTACAGTTGAAAAGCACACAATATTAATTCAGTGCCAATAGATAATACGATAGATATACTTTGTTGTCACTAAATTTGTTCTATTAAGTGTTCTTAACCTACAACTGCTTCACGCTGCGAGTCAACTTTTTGTCGGAACTGGCTCGGCTCTGCCCCAATACACAAAAGAGCTACATACACAGATGACGCGTTCTTTTGTGTGTTTTAGCAAGACGATCATGGCAACGTTCCGATAGGTTCCAATTGCCGCTCCGTTTCCCGTCCACGTGCTCCTCCGCATGCAGAATTTATGTTATAATACCAAAACCGGCGGGTTCTGATAGTTATTTGTTAGAAACTAGACGGTAAAACATCCTGATTTTTTTTCACCTAATTCTTGACGTCCCGTTCGAGCTTCCCTCAGTTTTTCATCAACTTCGTAATTTTTGTTTTGACGGTAAAATTAATAGCGTACGTCTGCGCCATGCGTGTAAATCAAGCCAACTTCGAGACTGAATATCTCGGGTTCGAGACGGTCAAACTTATTTAAACTGCACAGATGTTTGGATAACATATTATATAACCTGTATGCCAAATTTCAACCATTTCTCAATTAACCGACTTTTATGTTATAATACCAAAACCGTTGGGTTCTAATGGTAATTTCTTGAAAACTAGACCGTAAATCATCTTGATTCTTTTCCACGTACTTCGTGACATCCCGTTCGAGCTTCCCTCAGTTTTTCATCAACTTCGTAATTTTTGTTTTGACGGTAAAATTAATAACGTACGTATGCGCCATGCGTGTCCTATGCCTTACGTGTAAATCAAGCCAACTTCGGGACTGAATATCTCGGGTTCGAGACGGTCAAACTTATTTATACTGCACAGATGTTTGGATAACATATTATATAACCTGTATGCCAAATTTCAACCATTTCTCAATTAACCGACTTTTATGTTATAATACCAAAACCGTTGGGTTCTAATGGTAATTTCTTGAAAACTAGACCGTAAATCATCTTGATTCTTTTCCACGTACTTCGTGACATCCCGTTCGAGCTTCCCTCAGTTTTTCATCAACTTCGTAATTTTTGTTTTAACGGTAAAATTAATAACGTACGTATGCGCCATGCGTGTCCTATGCCTTACGTGTAAATCAAGCCAACTTCGAGACTGAATATCTCGGGTTCGGGACGGTCAAACTTATTTAAACTGCACAGATATTTGGATAACATATTAAATAACCTGTATGCCAAGTTTCAACCATTTCTTAACTAAACGACCTTTATGTTGTAATACCAAAACCGTTGGGTTCTAATGGTTATTTCTTGGGAACTAGACGGTAAATCATCCTGATTTTTCTTCACGTAACTCGCGATAGCCTGTTCGAGCTTCCCTCAGTTTTGTGTCAACTTCGGAATTTTTGTTTTGACGGTAGAATCAATAATGTACCTACGCACCATGCAACCTTTAGGCTAAATTTCAACCATTTCTCAACTAAACGACTTCATGGAGGAACTCCCTTTAAGTAACACCCTTATTGCCTCCTTCGACCCCTGTAAACTTCGAGCTCACGGTATTAATGTCGAACAATAATGCGCGAGCAGGTAACGAGGGTTTTATGAATGGAAGCACACCATTCGACGCTGCGTCCTGCAATGAATTTCAACGAGATATGCAAATGCGAATGCTTCCTTGTCGATGGAAGAATCGCATCGTTCGAATTACCGAAATGACTCTTTGGTCACCCGGGAATCTCTCTCGGGAACGAGAATACGACCAAGATATGCGTTCTCGTCTCGAGGAGGCACGCGTTTGATTAGAAAAAAACCAACAAAATGGTAAAAAAAAAAACAGTCTCATGGACCGAGTCTCTCATCGTATTTATAATTACTCGGGGTTCCGCGAAGCGCGTCGTTCGAGCCCATTGAAAATTCGCCGAGTGCTGATCGAATAGCTTCGAATCTTCGGTTTCATCGCTGCAACTTTCACCGAATGACTTCTCTCATCTCACCACGTACGCTCGTGTTCTTCTTTTTTTTTGTTCTGCTCGTTCTCTCGCGCTGATTCGCGATGCGGGGAAACAGAAGAGTTTGCAAAAACTTTGTGAACCCCCGAGAGAGGGATGGATAAATGCATATATACATGGGCTTTCTCGCACATATGTATATATATATATATATATATATATATATATATATATGGGCAACACAAGTTATACTTCTATGCACGTCTTTCTGAAGCGGGCGGGCGCGATCGGGCACACATATAAGAGCGAGGGCCTCACAAACTCGCGTGCCTTCGGGCCGTACACGTGCATAAACAACTAACAATAATTGGCCCCGATGAAACAATAATTGCTCGGTGTGCTCTCGTCCTTTTCCTCCCTCCATCGCGCGCACACATGTATGTCCGTATCTGTGTGTGAGTGTATTTCACTCTCTCGCACTCTCTCGTTCCTCGGTGCATCGACGGCTCGTTAAACCTTCGAGCACTCTCGATCCTCCGGTCATTAGCGCCGGGATGTAATAACATCCCGCGTTCGGGAGCAGCCTCCTTCTCTTTCTACCGATCTTCTGGCTTTGCCCCCCACCCATTTGTCAATAATCGTTGAATCGTAGTTGTAAAAATAGGATATGAACCAGAAGATGCACGGTAATAAACGTTCGGTAAGGGCTCTGGATTTTATCGCGTCTAGACTATTTCCTGGTTCAGTCCCTATTCTGGATATCCTTTTTTTAAATTTGTACTGTTCAAATCGTTGTGAACAGCTCCCTGAGGTTTTAGCGTGGCCTGAAAGTTAGTAATCAATGCGCCAACGAAATCAAATCCTTTTCAAGATCTTGCTTTCTTGAAGAGAAATATTTTTTTTACATTTCAGACTGCACATGATCTCTGCTAGTTGATATGCCAGGTTTCAACGCCATGTTCTTGCAGAGAATTTATCGTCGACCTATACAGCGTGTCTCAGGGGCGAAGGTCAATACTGTGAGGGTAGATTCGTGACGCAATTTCGAGTCGAAAAGTCCTTTGCCACTTTTTGGTATTTTGAACCCCTGAATAGATATTAGTTTTTTAAATTAGCCAATGCGATGCGCCCATTAAGATGAGCCGTAATCCCACTGTGGGTGCATCTCATTGGCTGAATTAAAAAATTAATAACAATTCAGGGGCTCAAAATACCAAAAAATGGCAGAGGACTTTTCTACTCGATATAACGTCACGAATCTACCCTCGCGGTATTGACCTTCACCCCTGGGCCACGCTGTATATGAATCCACAGGCAAAAAAGTGAAACACTTTGTGTCGCATTTTCGGGGTTGTTTTTCAAAATGATTTCATTACAAAATCGATTGGGGGCAAAATTCAGCGTATGGGTGAGCTAATAATTCAACATGACGTCGGATCGAATCGAGTCGTGTGCATAACGCTCCTGGACATATTTATGTTGACTTCTTACGGTTATGAACACTTTCGAATTCAACACAAACGCACACACACGAATCTTTGAAATCCACCGTGTCGCAGCATCTTTTTAAGATACGAAATTATTGTAAGAGGTCGAGATCGCTCTGTTCTTCTTCCTCTTTCATGTTTCTTTCTCTCATTCGCATATATATTATATATAGTGTCTGAAGTGCACTTGCCCGTTGTGCAGTCTCCTTCGGCATCACGATGTAACACTCTGGGCGACCTCAGCGTCCGACTCTTGCCACAATTCTACGCTTCGGCGATCGTCTCTAATCCCCTAATTCCATAATTCACAGCTTCGCGCTACCTACCCAAGCATCCACGTTCACGGTTTGCAAATGCATGCACAATATACATGTGTATATATAGTTCGGATGATGTACATTACGAGAGAGGCTGAATTTCGGTTCTCTCGACCGACGTTACGGTGCACACACACACACACACGCATTCAGTCCCGTAACATTTTCTCTTTCATCTTTTTCACCCTCATCCCTCAGTGTATATATGTATACATATTCTTACCTTCTCTGTTCCATCTCCGTGACGCCTTATGTTGGCAGCGTGGATAATCGCGGTGCGTAAGGAAGAAGAACGTTCGTATATAGAGGTCCTCATGGCCGTTTCTCTGTGCTTCAGCGCCGCTTCGTCTTCCTCCTCCTCCTCCCCCCTCTTCTTTTTCGAGAAAGAGAAGCGACTTATGCTCTGGGTCTCTTAATTTATATCACACGGGCTATCTCTCTTCGTGAGAGCTTTCGCCGAGGTTCAGCGGAGCAAAGAATATCCCAGAAGTGCATTATAATCGCGAGAGTGTCTTTGAATATTTTTACGCAATAAATGCCTATGAAATAGTATCGTTACTATAGACAAAATAAAAAAAGACGAAGAGAAAGAAGACCGATCTTTAACCGGTCGTTTAGAAAACGACCGATGTGAGCTCTGAATTGAATAAAAATGGCGGAATAACATAGAGCAAAGAACCTACCGGGACGTCTTGCACGAAAAAAAAACGACTTAGTTGGTTCAACCAAACAGCTTAGTGCTCTGAGCGCCAGACGAGAAACTGGTTGGATGAACTAGATAGTTGGTTGGGTCAACTAACCAACCTTATTTCTCAGTTACCATAATTAAGTCTATTAAGCGACTTGGGTCAACTAACCAACTATCTGGTTGATCCAACCCATTCCTCGTCTGGCGCTTAGAGCACTAAGCTGTTTGGTTGAACCAACTATGTCGTTTCTTCCATGTGCTCTTTCATGAACTTGGCTTATCGTATTTCGTGTTGGCTATTAATATCGAGAAGTGGGATTCTTCTGCGGCTTTGTGAGGAGCCAACTTCGATCATGCCGAGAGACTTCAATGACCGGAGTCGAGAGACTTGAATGACCGGAGTCGAGAGACTTCATTGCACGAAGCTGAGAGACTTCGATGCCCGAAGCCGAGAGACTTCGATGCCTGAACCGGAGAGATGCTCTGGAAATACAAAATTTAATGCTGACAAGAAAAATGTGGCGAAACGATGAACCCTTGCCCTGCACCCAAGTGTATTGCATATATAAATACTTTGCATTACGAATCTTGCTATATTCTGTACTCGTCGTTAAATATACATGAGAAGGCGTAGAGAGAGCAAAAAGTATAAAAGCTTCTGTTACATTCTCACTCTTTGCTGCTTGGTTCTTTTACAACGGCGACTACTTTTGGTCAAGGGACTCTATATATATGGGGTATTCCATGCGTTCCGAGACGGGTTTTGGCCGCGGATCTCTAAATTTTTCGTCCGTTAATACATCGTTTTCTTATATTATATATTAAAAAATGTCCATGTAGTTGTGAACCCCAATTGAGACTTGGTTTTTGTTAAGTCCTGATCGAAAAATAAAAAAATAAAATATTTTACATACCCTTAATTGTGTATCCCTTAAGTGTCAATACAGCAAAAATTAAATCTGACCAGCGCTTTTCAACCGGAAAAAATTGCTCTTTTCAATAAAGTTAATGGAATATTAATTCGATTTGTAGAGACAAATTTATACCCAAAAAACGGATAAAAACCCGTTTTTATTTTTTTTCGACCCTCAGGGTCTACTGAATTTTATCAAAAATTTTACTGAACATACTTTAACATGTGAGAAACGTTCGGTAAAACTTTCAGCTTGCCTTTTTTCTTTGTTCACTGACAATTAAATGTGTAGTTGCTCCGTAAATAGTCGACGCTTCTTTTCCATCGGAACTCGTTCAAGACAAAACTCATTAATTTTATTGCCAGTGAAAAAAAAAATAAAGACAAGCTGAAAAATTTACCATACGTTTCTACCATGTTGAACAATGTTCGGTAAAATGTTTGATAAAATTGAGTAGACCCTAAGGGCCGAAAAAAAATAAGAACGCTTTTTTTCTCAGTTTTTTGGCTGTCAATTTTTTTTACATATCGGATTAATATTCCATTTGCTTTATTGAAAAGAGAGCTTTATCCAGATAAAAAGCACTAGACAGATTTTAATTTTGCTGTATTGACACTTAATACACACACAATTAAGGGTACGTTAAATATATATAAAAAAATTTTTTTCGATTCGAATTCAACAAAAATTCGAATAATTGGGGTCCATAGCTACATGGAAATGTTTTTTTATGATATACACTGAGAGAAAAAATAACTAGAACCAATGAAATAAAGTTTTGAAGGCAAAAAATCATTTTTTCATTATTTGCCAAAACAAATTAGATTGGTTCCTTTATATATTTACTTGGTTCATTTTTTGCAGTCAATTCCATGAATTTCTGTTTCAATAAACGAATTTACTTGAATCTAGAAATATGCTATCAATTATATGTAATATGTTGTTTGAATCAAGAACACATTTTATCATTCAAAACATGCATGTCTTTTAATACAGGAAGCACTAAGAAAAAAAATTTGTTGAATCAACAAATTAATTAGTCGAACCAACAGGAAAAATGATTGATTCAATCAAATGCGTGTTTATTAATTGTTGCTAAACATTTTATAAAAAATATATAACCCTTGCCAAATAATTTAATATGCATAGTTTAGTGACCCCAAAAAGAGATAAATAGGAAAAGAAGACAAATCTGCGCCAATTCTCCGATCTAATTTCTCTATCCGACCGAGATTGGAACCCTCGATCCTACCTACCATCATACCCATCCTACCTAACTACCTAACACGCTACCTATTACGCTATCGACTACTACTATGCACTTGAAAAAAGTTAGGAGTTATGAAGATTCGAATATAAGAAAACATTTAAAAAACGAGTTTTCTAATTTTTAACAATTTATGTATACTATAGAAATGATAGTTCTTTGCTTGAAGAAAATAAAAATTTCATCATTCCAAACAAATATTGTATTGGAATAAAATAATGTGTTATTTATTTTACTACAGCTTCTTTTCAAATAATCACAATCAATTTTATATCTAATAAATATTGAAAATACTACAGAAATATTTTTAGAAGCAAAATAATGATGAATTTATTGCAAAGAAATAATTTTGTTTCAAAAAAATAATTTAATATTGATGTCGGTTTTCAGATTCAAATGATCTCATGCTTATGATGCAATAAATCTAATTAATCCAATGAATGCAAATTTATTAAAATCTATTAAAATAAAGATATTTTTAGAAGTAAAATAATGATGAATTCATTGCAGAGAAATAATTTTGTTCGAAAAAAAAAATTCGTATTAAAGTAATTTTTTAGATCCAAATAATCTCATGTTTATGATGCCATAAATAATTTTCTTAAAAAAAAAAAAAAAAATCGTATTGAAGTCGTTTTTTAGATTAAAATAATCGTCATTTTAGATTCAAATAATCTAATGTTTATGATGCGATGAATGTAATTAATTCAATGAATACAAATTCAATCGAATCTATTTAAATAAAAATATTTTTTGAAGTAAAATAATAATGACATTATTGGAAGAAAATAATTTTTTCGAAAAAAATAATTTCGTATTGAATTCGTTTTTTAGATCCAAATAATCTCATGTTTATGATGGGATCAATGTAATTAATCCAACGAATACAAATTTAATCAAATCTATCATGCATTTAATTGTTACTATTAAATAAGAGTTTAATATAATGGAGTAATCGATTCGTGAAAATATTCTTTTAAATGAAGAGTGATTTTCTTGGTTCAACAAATAAATAATCGAATTAATACTTTCATTTAATAAATAAATTCGTGTTCTCAAATTCAGTAATTTTTTCTCTCAGTGTAAGAAGACGATATATTGATGGATATATTGATGGACGAAAAATTTTGAGACTCGTAGCCAAAACCTGTCCCTCCACCCTTGGGAAACCCCATATATATTCTCTCTCTCTCTCTCTCTCTCTCTCTCTCTCTTTCTGTGGCATCGCGGGCATGGTATATACACCGGGGCATTTATTGAATCGATATCCGGACCTCTCAGCGGGCCTCTCTCCTCCGAGGCACGTACCGCCTTCGGCCAGGCATTTTTCATTTTGGATATATCCCTTCGCACCAGCAACTCACCATCACACCGCAGAACTACTCCTCTATAACCGACGTTTCTTTCGTTCTTTCTGTTCGCCCAACGAAGAAAGACAGAAAGGGAGGGAATGAGAGTCACAAGAACGAACGGCGACGAAGGAACATTCCGTTCCACGAAGAAGTTTACTCCGCCTCTATTTCTTGCCACGATGGTCCCTTTTTTCCTCCAGGTTTCTCACTATGTTGCGGAGGGTCTTAGAACAAAATAAGAACGCAAGCAAAAGAGGAGCAGCAGTCATCTTCGGATGAAGTGGGACAGAAAGAGAGAGAGAGAGAGAGAGAGAGAGAGAGAGAGAGAGAGAAGTTGGCGCACGTTGTGTGTGAAAATAAGTTTCGACCGATCGATAAAACACGTTGCGTTAGTCGGTAATATATACGTATATGCCATGTATACATAATTGGGTCGGATACTTTTACGATACATTTCAAGCACGCAATAATACGCCCCGGTTTTAATATCGTGATATCCCTCAAGAGAGCCACCAGTCCATGAGACGAGTTAGCGATCGACCTTCGTTTTAATTGAACGGGCGCAATTTGGTCGTCTCGGGATCGGGATTGCAATGAAACTTGTATATACATAAACCTACGGTACAAGCATCCCCGAAGAGTGAGAGAGAGAGAGCGAGAGAGAGAGAGAGAGAGAGAGAGAGAGAGAGAGAGAGAGAGAGAGGGAGGGAGAGAGAGAGAGATTAAGAGGGAATGAGAGGTGGACGAGGGAGGTTGCTGCAGTGAGAGCGAAAAGAGGGACCACCGAGACGCAAAGAGAGAAAGAAAGATGCTCTCCTCGTTTCAGAGACTCTTTCTCTCTCTCTCTCTCTCTCTCTCTCTCTCTCTCTCTCTCTCTCATAAACCGATCCGTGTAATTAATTTGGGCCATCTCGTCGGCACGAGAGAGCACTCCTTTGCGCAAGGACAATCGGAATTGGGGTGGGAGGGTGGCGGCGTCTGCTCTTGGTTGCAGTTTGGCGCGAACTGCATTGAGAGAGTATCGAGTCGCGCGCGTCCACCACTCGAGAGCCTCGCGGTCATGCTCCAAGAGCAAAACACAGACCCATATAAATGCCACACACTTATATATGAGGTATTCCATACCAAGCCGACCAATCCGTGGACCCGACCATTTATGATTTTGTTGAAAATTTTCTATTTTTTTATACATACTAAAAGCAGTCTCTCAGAATTTTTTTAGATTTTTGTCTTATGTTAACCCAACTAACCACAATAAATTGTTCGAAATTTGACACTTTTGTTCCAAATGCTCATAACTGTTTAAAAACCGGAGATATCAAAATAATACAAAAGATCATTTTTTTCTGTCGTGAGTTGCAGTCTAATAAAAAAAATACAAAAAAAATATCGATATTTATTTTCATACGTTTTTTGAAGTTTTAAACACAAAATATATTTTTTTTTTCAACTCGGACCCTTTTTATTTTTTTGAAAAAATTCACTACTTTTTAAGAGACATTTTTACAGATACTAAAAAATTGGTAGTTTGTGCTTCTCATAACTTGTATTTTTTTTTCTATTTTTTACCGCGTGTGAACTCCTTGAATTAAAAAATAGAAAAAAATACAAGTTATGAATATCACAAACTGCCAATTAAAAAAAGAAAATACAAGTTATGAATATCATGAACTGCCAATTAAAAAAAAAAAAATACAAGTTATGAATATCACAAACTGTCAATTTTTTAGTATCTGTAAAAATATCTTTTAAAAAGTGGTGAATTTTTTCAAACAAATAAAAAGGGTCCAAGTAGAAAAAAAACAATATTTTGTGTTTATAACTTCACAAAATATTTTTTTTTCAACTTGGACAAGGATTTTTTTGAAAAAATTCACCACTTTTTAAAAAACATTTTTACAGATACTAAAAAATTGGCAGCTTGTGATATTCATAACTTTTATTTTTTCCTTCTATCTTTTAATTCAAGGAGGAAACACGATTCCTTAGTTCACACGCGATAAAAAATAGAAAAAAAAAATACAAGTCATGAGAAACACAAACTGCCAATTTCTTAGTGTCTGTAAAAATGTCTTTTAAAAAGTAGTGAATTTTTTCAAAAAAATAAAAAGGATCCAAGTTGAAAAAAAAAATTTTGTGTTTAAGACTTCAAAGAACATATCAAAATAAATATCGATATTTTTTTGTATTTTTTTTTTAACTGCAGCTCAAGACGGAAAAAAATGATCTTTCGTATTATTTTGATATCTCCGGTTTTAAGAAAGTTATGAGCATTTGAAAAAAAATTGTGTCAAATTTTAAACAATTTATTGTCGTTGATTGGGTTGAGACAAAAATCTAAAAAAATTCAGAGAGTGCTTTTAGTAGGTACAAAAAAATAGAAAATTTTCAACGAAATAAAAAATGATCGGGTCCACGGATTGGTCGGTTTGGTATGGAATACCTCATATGTTTTTCGTTCGTAGGTGCGTTTTATATGCTCTCTTGGAACTCGTTTCGACGTTTGAGCGCGTGAGACCTTCGAACGATTCTCGACACCCCGAGCAGCGAAACAGCATCCCGAGGAGTTGGCATGACTCCTCGACATATTTGCCGGACAAGTTATACGCAAATTCGAAAACGACGAGTACGAAAAATAAAGGATGCAAGGAACATTGCTTTTGCCCAGGATCCTTCGTCGTGTAAGGAAAATCGCAAAATATATATAACGGGGGCGAGATATTCCCATCTCGCTGTATCCCGCGGTGAGAGCGGCTTCCATATCCACTATAATAATGTACTATAGTTGATATACACACACGGCTAATATACATTTGCCGTAGGTGGATACTTTGTATATGCCTTGGCTCTGTCCTTCTTGCAGCCTCCTTATTCCTTCCTTGCTCTTTTCTCGTTGATGGCGATGGTGCTGACGCGCCGTCGTGCCGAAGCCACGATAACATACCACCTCGCGCGACTAATTAATGAACGTAGCTCCTCGATCGATTTACATTTACGAAGCTCCTCTTTCCTCCGCGAGCGTCACGAGGATCACCTCTTTGCCGCCTCCACTTTGGTATCATCTTGGTACTCGGTATATATAGTTATGTGCGCGTACTTTTTATTTTATCTTTGCGTCTCTCTTTCTCTCTCTCTCTCTCTCTCCTCGCGATTCTTTCCTCCTTTACTCCTGCGGACGTTCGGCCAATGTTTGAGAACAACAACGCGAGGACTTTCGCGCGCGCGCTCGTTGCAGTTCCCTGTTACCTTCGTTAGCGATGAAAGTCGCTATATAGCTCGTGGTGTCGTGCATGCACGTTTGGTTTGTGTGTACAATCGAAGGACTTGGTCGCGGGGTTGTTCTCGTCACAGATGCGCGCAGCATGCGGTACACCCATGACTTTTAATGACATATACAAAGGGAAGAGGAAGGTGAGAGAGAGAGAGAGAGAGAGAGAGAGAGAGAGAGAGAGAGAGAGAAGCAAGACCGTAAGGTAAGTGTCCCGAATACTGGGGACCTGAGCTTTGCTCGCCATTAAAGGGAGGCTAAATACCGACATTTGCACCTCGAAAATGGATTTCAAACTTGCTCTGGCACGAATGGATGGACATCAATAAAATTTTGACAGTATCATCAGAATTATGGCACAAATGGAGCCCCACTGAAATTTATTCGAAATAAAAATAAAAAAATTACAGATCCGATTATCATCAGGAATCTGTAATTGAAAATATCAAATTATAATGTTTCTACTGCATTTCGGCCAAAACCAAGAGTGGGGCTCCATGACGAACACTAAAGTACGAATATCGATACGTCTTCGACATTATTTTATGAAAAAACCGCGACGTAAGTTTGGAATCCAAATCACGAGATAAATGTTGATAAATTTAGTGTATTATCGAAAAACAAAATGGCGAAATCAAGTTCACAGAAATCCGAAAGAGGGCAGCCCCGTGTAGAATTCTCATAAAATAAATATTATTCTCATCAGATTCTATCCAAACTGTCTGACAAGTCAGTGGCAATTAACGAAAACGTTGATTTATGTCTCGTGTTTACATTTTGCAATTCATTCATCATTCATTCATAAATTTAATTGATATTCATCCACCGGTATTGGAAAAAGTTTGGGGATTTTGAGTCGATACTATAGGACTTCAGAAATAATGTCGGTATTTAGCCTCGCCTTAAGAGGAGGCAAAGTACCGACATTTTTCGTGCGAGTGCGAGAGAGAAAGGATGATAGGGGTCGTGTGAGAGCGAGAGAGAGGTCCGAATGTCGCCTTTAGCCTCCTCTTAACAGAGGAAAATCTTTATTTAAAATTGTCTCAGGGTAAAAAGTATTGGTATTGTTGGAAAGCGTGGAATCTCAGCTAACGAATGATCTCACTTTTGTTATTATTGATATTACTTAATTGTAATTTTGAAAATACGTACATGTGCAAATGTCCCGAATACTGTTCTACACTTTTGACAGATGTCCCTATTACTGGGGTATGCATGACCCGAATACTGTTGTACACTTTAACATGCGTTTGACATTCTTTTGTCATTCGTAAAACAAACAGCCCTATTACTGGCGTATGCGTGTCCCGAATATTGTTGTACTCGTTTGACGTCCGAAGGGAGGTTATACATGGGCCACAGTATTCTGTGCACACGATTCTCACTGTGTACCGAATTATGGGTTATGTATTTTCGGCCAAATATTTAACTTACTCGTCTATTTCCGAACTCTACTACTTCAATGACTCGTTTATAATACATTGAAACTTATTTCGATTGATTCGATGCTTTTTTTTTTATTATAAACTGTGCTTCTTCGCAAGACCACTTCCTTCACCAAATCGATAAGGAAACGACCGTTTTTTACCTCGCTCGGTAGCTTGTCATGAATTACGGGAAATGTGAATTGAATACAATTCACTCATACTCGATATTTATTTCGAGTGACAATACTTTGAATAAAGATTATTTAAAAAAATACATTACATTTATTGAACGTAAACTGAATTTATTCTAATAAGAAATAGACTGGACGAACAGTATTCGGTACTAGCCCAATATTCGGTACACTTACCTTACAGAATCTTCAATGGTAGAGATACCCAAATTTTTCTTTCTTTTCCTCAAAATTACCAGTTACCTGTGCAGAAATTGTGGTAGGGATCCAGCCGGATCCTCCTAGAAATCGAACCAGGATCAGATCGGTCCAAGGCGAATCTTATTCGATGCTTGAATCATCCACAGTGGATTATTGGAGAATCCCATGGGATTGTTAAATAAATTATATTTATTAAAATGGGCACTTTTCATGAAGGTACCCACTACACACATTGTCTTTACTAATGAGGAAAACATTGTGTGAACGTGTGTTGCCCAAATGACCCCAAATGACTTGAAGCACGCCCTATAATTAGTCGCAATTAATGTAGGGGAGCATGGGGCTTGTTGTAACAGTTTTTGGAAAAAGGCCTGTATTGCCTAAAACATGTATATACACGCACACGGGGCAAATTGCAACATGTTACAACATGCCCCTGCATTGTGTTACAACTTTCCCCATGGGCCCATTATGTCTACTTGATGAAATATCTCGAAACCACAAACTTTAGAAGAATGTTTAAAAACAGCAAATAAAAACCAGTTAAATTTACATTGTAGCAATGAAAATACAATGAACAGTTAATTTAATTTCAATAGTCAAAATCAAAATTTTCGTAAGTATTTTTTTACGATACCTGGCCGAAATAGAGCTCGTGCGCACGTCCTCTCGTTTCGATGTTAAAAAGTTTAAATCAAAATGTTTTAAGCTCCCGGTCAAAATTGAGGGTTACTACTTACCCCTGTTACAACAAGCCCCACGCTCCCCTACAAAGTATTGAATTTTTTCGAAAAAATTCAATACTTTGTCCATTACAGTACGCGAACTTGTAATGGATGAAACAGGATGGAAGAACTGAAACACATGTAATTGATGTAACTGATGTAACACATGAAAATTTTTTTCGGGGGAAAGATGCTGTTATTTCGCGTTGGGTCTTTGAGGATGACCGCGTCTTAACGGCGAAAATTCAGTAAATTGACGTACAACCGGATAAGGTTAATATGCGAAAAGGCAAAACCCTTCTTAGGGTTTTGGAACCCCAAGTGAACTTTGAGGAAGAACCGTATCTGCGCTGGAGAGTCCTTCGAAAATCGCATCAGCAAGCCGAGGATAGTTGATGAGTTTGAGGGAATGTGGCTGCTCGGAGAAATGAACAAAGAGAGGAGCGAGATGGAAGAGAGAGAGAGAGAGAGAGAGAGAGAGAAATTTACGGGTAAATTGCGGTTGGTTAAGCGATTAAGGATAGAGTCCCGTTCACCTTGCAATCCTTGGAGAATGAAGCGTGCACCCATGGATGGCTGAATCACGGTGTGTTCCAGGCAAGACTGGAGAAAAGGGTCGAAAGACAGAGAGACAAAGAGAGATGAGTGGTCAAAAGTTGAATGAAAATCGCACAACCTCTGTGCACAACGTCGGTCATTTCTGTTTTTGTACTTCCCGAAAGAACATTGGATCGTCTCTCGCAGAATTTCATCTGCGTGTTGAGCCACGAAATTTCGCGATGATGCGATTTCGATGGCAATTATCCGGATAAATTAGCCTCAAAGTGGCGACGAGAGCGGATCGCGTAACATTGTGGCTAAAGGTCCATTGGGCCAGGTGAGGTGGGAGGGGTGGTCGAATCTTCGGTTTTGAGCAGCACAGAAGACACATACACACACGCGGGCGGTGATTGAGATCCGGCGATAAGAGACATTAGATTTAATAGCGAAAAAGGAGCTTGCTTGCTATTGCCTGCCTCGGTTTGCCGCAAGTATTTATGATCACGCGAGGTCCGAGGTCGCTTCTCTTTCTCCCTCTTGTTTCCCTCTGTGCGCTCGAGAGAGGGTCGTGAACGTTGTTGAGGTCTTGTAGGTATGGTGAAGAAGGAAGATAGAGGAGTAAGAAGGGAGAATGAGAGAGAGAGAGAGAGAGAGAGAGAGAGGAAGATGGCAATGATGATGATGATGATGATGATGACCGAGATTGGAGGTGACTGTTGGCCGTTTTCAGCTACTGCGCGGCTCTCTCTTTCCTCTCTCTCTCTCTCTCTCTCTCTCTCTCTCTTGGCGAAAAGAATCAGCGTATTGGTTAACACACGCGTGTATCAATATATTTATATACTTTTGCGAGCTGCCGCTATGATTCTCAAGCCGCCGGGCTATAATACACATTGTGTAATAAATTATCAAAGTATCGATAAGGAAGGAAGGACGGCGGAATGTTGATGGAACCGGTCGCCGCTCCGATAATGCCTGGATGCTGCTGGTTCGGCTACGAGAGAGAAAGAAAGAGAATAAGAGGGAGAGAAACCGGGAGGGAAAACGCGATACGCACATAAGGAACGAAGAAATAATCCTTCTCCATGATCGTCTCCATCGGGCAGACACGTTCTCCACGTGTCTAAAGTAGAGTCAGCCCAGAACGCTGATAGACTCGTCCTGCGAAATGTCATTCCCCCATACATGTCGATCTCTCCTTTGATTGAGACCCGATCGCCTTGAAATAATAATCTTACACTTGCAACGACGACTTATCGTTCTTTTATTCAAAACACTTTTTTCTTTTCATCAGTCCTCTTGAACTGCGCTAAAACATTACACGGCTGAAGAAAATAAACGTGTGAGAATGCGGGAGAGTCTGAAGCTGGAAGACTTTTTTATTGGTTAATATAATAATCAGACACAACACACACGTGTGCTGATCGTTCGGTTCCCAACTACACGCACTCTCTTTCCTTCTCTCTAAGGACTTTATTTCCTCTCTCTTATTTTTGTCCAGGCATCTCGTTGTTTCACCGGCGATTGCGCGGCCCCGTTAATTTTTTGTTTCTCCATTTCTCATTCGATTCTTATTGCGTCTACCGGAGGAACACCATTGAGTATTATGAGACGTCTCGGCATACCAACAACTCAGCACCAGAAACTCATATAACTCTCGTAAGTCACGGACGGGGGTTTCGCCGAGCCCGCAGCATGAACAACGACCACGACCACCGTGATATTATACAAACGCGCGTTTTAATTCTATTATTATTTGATTCGGATCGCGAGCGTGGTAAAGGGAGACCGTCGCATTTCTGCGTATAAGGTGGTGGGCTGTTTTGCACGACACTATTATTTCAGTCATCTACCATTCTCTCTCTCTCTCTCTTTCTGGCTCCGAATGCTTTGAGCGTGTAATATTTTCGTTGCATAAGAACGGGGATCAACTTTTCTCTGTATGGGTAACAAGTATACCTCTGTCAAACGTAGGAGCAAGCTCGTGGGAATGCAAGAGCACGTGGTCCACATGTCTAGCTACTGTTCCATATCACATACTATCGTAACAGCGAGTATGTACCGTGGCATGTTAGTGATATACGTAATGTAGACAACGTACGTGAGGCGTTCGAGTACCTGTTGTCCTCGGATATGTGAAACATCGAGTGAGACAGAGAGCTAGATAAATAAAGATGGAGGCTGGAGAGAGAGAGAGAGAGAGAGATATTGTATTCGTGTTCTGATAGCTATACAGAAGTACTTACTACGGTGTACAGTATACAGCATAGAACAGGCACATACTATGAGCCGAGGAATATCTGTGGCCCGAGTAGTGCCGAGTGCCGTTAACGGATCGTTGCACCTTGTATCAACGGCGAGTTTCCACATGCTGCCGGAGACTTGCTGGAGTCTGTTCACCCAGTCTCCTCTCTCTCTCTCTCTCTCACTCTTCCAGTATCGCGTAATCTCTCCTCCAACATATTACAGAGGGAAACTTTGCATACCAACACGAAATACGCTATACTTATGTGTACATATTTATTATAGTTTCTGCAGTAAGTTGCCAATACTCTTTTCATTCGCCAGTCTTGGTACCGGAGCGTACCTTTGGTGGAACGTCCGAGCAAAAGTCTCGATGAACTTCGTAGATTTCGAGCCAATTGGAAAACGTTCGATTGTTTCAGATGGAATAAACGTTCACAAATCATCAACGCTAATGGTTCCTTTAAGGACATTTTAGCGGGAGGCGTTTTTGTAGAGCGTCGAAGCGTCTACAAAAATGGTTCCAAATAGATACTATTTTCTAGGGTCCCTATTTTGAATTATTCGTTTCAGTCGTTGGGCATTATATGACCCAACATAGGGGAGACCGATGTCGGGTGTAACAACACCGGTGTCGGTGTCAATTTTTTTTTTTTGTTTAATTCCCCCCTTTTGGGGTGGCCCCGGGTACTGGCCCATGTAGCCGCTTTTTTCCTCACTTCAAGGTTGGTCTGCAGTCCCGCACCTTTTTTGATTTAATCGAAACTCAAAGCTGTATCGCAATTTTGCCGTGGGTGGAGGGAAACTGCAGAAGACCTCCACCGATACAGCCGGTAACTTACCTAATTCCCCCGATAGTAGCGCGAGAGGACTCTCGCACGACTATCAACGGATGGTTAGGCAGTTACCTCCTCCATTGCGATTCAGTGAGTCGTTCACCCGGTTAAGAGATACACATTAGCGCGATAAGGACCGCGCGAATGCCACCCCCGAAACCGTGTGACGACTCCCACCCATCGCAATGAGGTATTGGGACAAACTTATTTAAGGTGGTGTCCAAACCACCGGGGATTACAGCCGAAAACACTTGAAAAAACCCGATACATTTTTTCAGCGGTGTCGCCGGGATCGAACCCGGGTCCGCAACTTGCGAACCCGCGCTCGACCCACACGGCTACTGCTCTCCCTTCGGTGTCAATTGTTACAACCAAGATTACGTTGCCATCTCGCGGAAAACGTCCAAACTATTTGGATATCCCCATAGGAGCGATATTTTCGTTTCTGTTAATCCAAGCTTTCTCCTGTAAGTAACTATATCCTTTCCACTATGTTTTGGTCTAGTATCTAAACATTGATTGTTTTTCATAATTGGTTAAAACTTTATTGATCTACGATGGTTTGACTGTAATTGATACTATATTGATTAATATACGTCGATCGGTTTCGATTGTAACACTATGAAAATCCTATGAATTATACCATTTTCATTTCTTATGCAATTTTCCACCTCCGTCCAGATGTGCATGGTATGGTTGCGAAATATTGTGCTGTTCAAAATGGTCAAACCTGGAGATCAAAAGACGAAGAGAGGCTTCATTTGACAATGTATTTATGAAGAAGCTTCTAAGAAAGTGATTGACGATGGCAAATCAGTGAGAGGGTGCCAAAAGATTATGGAATCTGTCATGTAAGTTTGAATCGCTTTGTCAATGCGCTGCGTGCTGATTTAGCACCGAAAATTGGATATCCCGGATATCCCATATATTCCCGGAGCAACTAAGAATGGCTTCAATGCAAAAAATAGGCACACATGGGTTGTACCATGGTGGTGCATTCTTCATTTGCGATGACAATTCAGAAGATTAATTGTTTTATTCGTTGTTGAATTTCCGTTATTTATTTTATTGCAGAGACATAAATAGCTCTAGTTACAGTGGGACTAAAAATATGTGTCTCTTTGTTTAAAAAAAACTCTGAATAACAATGCCGTATTTTAGTGAAGTAACTGTGACCTTTGAAACCAGTTTTCGGGGACCAAATAAATATTTCCCGTACAATTACGCCATATTGCTTCTGTGTTACGCTTGACACCGGTGCAGCAATGTCCAATATTGATTTTTATTGATAAATACCGAACCTGTTTTCGAACTAGAAAAAAACATCAGGAAGAGTAAAGAACAACAAACGTGTTGGATACAAAATTATTTACAAATGACAAATATTGAGCGAGAAAAAAATATTTCGCCAAAATTGTTACAACCGACCCCAGTCTCCCCTACACTAATCAGAGTTTCCCCAAAGTTGGGAAAATGGCCCACAAGACCAAAAGCAACGGGCTGGTCACGCACTGACTGCTGAGTCGGGGTTCCAGGATACGGGTGACAAATCTAGATCACGCAGGCATTAATCTACGATGGAGGTACTATTACAGTTTATTAAGCACCGCGTAGTTGTCATTGCACATTGCTACATATATATCTATATCTATATACGAGAGGTGAACAGTCATGCTGTGTGGCTTCCCCCCCGGTGTGTGTGTGTCTGTCGCTTGAAACAGGTTTCACATTCCAAGTGGCACGTACTTCTCATCGTCGTTCGAGCCTTTTATATGCCGTGTAATGTATAATTGTCGGAGAGCACTTGTCGGAAAGAGCAAAACACTTTGTTAAAGTTCTTCCTTCATAGCCATATCGTCCCGTTATGGAGATTAAAAGCTTGCGAAGAAGTAACACGTTTGTTTGTGTGGGAGATAAAGAGAGAGAGAGAGAGAGAGAGAGAGAGAGAGATAGAAATGCGTGTTCCGCAAGGATTGGAAAGGATATCACAGAGTTCATTCTCGTTTGGATGATGAGTAGAAGCTTGGAAGAGAATGAGGATCGAAGAAGTGGATGGTATAGGAAAGAGAGAGAGAGAGAGAGAGAGAGAGAGAGAGAGACCGAACGGGAGGGAGAGGGAGCAGCGTATATATCCGCATCCCATCATCTGGTCCAACAAAGATAAAGCGTAGTAATGCTTGTAAGAAGGCGCGTCTACTCGGTTGTTAAGGTAGAGCGCAAAATGTCCGTACGGTTTTGATCGGTCTCAGTTCTCGCGCGCGAGCACTCCAGCTTCTCATCTCTATATCTACTCTTCTCCTGCTGGCTTTTCTGCTTCTGCAGGCTCCTGCGAGCGTTAAGAGGGAATACAGGCATACAGGCACGTTGCTCTTCCCTCATCTCATTCGCCTCGTCCTTATATACCCCTCTCTCGTCTATCCGGCCGTCCGTTATTAACTCTACACTATCTCGCACGACCATCTTTACGCTGCCGGATCGAGCGAGACGTGTATCCTCTCTCCTGGCAAAAGTTCGCCAGTGCGCCGCCCGAGCAACTGCGAAGCCCTCCATGCACACACACACACACACACACACACACACACACACACACACACACACACACACGCACACACACACACACACAATCATCGTTGCTTTTATACACACACTATCATGCGGTATTACGAGAGATATGAACCCCGTGCACTCCTCACACCCGTGTGTACCGTATACACTTTATGCATGCGCTTCTTCCTTTTTACCTCCCCAGGTTTTTGCTTTTGTTTCAATACGCATTGCCCCGCTGCAAAACCCCGTCTTTTTTCCCCTCGAATCACCGGACTCGTTTCGGCGAGAATTTCGTCATATCCGCGTGTTTCTTTTCTGCTCTTTCTTTTTCAATGATGACTTTGAACTTGCTACTTCTGGACATATCCTTCTCATTCCCGAATCTCGTGCGTGTGTGCCTTGATAGAGATTTTTTTTACGAAATATAAATGCACCATCACGAGCTTGGCGGCGGTCCAGCGCCATTTTGACGTCGCGGTTTCGCACTGCGAGCTTGACTACATGACGAGCGAGAGAGAGACCGAAAGAAGGATATTGAAAAAAACAAGAATCAAGGAGACAGAGTGCAGCCCTGTTGCTTTTGCCAAATTATTATGTCCCCACCGTGGCTGCGAGCGGGTGGGCGCACACGATGAATTCCTGAAGAGAAGCACCCCAATCACGAGGGGATGTGCAACGAGAGTCAAGAACCCCGGCCGACATTGGTCGGTTGTGCACGTCGAAGAGACGGGTCCTTCCGTGGATACCATTTTTACGTGGACATCTTGGAGAAAGAAGGGAGGAGTGATCGAGAGACGAGAGGATGCGTTTGAAGCGTCGATTGGAGGAGGTATGGCTTGAACGTACTTTGATATTGGTACCAAGACAATCCTCACGGTAAATCTGTCTTCACCGCTTCCGACAACTCTACTACGTGCGAATTATTCCGAAGACCTCAAAAATGCGATGTAGCCATTGTAATACAATGGGAAAAAGGATGCTGAAGCAAAACTGTGAAACGGATAACCACCAAGGTTTTTTGGTCCCCTTTGCGATATTATCGGTATATTACGCTAAGTGCCGATGATTGTTGCTCCTGTTGTTTCTCGACTTGCCCACCGCTGCGTTACATCAGTTCGTTGTCAGTGAGACGTGACGAGGTCTGTGGAGAGGACAAAAGTGGAGAAGGAAGAAAGATTTGGCAATGGAGGTGGAGAGTGGACGAGTAGCTGAAGAACTACAAGAAGACGAAGAAGAAGAAGGCAAAGGACACGAAGAAAGAAAGAGAAGTCGATGAGAGAAGCAACTGAGGCCGAGGCAAGGAAGAAGGGGAAGAATAAGGGAAAAAGGAGGACCAAGAAGGAGAAGAAGGAAGAAGGATGGGTGGAGGAGGAGTGGCGGCCGGACGGCCAGGTTAATGAGATCACGCGTAACCGAAAATTGTCGGCCGTCCGATTTTATTGGACGGCCTGGGTCGGGCCCGGCCTTCGCGGTATGAGACATACACATACCTATAATACTTGAACCCGCGTGAGGGACAGAGAAGGAGATATGGAACCCAAAGAACGCGCGTATATGTATGTAGCGGAGGAACCCACCGCGGTATAAAGTGCGGCTGCAGAAAGCAAGCAGGATGAGGAAAAGATTGAGAAAGCGAGAGAGAGAGAGCCCGAGCGCATACTTCTCTCTCCGCAAGATCGCTCGACCGCTCACGAGAAATATATCCCGCTATATCCCAAGCCATTATAATAATGATAATAACGATGATAGTAATAGCATTCGTCCCGGGCAATTTTCGCCGAAGCTTCTTGTCGTCCCGATCATTGGCGCGTTCTTTTCTCTGATGCAACGGCCATCAGCGGCGCAGTCGAAGCAACGAGCCCATCTGCGAAGTCTTCAATCTTCCCTACTGCCACAAAGATCATCACAGTCGTCTACTCCGTAGATCCGTGTACTGTCACTTCGATCGATGTGAATCCATACGACGAAAATTGGCCACGAACAGCCACTTTTCCACTTGTCTGTTACAAAATACGCGCCATACTCTCGAAATTGCGTATATCGCGCGCGAGGCGAAAAGAAAACACTGTGAGACAACGCTACGCCGTCCATCATTACGACGTTAGGAATCCTCGATTCCATCTGATGAAACCCATGCACACATTGTATTCGGACAAAACGGGATCCTGGTGGTGGCAGTTCGCGCGGTAGAATTGAAACCGAAACCACACGCAGCAACGGGCACACACACACACACACACATATAGTATAAATATTGCTTTACACCCTCGCGATAACTCTTCGCATTCGACTTCACAAAGAAGTTGTTCGTCACGTACGAAATCCTGGCGGCCTGGTAGTATTCTCCTTGTGGCCGCAATCGCGTTTGTACAATCTTTCGTGAAAGAAAGAGAGAGAGCAGCCCTGTCCTGAGTCGAAAGATTCATACCAGCGACGAAAAAGAATGAATCAGGGCAAAGGAAAGGAGAGTTTTGTGGTTAAATCGATGGGAAAATAAGTTCTCCGCGTGCATTTGACGGTAAAGAAATCGGTCTGATATACCGTGTCGCATTGGATTTTTTTTTCTTCTGGCCAAGTTATGCTTATTCCTTCTGGAGAGATACATCATCAGGAATGTCCTCCACAATACACGAGCTTTTATGATCTCTGACACCGGCGCCTCATCGACCATGTAGTGGAGCTATATATAAAAATATATATATACGCAGAACGAGTATGGCGTAATTGTTTCGAAACGTATTATCAGCCTCTCGTACGATTTTTATTTTGCTCCTCTTCGACGGCTTCGCGACCAACCGCCTACCTCTTTCCGGCCCACCTACTTTAACCATCGTTCTTTCTCTTCGGCTCATCTCTTCTCGCTTATACTCCTTCGATTCTCTTCTTCATCTTCCTTTTACGATGAAGATGATTTCACCCCTCCCGACTTCGTTAGGCTGCGAATATTCGGTCCTCGTCTCTTTGCTCATAACAGATACGTTTTAACTATACATTTCATTTCATCCACGAGAATTATTCATTCGTGAGGAATGAAATGTTGTCTCGTACGAAAAGATATATCGAAGGAATTCGGGGCTCGGGTCATGCAAGCTTTCGTGTACCCCCGTATATGTGCTACGTAATACACGAATTTTATGTTACTGTGTTCATCACCTGAGAGCCAACGTCCGGTAGGTATATAAACGCGAGCTCTCGCGGTTCTCTCTCTCTCTCTCTCCATGGAAAAGTAATAACGAAGGACAAGTCGAAGAGGATAGAGCATGCGATCGGGGGCTTGGTAGCCCTTCTTCTGCTTTGCGCTGAGTGCTTCTCTCCACCCGGGAGACCGTCCGTACCGTATTATTAAGGTGGCCAACCGGTGTGACGCTTCTTGAGACTCACAACCAATGGGGACCCGGAGTCATCGGTGCCTGCAGGAATGCGTCCGTGTTCCTCCCTGTTACTGCTGCTGCTTCTGCTGCCACTGCCGCTCTTTACTCCTCTTCGTGGCTTTCCAAGAGTTTGCCTGCTCAAAAAAGAAAAAAAGTGACCAGCTCCCTCTCTCCTTTCTTCATACTCTTCGATTACTGCAACGGGGCGCGAGAGACAATTTCCGGCACGAGAGGAAGGAGAGATTTCGTCCAACCTCATGCGCCATTAACATTTATCCTTTCTATTTCTCAAAAATTAGACAGGATAGCGAAGTCTTCTTTCAGATTGTGCATCTGCTATCAATTTTCCTTTAGTGGACACCTAAGGCTCTCTTCTGAACCACAAAGGTCCACTCAAGCACTTACAAAGTTTTTGTTGCAACCTTTGTCCTTGTTGGAGCTTTTCGTCCTTACCCTTCGGCCAATCACATCTCCACCTCGGAAGAGTTCGAGAACCTTACATATTTTATGCTCCCTCATATGAGTGATATACTCCAAGACCACTTTTTGGCCCCATCATTTTGTTCAACTGGAAGCGACAGTGGGGAGGAAAAAAAATGTTATTGGACAAGAGGAGTTTAATATAAGGGTAATGATTGCGCGTAATAGCCATCAGCAGGCAATGGGAGGCGGGTTCTTTCTTTCCTCTCGCAAAGCACGCAATAACACTTTTCCGTATGGTGAGGAGGCAAGTAGGAAGAAGATGAGGGGGCGAAAAATGCATCTTGTCTTGGTCGTCCATTCTCGGCGTCGTCGTCGTCGTCGTCGTCCCCATTTTTCCCATCGTCATTGAACTCACTCACGGATCTCGCGCGCCCGCTGCTGCGTTTACCAATCAGGCTCTTAATAACGATGCGTATAGAAAAAAAGGGTAGGTGAGGAAGGATTCCTCTCGTCGTCCTCGTGCTGATATACACGCGTTTAATAACAACAGCCATGGACCCCAACTCTTCGTCTCCTCCTCTTTCGCTCGCTATCCTGCTCTCTCTTTGGTCTCGTGGACAATTTACGAGGGCAAAGTGGGTCATAAATGTAATTACGTCTAAATTATGATTATAGAGCTACCCTACGGATTCCTCCTCTCCGCCCTTCTACTTTTCACTCTCTACTTCGGCCTCACACATTCTCTCGTTTTCTATTTTGCATGCACTTGAAACTGCGAATCTAGACAACAATGATGCAAACGAGGAATCAGTTCAAAGTCTCTGGAGTCCTCGGCGCGAACCCTCAAGCCATCGGCTTATGAACCCTTGATTGAGAGGAACGTTGCGAGATTACGGTCTGGGGTTCATTTTTCTTTTTCCTCGTCAGAAGCTTGTCCGTAGAGCAACGCAAAAATGAAGGCAAACAAGACTCTTGAATTTCCAGTATTTTCCTTGGAAAATCGGAAACTCGCCGTTCATTACCGGGTTACCATTCATTTACAGATTACAGGCAATTGCAGACAGACCTCATCAGAGCTGTGAAGCTGAAGTTTCCCTTATTTTTATCCAACGATAATAGTTTATTTTTTAATAAAAACAATTCTCCCCGAGAAATTTTGGAAGTGGACAGTTCTTAAAATGGATTTTGAGGCCTGTATTAAGGACTTAAGGTTCTTAATGCACAAACCTTCTTAAAGCTCACTAGCATCATTCAGAGCTACGAATTTTGCTTTGAAATCTCGAAGGAACTTTGATGCACTTGTGAGACTCTCAGTGAGGCGATTACCACATGCCTGAAACGCACTCGCGAAGGCCTGCATCCTGTTTTTTCAGTCTCTTTTCTGACTTCACTCTCTACAGTCGGGCATGTTCATGCCTGGGTCTGGATATACGTTTGTATACGAGCCTTTTCACTGGGAAAGAGACCCGCTCACCCCAATTAAGATTACCGTGATGCCGTAGAGATCCAATTGGAAATAAAGATGCGCCCTCTGCACCCGCCCATCGGAGAGGACTCGCGTTCGATTCAACGCACGCTTTCGGTGTACATCATGACGTCAAAGACTTGCATATGAGGAAGAGAAAAAGGGCGAAGGAAGACGAGGAGGAAAACAACGTCGATATTGCCCTCATACAAAAGTTTGTGTGTGTGTGTGTGTGTGTGTGCGTCTCGAAGCTCGCCCCTCACTGCGTATACGGTCTTCCTCGACCGTTCGTCTCGTAATCATAGAGTTCCGCGATATGCTTATTAAATCGGTAAGATGATCGTGGTAGCCAACCACATAATTCAGCACGTACCTATTATATGTATCTCTTGATACCTGCTAGGTATGGTATAGTAGGTCGAGAGAATAAGCTGCCTGACGATTATCGATTTGAAAAAAAAGAGCACCAAAAAGGTAGAGAAAAAAATGAGGGAAAAAGAGGGTGGAATCATCTGGGCATAGAGGAGAGACGAGATCCAACATCGAGGGTGAATGAACTTGAAAAAAAAAAATTCTTGGTCTTCGGTAATCTCGTTTGAAATTCATCGCGAACGTTAACGTCATCATTACGCCGCGTCCCGATACTGGAGTCTCAAAAATGCAAGTGGATTAACGCGGAATAATCGTACGCCGATTGATTCCTCGATCGCATAAAGTACAGACCAGATATCGGATCGGTCGACAAGAGAGAGCAAAAGAACTCTGAGCGAGAAACCGTTCCGAATTCTCGAATGTATAGCCTTATTCTTTACGATTATTTGGCTACGTTATTGCCGTTTGACCCCGACATTAACCGGTTAAATACCCGGCAAAGATCTCTCTGCTCCTCTTAGCTTCCTCGCCTCTCATATTTACGACAACCGTTGTCGGGCCTCGATCTTTCTTTTTTCTTTTTCTTTTTCTTCTCCTTCTTCATCTTGCACTCTTGGGTTGACTCTATAGTATGTATAGAGTGCATAAAACGATGCTCGGCGGGTCTTCTCTTCTCTTCTTGACTCACCCGGTCGCGAACTTTTCGTCCCATTTCTGCGTATTCAAAATGCGCACCTCGTGTCCCACGCTGAATCTCTTTCGTCTTATTAACGACTACGACGATTCCACGGGTGCATATGAATAACGAGAGAGGGAGAAAAGGCCCAAAATATGGGGGTACAGAAAGGGGGAAGAAATGAAAGGGAGGTATCCAAGGAAATTATTATTATCACCCTGGATCCCCCGGTCGAGATACCTACGTTATACGATTTTAAAATGTCCGTTTGTGCAATATATTATGTTATTTTATTTTATAACATAACGTGAGAGGTTATGTATGTTACAAGCGCGAGAATAGATAGAGTTGGGACATCATGCTGGGAGGAATTTAAGGGTTGTACGCTTCTTCGCTGTTAATTTCAACTTAACGTATATGTTGGATTAAAAGTGGTGGTGCACTCGATCTCGCCGCACGTGAGCAGTTATAAGCATCGGACACGGTTCCCATAAGCTTCTGCAAAGACAGAATATCAACGATACTATGTGTATATGCATGGGGCATTCCATACCAAACCGACCAATCCGTGACCCCGACCCCGTCAATTTTCATTCGTTACTAACGCTAAAGTATTAATACGTTAGGGGGAAGTCCCCCAGTACCGGACACTTAAGGTTATTCATTAATAAAACTATTATATCTATAAGAAATTCGATTTTTTAATTTTTTTTTCGCAAACTTTGGAGTATCCTTTGGTGTGTTAATGATAGTAAAGATTTAAAAAAAAACGTAAAACTAAGAAAAATATATTTTCGAATTTAATAGTTAAAATGGTCGAGTCCGAAAAGTGGCACCTAGTACCGGACACTATGAGTATTATTCGAAAAAATGGATTAAAAATGGTTAAATTTTGCAATGATCGCAAATATATTCATCGGGACACTCCGGAATATCTGCGCACGCCTTATGAGCCCATTGCTTACAATTGCCGTACTGGATCCAGTCATTATTGTCATCGAGGCTTTTTTCATATTTTCCTCGGGCCATTTTCCTCGTCATTATTTTTAACTGATTTGTCACAGTGAAATACCTCCACAACAAAAACAAGATGTTTTACATAAATATTCTAATAACAAAAAAATGGCGTCCGGCACTGGAAAAAAATCGAGTGTCCGGTACTAGGGACTCAACATGCAAGATTAAATAACAAAATGCGTTGCCATTTCACAAATATTTTGAGATTTAACCTTCATTATTTAAAAGAATACTTACCAAAAAGCTTCCCAAGCTAAAAAACGGAGCCGCAAAACCCCGGGTCTTTAAACAATGAATGTGTGAAAATTACGGCTGACACGAAATATTAATCGGCTCCAACGAAAATCAACTCTCAACAACGCGCGCATGCGCACTGCGGCTAGCTCTCTAGCGTCACCGTTACCACTGTGGCCACTGTTCGAACTACGCACGAGAACTATTGTCGTTGCCCTCTAGTTTGGCTTATATCAACAGTGTCTGATACTAGGTGCCGTCCGGCATTAGGGGACTTCCCCCTATATGATGATTTCGTGAACGTGATCATAGAAAAAACGCAATCCAACTAATGCTTACACTATAGTTGGGATGACGTGGCAGACGGATCAGGCGTGAATTAGTTTCGCAGCGGTCATCATTTGTTTTACATTTTTAGTATTTTTTATAACTTCAAAAATATATGAATTTTGTTGTACTTGTGAAAATGTCTCTTAAAAGCTGATGAATTTCTTTAAAAAAATCAAAATGGTCCAAATTGAAAAAAATATACTTTGGGTTTAAAACTGAAAGAAAACTATGAAAACTAATTTCGATTTTTTTTTTGTATTTTTTTCATGAAATTACAACTCAAGACGAAAAAAAAAATGATCTTTTATCTTATTTTTATGTCTTTTTTAAAAAGTTACGAGCGTTTAAAAAAAAAATCGTGAAATTTTGAAAAATTTATTGTGTTGAGAAGAGTTGAGACAAAAATCTAAAAAAATTCTGAAAGACTGCTTTCAGTACGGCCACGGATTGGTAGGTTTGGTACGAAATGCCCCATATATATATTAAGAATACCCGAAGGAGAATCGCCTTCCCGTTTAACGTGACTATCCGTGCATATTTTTTCCTCCCTCCCGCTACCCTCCCCTTCGCATCTCCCTTCAGCGTTGCATAGTAGCACAACTCTTGGTAACTTCGTAGGTTACTACTCGCAGCACACGAAGAACGCGTGTGCTGGCTCGCGACTTCGTCCTGATCGTCGTCGTCGTCGTCGTTGAGAGTAAGCCCATGTTTCATTCATGAGCTATAAAGTTCCTGGCGCTGTGTATGTACATATAGTACACATATGCGGGTGTATGGAGAGATACCTAGAGGAAAAGAGGTGTAGAGAAAGCGAACTCAACGCGAGGGGATTTCCCCGTTCTCTTTGCCGCGATATATACATATATATACACGTGTGTGTATAACCTCTTCATGGTAGAATCTTCATCTCTATTTCTCGTTCTCTCTTTCTCACGAGTGAACCCTGCGGCGCTTCCTGGATCTTCCACGCTCGTTTACCATACCGTCTAAATTTCTCCATTCGCATTATTCTCATCGATTATATTAAAACCCGAAGCAGATTTAACGCGCACGTTTTTTCAAAGCTCCTGTAGCAACGCTTTCTGTGAGAGCTTCGGCTCGGTATTCTCGTGCTTCGCACATTTTTCACACTCCGAACAATTGAACCAGACACGAGCACGACTATGGGGAATAATAAAGTATATACAGGGGAGAAGTTTCACGGTACTGCCGATGTTGGTTTAACCATTGATCGGGAAATCTCACGTCGTACAGTGAGAAAATGTGCACAATATTTGATTCCGAGTAATTTAAGAGAGTATTCCGGTCTAGAATTTCGAAAAAATCATTTTTTTTTGCATATTAAAGTTTGGACCATTAACCCTTACTTGATACTCTGGGGTACAAAACACCCCAGGCCCAAATTTACTTAATTTTAAGTACCGGAATTAAAAAAAATGGGACCTATAGCGACATCCGTCATTCGTTCGAGGATGCCACTACTCTTTCAAGCTTATAGCATCACTCTAAGACAATAAGCTTTTGTCTAGTGGCCTACGACATTCCCACTAATTGAGAATTCTTTTCAAATTTTGTATTGGATGACGGGAAAGGTTACAATCGTGTCGACCAGCCCACCCCCTTTTTTTACCCCCAAATTTAGCAGCTTATAAATTAATTTTCATTGTTATCGAACTTTCTTTTTGTTCAAATATGTTATAAAACAAAGAATGGTAAAAATATATTTTTTTTATCGAACTCGACAAAAAGCTCAATACGCATATCTCTAGATCAGAATACCGCATTAAAGCGATGATTTCAACGCGTGGAAATGTCTCGCAAGATTTGTACTCTAGCTAACGCTACCACGTTTTTCCATTCTCTATGTATGAATGTTGGTTTCACCGTTGTTGAGAGAAGAAAGAAAAACTGCCAATACTCTCATTGTTATCGAGAATCAATTACCCAGACACGGAGAGATAGTCGTTTATGTACTCCGGTTTGGTATGGAACATTAGGAATGGCGGGGAATCATTGGAAATTTCTGAGAATCGCGGCTTTTCTGCTCCCCGCGGTATTTCCGGTCTTGTCGTTTCGAGCTCTCAAGCCCTCTGGATATAATGGAAAATCCATTGGAGCCGAAGGGAATCGTATTGCGCGGCTACCGACAAGATACAAAGATCGGAGAGAGGGCAGCACGCTCGGGGGAACGCGAAGAACGTTGAGCGAGTGCAAAGAAGGATGGACCTAGAAGGTAGAATAGAGGAAATCCAAGTGGAAGGACGGAGAAAGCATTTCGCAAGGAATTTGACATTGTTCTCGATGCTCTTGCTTGGGGCAGCATGCGAATGCGGGGGCTCCCTCTCAAAGTGCTTTTCTTATTCTCTCGTTAGATACTAAAGGATCTTCGTAAATCGTTTTTCGTATTAAAAAATTTCTCGATACCCGGTAGTGATCGCGGGGGCCAATGAATGTTGAAGAAGGTACCTCGCGCACACGAGATCACTCTCTGGGTCCTTAACATTCGTGCAAATATACTTCAACCATCTTTGTGCTATAAAGAAAAGGATCGAAATGCTGGAGGAGATGGAGGTGGAGGAGGAAAAGGGAGATGGTCGCGAAACAGAGAGGGAAAAGAGAGTATGGATCTCACAGGGCGACTTCTCTGGTGGCACCGATGCTTAACTGGTCGCGGCTTGTCTCATTTGCATTCAAGCCAGGAACTCGAGCAACCTCTCCTGATTCTCCTGTTGAGCTTTCTGCTTTGGCTATCCACAACTCCCTCCGTCTCCCTCTCGCCCTTACTGGCTGCTGTTTCTGCTACTGATGCTGATGGCATTGCTCCGGTAGCATCGCCAAGCAGTGAAGAGAAGGGGACCTCTGAAATCCTCGTCGTCCTCATCCTCATCTTCCTCCTTCTTCCACCGCTATCCCATTCGTACGGCGTGTCTCCGTGAAACAAACAGTGTATTTGTTTCTGCTCCCTTTTATGTTCCCTCTTTCCTCTCTCTGTTATACAGCATCGAATCTTTCGCGTTTCCCCCATGCACAAAGATCCTTTCTCCATCACCGAAGCTGAGTTGGGACACTGAATATCTATACGCGCTCCCTTCTCTCTGCTAACTCTCGGCATGTACCGGCGCATCTAAACCTTCGAGTATATTTCCCTCTTTCCTTACCCTTCTCTCGCTACCTCATTCTCACGAACCTCTTTTATTCTTCCATCCTTATACCCACGTCTTTCGCCACACAGAGTAAACCTTTTCCGTCTCTCTCTTTCACAATCTCTCACTCAACTCCATATACTCGCTCTTCCTCATTCCATTCCATTTCGTTTTCCTCCGTGCCCCTTTATTCTTGCATCCACATCACCACGAACCTCCTCATTGCATTCCCTATCTCCTTCTCTCTCGCTCACTGGCTATTCTGTTTAGCGAATACGACTGTGTGGCAACCACACAGGCCTATGAGAGCATTTTTTTTCTTTCTCCGCTTCTCACTTGGCGTTTATACCGGCTGAACGACCACGAGAACGAGAAAAGAGAGAGATATTACCGCGAGTACCGTATGCACGGATACTCCGCGTCCATTATGCAACCGGGTCTCATTCGATTTTTTTGACCCTTTTTGCCCCTTTTACCTATCTGTTTCCCTCTTTTTACTTCTCGCGGGCGCATACATAACCCACGGCGCAGACCGCAACAATGAGCTGCAATTCGCGAGGTAAAACCTCTTCGGAAACTATACGTACGTCTATTGCCTTCCACTCTGATCATTCGTATGCCTCCCATGCACATATAGTCTACGTGTGTGATGTCAGTGGACTCGCTTGGGTTTTCAACGTTGACGTAATTCCGCTGCTGTTCCTTCCTCTTCTTCTTCTGCTGCTCCTCCGGTCTTGTTTTCCCTGCACTCTCGTGCCTGAGAGAGAAAGAGGAACGAAATATAACGGAATCCAAATGCTAGGCAGAGAAAATGAAGTAAGATGGAAGGACTTGCTGCCAGAAGAAGAGCGAGTTCGTCGAGTTTTGAGTTACGCGAAGTAATCGCTTCGCTACACACAGATACGGAACTGAGAAAGAGCCTCCTTGCAAATTTTCCGCGATTATGCGCTCAACATAGTATTCTTCTAGTTCCCGAGTTAATCCCAACTGCTCGTAAGAAGATCGCATCATTAGCGGTGTCCTTGCGATAATTATAGTCCAGAGAGCGATTTCCCTTTAACGTCGCTCAACAAAAGGTGTGTCACCCTCTCGTAATGATGACGATACGGTGGAAGATCTTGCATTTTTGCTAGCTCTCGGCAGAAGAGTCAATGGAGGATTCATCCGTCAAGCTGCGCTACGATACTCTATCCAATTCCCATGAGCTTACAAGACCCGGGCAGCGGGCGAAGTGGGCATGAGTGAGTGAACGAGCCAGAGGAATAAGTATACTGTCCCTCGTCTTTTCTCCGTTGCACAGTCTCTGTATTGCACGACAGCTCTCATACCACTCTTTTCTCTCACGACGCCATACGAAACTCGATCCAATCTCCACGAAAGGATCTATGTAGAACGCGCAGCTCATTTGTCTACCCGGGGCTTTTGCAACGTAAGTACGGTAGCCCTCCGTCCGCATGGCTCCGCTGTTTGCTGCTCCGCTTGCTATAACAAAGTTTGCATCCGTCGTGTCGTCGTGTGCTACCACTTTTGCATACACAGCATTGCTATGACTGTTTTGCACCATCGTCTATATATATATACCACTGTGGTATCCAGTCGGAGTGTCTTGATGCAGGCGAGGAGGAGAAAAAAATATTTCAACTCACGGTGAGCCCGCAAAAAGCCAAAGGCGAACCGGATCCGCATTAACGTCTCCCGTAGATGAGGGGAATTCATTTTTTCTCGCCAGCATCGCCACAAATGGGGAGGAAGAGGCATGATTGAACACCGTTGCACCCTCACCCGTGTGGAAATTTTGTTAGGGGATTCATAGGGGCCCGATTAACTTTCCCGAATAAATACAGAGGCCCGACAAGGAAACCCGTTCAGGTCCCGTTAATGATTGTCCCACTTTATTAAGCGGGGCCCTTAAAAGATTCCCGGTCGGGACCCTTAAAAGATGTGGTATCGGGGCCCTTGAAAGATGCCATATCGGGGCCCTTAAAATATTCCGTATCAGGGCCCTTAAGAGAGAATTTTTTATTTTTTCCATATATTTATCATTTATTACGATGAAATTCAATTCTATATTCACAATTGATAGTTTCCAAGGGTCAAGAAACGAAAAAAAAAAATTTAGCCCTCAGTGGGGTTCGAACCCGCGACCCTCGTTTCTATGCAAATCCTCAAATTCAACATGAAATAAATAAAAAAAAAAAAAATAGATAATTTGAAAGTTCATGAATTTTTCTGACTGATTTAGTTGTCTTGCATATTCGCGAACCCTAGAATATGGACGAGACCAGACTGGGATTTGAAACCTACCTACCTATCAATCCTAAACTAACGATCTAAGACTGGGACGCTAACCGCTACACCACCGACTACTTTTGATATACTGATGTAAATATCATATTTATGGAACACAGGCCGAGAAATAAATACGTACCAAAATAGTATTAGGAATTTATTTTCATTACCCGAAAACCAATTTTGGTTCAACTTGTCTTTCAACTAAATTAATAAAAATCAAATATTGAATCAGATGAGTAATAATGAAATAATAATAATAATAATAATAATAATAATACTAATAAATAGTACATTTAATTATTGATATTTTTAAGTATATTCATTATTATTAATAATATTCATTATTATTAAATAATAGTGAATATTATTACTTAATTTCTATTGTCTAAGTATGCTTTTAAGTAATATGAAGTAATTACTTCATATATTGACTGGGCTCTAGCTTAATTTACCTATAAAGCGCTCGTTTAAATATATAATCGAAAACTTATTGAAACCTGACTGGGCCCTGTTTTGATTTACCTATAAAGCCTTTGTTTAAATGTATAATGGAAAACCTATTTAAACCAGACCGGGCCCTGCCTTGATTCACCTATCAAGGCCCGATTGAATTTTAAACTGGAAAACCTATTTAATCCAAACCGGGCCCTGCCTTGATTTACCTTTTAAGGCTTTATTGAATTTTAAACTGGAAACCCTATTTAATCCGGACAGCGCCTTGCCATGACTTACCTATTAAGGCCCTATTGAATTTTAAACTGGAAAACCTATTTAATCCAGACTGGGCCCTGCCTTGATTTACCCATTAAGGCCCTATTGAATTTTAAACGGGAAAACCTGTTATTGCCTTACGGGGTCTTTTCAGGCTGTATCTTGGAAAATCATATTAGGGTTTCCACATTTAAGCCGACCTGGGCCCCGATTATTATCAGGGCTTCCCTAACTACTTTCCACACGGGCAACGGTGAAAATTCATGCTCGCAATGTCCGTCCAAAGACTAGTGAGTTACAAAAATTCGTCCCGCAATCGAGCCGATTATTACCATTGAGTCTGCGGTTCATTGTCGACTCTTCATCCTTCTGCGATAGCGATTGTTTTCGAGTCTCGTTTTCGCACTGTCGTCAGTGTACTGGACCTCAACGCACTGGATGGGAAGAAAAATGGTCTCTGAAAAACGTCAGTCGCAACATTAATGACGCTCATTGTACAGCAAGGAGAACACATTATAACGCCAGCATCAGTCTTGTATGTACCGAACTCATCGTGTGTGCGCTTCGCCGCAGGTTGTTCCGACCTCCTCTAGCGGATAAGCGCCGAGAAAAAGAAGTAAAAGGGACATCGAGACTATCAGCGAAAGAGGGAAAGAGGGATGTGTGTACCTGTGCGAAGGAGAACGCGAGTGTAAGGAGAGAGAGAGAGAGAGAGAGAGAGAGAGAGAGAGAATGAGAGGCGGGAGAGTGGAAGAACGATCGTGGAGTCTTGCTTCTTGCAAGCTCTGCGAGGGGCTCTTGCAGAAAGAGGGCCCTCGGGTGCCACACAGCGCAATGACATGCTGGCAAAAGGCTGTATACCACACACAAGCGTATCCATATATATATATATATATTTGTACCTCTTACCTCTGTGATCCTCCTCTTCTTTGACCAATTCTTTCTCTTTCTTTCGCCGTATACGTAACTGCTGTTGCAACTACTGCTGCTCTCCACCCTTTTTACTCTCTTCTCATCTCTCCATCCTTTTTTTTGCTCATCGTGAGCACCGGCAGTGGTATTTTTCTCTTCCCCCGTAATTATTCCTCTCGAATTACCGCGCCGAAGGGGTACCCGAGGAAACGTTAATGGCGCACACCGTTCGCAACTGAGAGAGAGTGAGAGAGAGAGAGGGATAGCTTGATCGGGGCAAGAGGGACGGTGCCGAGTGTGGGCGAAACGCGACGATAAGCCCCGAGAAGCTAACTATTACCGACAGCACGAAACACACTTTTATTACCAAGATCGTGAAACGAAATTCGTCCTAGACACGGATAATTTTTCACCCTAGTGCCCCGGTCACGGTCTGAATATCACTGCCTCACGGTTATAGTCGAACAACGAAAAAAAGAAAGACATTATTCAAAACTCGTACAATGAAGTAGGGGGAGGGCTGATGAGGAACTCGTTCAAAAGATCGCTGCATCTCCTCACGCTGATGGCTGTCGATCATCATCCACAACTCGCAAACGAGCTGCTTAACCTCTCATTCTTTTGTGCCCTCTCGCCAAAAGAGATTCGAGCTAAGGGGAAATGAGAAAAAAAACATCTCCGACCGTTCTTGATACTCCTCATCTCGCTTGTTTCTTTCGTCGTGTGAAAAAACTTGTTAAGAGCTCATCCAATTGCAACTTCTTGGTTGAACAGACTCGAAGACATCTTGAAAAATGGATTTTTTTTTCATTATTCAGTTGTGTCCGATTTATTCCTTATTGAAAGAGTGAATGATTCAAATATGTCGGAAATTCAATTGATGGTGGTGGTTTTATTGACTAACTGATTGGCGTAAGAGACGAAAGTCCGTTGTTAAGTTAAGTCGTTCGCCAAATCTGGTTCGTCGAGAATGTAATAGCTTAAAAGTTTTTTTTTAAATTTAATAAAAGTAGTGATTGATACGCTCTTTAGGAGGGAATAAAAGTTCTTCAAGAGTTCAACAAAATTCTTCTGGAATACTTCTGATTTATCCAAGATTTTCATCTAAGGCCCGAATTTTACGTCATAAGTTCGATGTTAAGATCAAACTTTCCATCGAATTCAAGTTGAAGTTATAAGTTCAATCTTAAGTTCCAACTTGAATTCGATTGAACTCAAGTTCCAATTTAGGATGAAACTTAAGTTTGAACTCATGTGCCATTATAAGTTCATACTTGAGTTCAAACTTTAGTGCAAACTTCAGATTGATCTTACGTCCAAACTTAAACTTGGTTTGAAGTTTAATTTTAAGATCCCTTTTGAGCTTGACCTTAAGTTCGATCGAACTCCTTTCATCGCCTCTCTCGACCGTATTTTGTTTCTGTTATCATATATAACGTTTTGACATTAGTTGTCAAAATAATTAAGTTCGATCGAACTTGAGTTCAAGCTCAAGATGAATCTTAAGATCAAACTTCAAACCAAATTTAAATTTGAACTTAAGATTGATCCGAGATTCGCACTAAGTTTCGTACTTAAGTATGAACTTGTAATGTCCCTCAAGTTCAAACTTAAGATTCATCTTGAATTGGAACTCAAGTTCTATCTTAAGTTCCAACTTGAGTTCGATGGAAAGTTCGATTTTAAGATCGATCTTAGGATGGAACTTGTGATTTAAAATTCCGGCCTAAGCAATCTAATATGGAATGCACGCATGAGTTAGTTTAGTTTAGAAAGACTATGTCTGATCCATTACAAATTTTCTGAGGGTTCAACAATTTTTTATGGCATACTTCTAACCTATTACAAATTCTTCATCTCAGGCAATCTCGAATTGCGGTCTTGCGCTGCAAGCTGGCACATGAGTTGGTGGAGTTAAATCAGTGGTTCACTGTTAATCACTAGAAATCTTTTGAGTCCGCGGGAGTTCATAATTTTACAAAAGATTGCGCCTCTGGCCACTTTCAAGCCCAAGAAATAAGCCAAATGACTTTTGCTGATTAAGTTCCCGAGGGTGGGTTAACATTTTCTTAACTCATACAAGCTCGCGTGGCAGCTAGCAATTGTAACTTTTGTTTTTTTAATTATACCAGAATTACGAAAACCAGACAAAAAATCCTTGAAATAGAGGGTTCCGTCGAGAAGAGGACAGTCTCGCCCGGTAATAAACTCACACACACCCACAAATTTTTATTTGCATGTGAGTCCTGGTTTATAAGGATACACATTCGCACACAATCCCGGTGTAAGCAGCAAAAGGGACACTCGTATATATGGATATATATATATATATATCTATATATGGGATGTAAAGACTTGTGCGTGATGCGTGCAAGTCTCATGGTCCGCGTGCGCTGGTGGCGCCAGTCTCTTGTCTTCCCCGAAGCAATCATCATTAACCGCGCGTCTTATCGTTCCTACACCTAGAAACCTCATGGTTTTTTTTGTTCTTCCTCTCATCATGAAGAGTTTATGAAGTTCTTAGAGACGCAAAAGAAAACAATTTAAATTGGTACAGGATGTCGCAGGTACCGAGAGCAGTGCGCGCATTTCTCGTTCGACACGAAAACTTCCAAAGCCAAAGCGGATGGTTATAATATAATAATGCGCCCAAGGCGCACAAGGAGGGCGTTAAAATTTGTGTAACGATGAAATAAAGCGCTCGGGCTACGTGAATGCGAACGCGTGCCGGTAGATGCCGCACACACCTTTTTCTCTCTCCTTCTCTCTGTTCTTCCTTCGCTCTTTGTGGCGCTTAACTTCCCTCGTAAACTTTGGGGTTAGAGGTCGGCACAGCTCTTGCTGTATATTGAGAGATGCAACCGGGCAGTGTCCCGAGAGTGCAAGACGAAACTATACGTGCCAAAGAGAAAACGAAGAGGACCGCGATGAGAGTATCGCGAGGATGCGCCAAGTTCATAGCGAGAGAGAGAGAGGGAGAGAGAGAGAGAGAGAGAGAGAGAGAGAGAGGGAGAGGCTCGAATGCGATGTTTGGTGTCTCGGCACGTGTGCCCGATGTGTTCACCGCCATTTCCCCTCTTTTCACTCCTACTTTACGAGACAAGGAAATTAGTTAAATGTGTAATAATGCCCGGCGGGGGGCTCACCAGGTCGTGGCATCGCGAAACGGTACCGTTCTCCTTTCATCTCAAAGCTCCTTCTCTCACTCTTTCTCATGACAATCCTCGCAGGCGTCGCAATATTCTCGCACTCGTTCCCTCGCTTCCTTCCTTTTTTTCTTTCATCTCCTTTTACCTTCTCACACACACATATAGTAGTATATATATATTTATATTCACGTGAGAGATACTTTGACATAAAAATGCCGACCTCCTTCTATATCTCTTTGGCTGAAAACAAAACGCCGCAAGACGAGAAATATACTACGCTCATTCTCACTTCATTTTACGACACACGACCCTGTTCGTTATTATGTTTTCTCTAAAATTTTATACTCACGATTTATTCGATTTGTTTATAGCGAGACGAGATCAGCGATGCACTTTTTCTTTTATTAATTCATGCATCGCGATCATAGTATATTGTGCAACTAGTGCGGCAATTGACAACGCCGCACGAGTTGCACATACTATTTTTTATTGCGAATGCGGAATAAATCCCAATATAAAATTGCCCCCGTGGGGGGGGGGCCCAGTGGGGGTCCAGGGGCGAAGCCCCGGCGGGGGGTTGGGGGGCCGAAGCCCCCCCACAGACCAAAAATAAGAACTAAAAAGTTAAGGAATATACAGGAAACTTAGTTAAGGAACAATGAAAACCATTTTATTTTGAACAAGAACAAGAACCGCATGAGTGATAAAATAGTATACGATCTGTCACGTTAACCTCAATTCAGTTTTAATATTTCGGTTGCGTTTTTGTTTTTGTTGAATTTCACCAACGTTATTCTTTTATTTAATTTCGGCACTGAATTTGCGTGCGCAAAGAATAATAATAATAATAATTAGCGTGCGCAAAGTAAACTTTGCGCACTCAAATTATAAAATGGGCAAAAAGCTACTTTTCAACCATAACAGCGGGCGTAAAGATACCGCTTTTGTAATACCGCATGAGTAATAAAAAATAATTTGTAATCATTTTTCAAGATGATTAATCGTGTTTCTTTTGTTTTTGTTTCAGGTAAGCTAGTTTGCTGTGAGATCTGGATACGTTTCATCACGATTATAAGTATGTATATGTGTTGGGAGTCTTATGCTGGATAGAAAAGCTTGAGAATACGGAAATTCTAAGGTTTACTGCGTGAAAACAAAGCGCCACTATTTTAGTCCATTAAATCCTGGTCAAACCTGACATTTTTAAAATGTTTTGCTCCTGAGTATCTCACTGACCTCACATTAATTTCTCTTTTCCTCGCTGTAAAATCAATAATAATAAACCAAATGAAAAAAGTGGCTAATTGAATTTGTTCGTTGCAAAATTCTCTACAAAAAAGTTCATTTGGGTTTTTATTGTAGGATTGAAAATAAGAGAGTTATCTCGCCTCAAAGTTCAAAATCTCGCATTCTTCTCCTTTCTGGGCTCACAACTTTTTTATTATTACTGTTACGTCAAAAAGCTGAAGAGATAAGTTGTAGAGCTTATTATAATCTACAAAAGTGTTCTCCAGAAAATTTTCGTCAGACTCACGCTTACGGAGATATTTTGAAAAAATCAGATGCACTCTACTTTTCAATATGGCGGTCGAAGTGGAACCTCCCCTCGGCCCGAAAACCCAGTTTTACACTCAGCATCGACACTCTGAGGGAACATTTTTAAAAAGTGCCTACATGAACTTGTTCGTTGTGAAATTCTCTACAAAAGAGTTAACCTGGATTTTTATTGTAGGATTTGAAATTAGAGAGTTATCTCGCCTCAAAGTTCAAAATCTCCCATTTTTTCCTTTCTGGACTTATAACTTTTTTTATTATTAATGTTACATCAAAAAGTTAAAAAGACAAGTTGTAGAACTTATTATCATCTACAAAAGTGTTCCTTAGAAAATTTTTGTCAGGCTCACGTTTACGGAGATATTTTGAAAAAAATCAATTGCACTCTACTTTTCAAGATAGCGAGTCAATGACAAGTCAATTACTTTATACGGATAATACGGGCGCGTACATGTCTCAGAGGAACTTCTGAAGGTTGACTTTTGAAGAGGGACTTTTGAAGAATGCACACGGAAAATTTTGGACAAGTAAAAACAAAGAGCGTTTGAAAGGGTGTGCGACGAACATGTGCGAGGGAGTTGCTTTGGTTTGAGATACCGAAGCTGCAACATATCCAATGCCAAGAGAAAGTACCCATATGGTCTTTTTCCGTACCGTGTTTTCTATTTCGTGATTTCCATAAATTCGTTAAATGTAATCCTAGTTTTTCTATGGGGGAATGATCCTAAATATGCATAACATAAAAGTTGGTAGCGTAAAAACGCCAAGTTTTTTTCTTCGAAACTTTCATCCAAGAATCCCGTGACATCATTAAAATTTCCCCAAATAATTTAACTTCGATCCCACTTTGATTTCGTCCTCGTCGGTACGCGGTTATGCATCACTCGGACGTGCTTAGATACGATACAGCCGCGACTTTCGCACAAACGAGATAAAAAATTCGGAATAGTATAAAAAGAAATCAGCCCGAAATGAGAAATAAAGCGAAATCCGTGCCGAAATTTGCATCCTTATCGTTTATCGGCCTTGCGGCGAGAGAATCCCCGTTACCGTGAATACCATCATCAGAAATATCGCAAGAGAAGGAATATTTGCTTTGGGGAAGGACATCCATGTATGCGTATGAGACTCGTAAATTACAGTCGAGATTTCGAGGTAGCACGCACTTCTCTCTCTCTCTCTCTCTCTCTCTCCAATTGCCTCCTCACGGTGTCATCGGCGCCTCAAATGGCCGGGTAATTTCCGTCGTCAAGATTGACTCGATGTAATGAATAACTCGAATCTTTCGAACTCATGAGTATCGAAGATGTACACGGCATTTGCGATAACCATCTATACACATAGAGGTTTTTTCTCAACTCGTTACTCTAGTTTTACCCATCGATCCTTCTCTCTGTCTTTCCAGCGTATCTTTGGAGAGATACATCTTTTCTTGGGTGTACACAGTAGCCAGGGAACATTGCTTAGCAAGCACATTGCTTGATTTTATGTTTCCGTCTCCCTCATTCCATCTATACCTTTCTCTAGGCTCCTTGTCGGTTGAACCGCGTCAAAGCTTGTCCGGTGCAACTGAGACGGCTAGATACGAAGCGGAGAGTCGAGAGGCCCCTCGCGGGCAGAAAGATACACTCTCTTCCTCTGACTCTTTCTTTGTGTATGTGTGCACACCAAGAGAAGAATCTTCCTCTCTCTCTCTCTGTCTCTTTCACCATGATGTTTCCTCTCCTGTGGGGCACCGGTAGCTAGGTGGCCAGTTAGCGGGCGAGTGTCGTGTTTGCGTTGGCTCGTCGTAAACCTGCCGAGAAGAGGGACCCGAGGATAGCCACCGTGGAGAGGAGGGATGCTCTCTTCTGCTCCTTCTGTTCCTTCAGCTTTCTTGCCGCTTCTATATACGTGATCCTCTCTCCACTCTTTGGCCTATTCTTCTTCCTCTTACCCTGCCATTTCTTCTACCTCAGTCATATCTACCTCCTGGAGAATGAAGAAGTTGCGAGTGGGCTTAGAGGACGAAGGAGGTTGATTTCAAGATGCCTCCCGCCAAACCTCACTGCACCAAAATCAAGACCCCGCTACTTTGGTCCAAAGACAAGTGCCGTGAAGATGACGACCAACTTCCCATCGCTCCTCCTCGTAGGAAAACTCTCCCGCTCCCATAACCTCACTTCTAACCTTGCCTAGATCAACCTATCGCGTATGTCTTGTACTCTCCATGACAATTATTATTCTGCTGCTCTTTCTCTCTGCTTGTTCCATTTCCAACACTTCTGACTGCTCTACCTCACTCATATCTACCTCCTGAAGAATAAAGGAGAAGTAGCAAGTAGGCTTAGAGGACGAAGGAGGTTGATTTCAAGATGTCTCCCGCCAAACCTCACTGCGCCAAAATCAAGACCCCACTACTTTGGTCCAAAGACGAGTGCCGTGAAGATGACGACCAACTTCCCATCGCTCCTCTTCGTAGGAAAACTCCCGCTCCCATGACCTCACTCCTAACCTTGCCTAGATCAACCTATCCCGTATGTCTCATACTCTCCATGACAATCATTATTCTCCTGCTCTTTCTCTCTACCTCTTCCATTTCCAACACTTCTGACTCCTCTATTTCAGTCATATCTATCTCCTGAAGAATGAAGGAGAAGTAGCGAGTAGGCTTAGAGGAAGAAGGAGGTTGGTTCAAGATGCCCCTCGCCCAACCTCACTGCGCTAAAATCAAGACCCCGCTACTTTGGTCCAAAGACGATTGCCGTGAAGATGACGACCAACTTCCCATCGCTCCTCCTCGTAGGAAAACTCTCCCGCTCCCATAACCTCACTCCTAACCTTGCCTAGAACAGCCTATCGCGTGTGTCTCGTACCTCCCATGACAATGATTATTCTCCTGCTCTTTCTCTTTGCTTGTTCCATTTCAAACACTTCTGACTCCTCTACCTCAATCATATCTACCTCCTGGAGAATGAAGGAGAAGTAGCGAGTAGGCTTAGAGGAAGAAGGAGGTTGATTTCAAGATGCCCCTCGCCCAACCTCACTGCGCTAAAATCAAGACCCCGCTACTTTGGTCCAAAGACGAGTGCCGTGAAGATGACGACCAACTTCCCATCGCTCCTCCTCGTAGGAAAACTCTCCCGCTCCCATAACCTCACTCCTAACCTTGCCTAGAACAGCCTATCGCGTGTGTTTCGTACTTCCCATGACAATGATTATTCTCCTACTCTTTCTCTCTGCTTGTTCCATTTCCAACACTTCTGACTCCTCAAGAGCCTCACTTCTCTTTTCTTGCTTGGGTTCGGATTCGGTTTTGGCTCTCCTGACTTCTCGCTGTTTCGAGGCTGACCGAGATGTGTGTCTGAGTAGTTTCTTTCTCGCGGTTCGCAATCTAAAACCCCCTTTTCTCTCTCACTCATCTTCGCTCTTCTCGTCCACTCCTCTTTCTTTTTTATCTTTTCCCCGACGCTCCACCTCCTTTCTTTCGTTATTTCTTTCTTCCTTTCTTCAAACTCTTCTCTCTGCTCCCCTCATCATCATCTCTTACCATCGGTGCAACACACTTGCACTCGATCTCTGTTGCATCGGGATATCCATCCGCGGCCTTTACACAAGTATAGAAAGAAAGAAGAAGATTGGAAAGAGAGGCAAAGAAAAGGGGGGGGAGAGACTGGGGGCCCCGTGCTTTCAATTAACGTCGTGTCAGCGAGCGCGGATCAGCCGGCGGCGGGCGGTCGTCCCGCCGGCCACGTCGAAATATTTTCGAGCAATATTTATGTTAAACGTCCCAGCTATCTCTCTCGCTCTTTCATACTCGATCATCCATATATATATATATATATATATATATATATATATATATATATATATATATATATTTCGTTTTTTCCTCGCCGTTATTTTCGGTGATTTTTTTTATTCTACTCGCGCGAACGAACACACGAGATACGGCAAAAGATCGGAAAGACCGTGCAACAGCGACGACGACGACGACGACGACGACGACGAATGTCGAGACAGAGTCGCGCTTCAACGATTTCACGAAATTATACCTACGTTAGAGTCCGCGGGCACAAATGCTGCGTGCTATATGCAAACGTAAATATCACGGATATTCGGTTCGCCGACTCCTAATTCACCGGGATCTACACTTTGGGCTGTGTAAATTCCCTGGGACTTCATTCATTAAACCGTGCTGTATGGTAAAACAATTTTAAGATGCCGGGCAGAAGAGACTCGCACGTTTTCGTAACTTCGTTTCCGGTCACGAAAGTCAGATGTTTCACCGAAATTCCATTGGTCCGACGATTGTTAATTATTCCCGGATAGCAAAATAATTTTATTATTTTGTTCAAAAGCTCTCGGTTGATCCGCTGGATGCTGGTGCATCGACCGAGATGCGCATTCTGTCTCTTTCGCTGTATCTCTTTTCCGAGCTGTTCGCTCTTCTGCCTCCTCATTCTGTCCATCCTTCCGGAGCCTCTCTTCGCGAAGTCGCGAATACAGAAGACCGGGAGAGAGAACGAGAGAGAGAGAGAGAGAGAGAGAGAGAAAACCAGAAAGAGAGATAGGTGCAACCCTGGCTCCCTTCACGGGTAGCAAGCAACAGCAGCACAGCCCGCACCGCGTCTGCATTCCAACGTATTTACGGTCGAGCCTGGTGCAGCTCTCGGCTCTCTTTCCCGTACGACCATTTTCTCCAGCAGCAGCAGCAGCAGCAGCAGCAGAAGCTGCACCGTGAATCGCCTCGCTGGCTCGCTGTACAGCGTTGCACCAGATAGTGCATTATACGGGTCCAGCTTCCTTCAGAAAAATACATTTGGGACTGCCCTCTCTTTCTTCTCACCGCGTGGAGAGCACGTGGCGTTTGTACTCTACTACACCGGAGAAATACATATATACCGCACATTGCACATTGTGTATAGTTATGCCGAACAAAGGCGCAAGGTTTGGTTCATCGTTCTGAATTTAGGTTCTTACAAAAAACAATCAGAGTTCAATGCAAAAAAGCGTTATACACCACTTGTCTGGCTATCAATAATAGTCAACGAGGAATATGGAGGAGAATGGGAGAATGAAGGAGCGATAGTGAGAAATTGTCCGGGAACAAACTGCACCAGCAGCTATAATCAATTATCAGGGGCAGCTGATGATTATCGCCGGATAATCCGTATTCATAAACGGAAGGTCCATTAGTGGATCAGACCCTCTCGTTTCATACCGTGTGTATAGCCGAACTCCGATGTGAGAGAGGTTTTTCGAGGGCCTTCTCCCTCCCTCTCACTCTCTTTTTGCGTGTAAAAGATGCGTGTTCGTGTGTGTGCGTGAGTGGGTCTGTTATGCCCGGAGGATATCCGAAGGTAGGATGATGCTACGTACGGTTTATATGTTAGAGAAGTGAAACTGAGTTTTGTGTTCTTGCTGGTTATATGGAACAGTGAAATGAGGGATTGAAATGCCTCAACGACACGTTCGCCCCGAGGGTGCTAATCGAGGATATGCTGCTCTGCCCTAGCCTGAATTCTCCTCTCAACGATATAATGTGTTGGGTATGACGAGAGAAATGAAGCAAGACTCACAGAATACGAGATACAGAATAATAATAATAATGGTCTTTTATTGTGGTCTCAGGGACGTATCTGCCATATCTATACCAACCAACATCCATCTGGGGCAGATCAGGAAAAAAGCGACTCCACTGAATGAATAACGTTGTAATGGTGTCGATGGCGCAAATTCATGACTTGTCATCCAGAAATAAATAATTACACCGATTTCTCTCACATAGTATGTTGCGCGGAATGAATAAGAAATATATTGAAGGGGTAACACGGTGACGTTCTGCAATTTACAGCTTTCTCGGCATTTATTTTAACAAATGGCAAGTGTTTACAAAAATTCACTTACACCAACTCATTATTACACCAACCCATATATTTAGGTCTTACGCCAAAAAGGCCTGATTCGTGATTTTTTTCCAGCGTAACTATGAAATAAATCGGATTGACAAAAAAAGCGTTCAGTTATGCGTCTAATTCGCAATACATCTAATATACATCTAATGGCAGAGGGAAAGCAATTGAAAATTGCACATGATAGAAAAAGCATGAAGAATGTCCAGGATAAAAGTGAGCGGGATAAAACTGACGAGAGACTTGGTATATGACTCAAAGAGACCAGACATATGTGTGTATATGGGGCTGTCCACGTCAATTCACCTAGCCTCCAGACCAAAAAAAATTTGATTTGCTTCATAATTTTTTATGTTCTTATCCTTGCTCTGAAACATTTTTCTGAATTTTTGCAGATTTTTTGGAACAACCGTTTGTGAGTTATGATTTTTTTAAAATCGAAAAAGGACCATTTTTAAAAATCTGAAAAAATGCACAAAAATTGTATGATAAACGTAGAACAGTCTCCTGCTCGCGAAATTGTGGTGCAATTTTTTTTTTATATTTACTTCACCGTATCACGCAAATTTTTTTTATATTTTTTTCACCTTTCACGCATCTTATCAGCTGCGTGAACAATTTGAATTAGTCAAAAGTATTCCGCAAACCCAACAACTACATTGTCTTATTCCTCAACGCGATGGAGTCATTTCTACAAAAAAATACTCGAGTGCAATAGAGCACACAACACACAACTCTTTTAAGAAAAAAAATGTGCGTAAGCCACGAATAAAATAAAATTATGAAGGTTTATCTGAAGATTATGTTCCACATTATTTTCTGTCTCCCAAACGACGTCTTTGTTCGCAGTGGATTTGTTAAATAAATTATTATGCACAAAAAGGTTTTGCTTAGGTGAAAAAAGTAAAATAAAAATTTGCACCACATTTTCGCGAGCAGGAGACTGTTCTACGTTGATCATACAATTTTTGTGAACTTGTTCAGATTTTTAAAAATGGTCCTTTTTTCGGTTAAAAAAAAATCATAACTCAGAAACGGTTCTTTCAAAAAATCTGCAAAAATTCAGAAAAATGTTTCAGAGCAAGGATAACAACATAAAAAATTACGAAGCAAATAAAAAATGTTGTGGTCTGGAGGCTAGGTGAATTGACGTGGACAGCCCCATATATCTGTATGGGAACGAAGGAAGTGGAGGAGAGGAAAAGGAAGAATCTGGATTTGGAGCAAGCTCGTAACTTTGCAATGCTGGACACACGGTTCTCCACCTCTCTCATCTTCCTCTCGTCTTTTGATGCCGCGCGCGAGCCCGAGAGAAGCCCTCGGGGTCCTAAGAAACTGCGCGTTGCGTAAGACGAGGAAGATCTTCTTATCCTCTCCCTTTCACGCTTCTTCCTTTACGTAAAAAGCAAGAAAAATAAAGTAAAAACGGTCCATAAATTCATAGCCGAGAGTTTTGCATTTGAGAAACACACCGATGAAGGGTGAATCGGCCTTACCCTTTAAAACTGGACAAGAAGTTAACGTGAAAATAAAATGAAAAATAAGGCACGAAGGAGTCGGTTGTGTTATATGTACCCCGGCGGTCCTGGGAGCCATGCTGAATGAAAAGTTAGAGAGAGGATGGAGGAATAAAAGGACGAAAAAAGTAGAAGAGGATTCAAAAAGAGAGAGAGAGAGAGAGAGAGAGAGAGAGAGGAGGTGGTCATCTTTTAGCTTGGTTCACGCCGCGGGAGTCCTCGCCGGCTTTCTTATTCTTCCTCTTCGCAGTTCGGCACCTTTTCCTCTTTCCTCCTCTCATTCTTGCCTTTTTACATTCTGCTGCTCGCGCCTTCCCCGTATACTTTATTCTCGGGGGTGAAACCAAGCGTGTGCTACCCATATTCTCGTGTGAAACGAGAAACAGCTCTCCTTCCTTCTCTAGAGCAAGATCGTCTTTGTGGGTGTACACGTAATAGTTTCCACCTCGAGCTTTCCGCACCTGTTACCTCGCACTTAACCCCATCTTCCCTCTCTCCGACATTTATGCCGAAAGAAACAAAGTTGTTTCTCATTCTTACATAACGCCGACAGAGTGTTTTAAGGACACTCCCGACACTCGAGTGTGACGTGATAGCCACACACGCGCCAATTGGTGCGTGCGGAGGTGATTTCACGAGATCGCGCTGCCGCAGGGCGCGCGAGAAGTGAGAAGAAACAGTTGGGAGATGGTTATGTTACACGCGTATACGTGAAATTTCATGATTCACATGTGTGTGTGTGTGTGTGTGTGTGTGTGTGTGTGTGTGTATCTGTATGCAGGACGATACCAGAAAGAATAAAGGCGAGCAGAGAGCGGTGTCTGGTATCGCGTTCACCTTCGGTAATAGGATACGACAAATCGGGCGAGAAAAGAGACCAAAGAGAACCAAGAAGAGAGGAAGAAAGAGCGAGTCGCATGAAATTCGCAACTCGGGGGCTACCAACGGTCCATACGCTAATCGAATCGACATAAGCAAAATACGATCACGCGAGGCCACAACGAGTCTCCTTCGTATATTATTAGGCTCGCAAACAAAATGGCACAACTTTGCACGATTTATCTCGCTGGGGTTATTTCGATAAAGGCCCTTCTGTTCTCTAGCATTTTGATTGCAATACACGCATATACCGAGGGAAGAAACAGGGGGACATCAAGTAGTGATTCTCTGGACGTGAAGCACGTGTGAAAAAGTCGCGGGTAAAGATCGTTTGTGATTTTTTACAGACGCCTTCGCGACTCCCTCTCTCTCGGTCTTGCTCTGGCGGCAATACAAGTGTGGTTTCGCAATCTGGTCCTTGCTTACACGCGGAATCAGCAAAAAAGAGTCTGAAGAAACACTGAGGATTGAAGTGGAATTGCAGTGTGTCGCGCGAGGCGGAGCAAAGTCAGGTAAATGCGAAGGTGGCGATGCAAGTGAAGGACACGGAACGTGCAACGCAAAAAGGACATGTGCCCTGCTCCTGGAGAGCTCCGAGCGAGATGGCAATAGTTGGGGAGTGCGCAAAAAGCAAATGAAGCGAGAACGATGGCGTCCCCACGCAAGAGCGAATATTATTTGCCATTATAGCGGGAGAGACAATTTAAAACCTATTACTATTACTCACGTGTGTCCACCTTGGACTGTGGCAAAATGCTCGTAGCATTCTGCATCGCGATGCAAACAGCTCTTACCCTCGTAACGCACTCGCAAAGTTCCGTGGGCTTTCGCTATAGAGAGCCACGATCATTCTGTCGATCTTTCGCTGTATGTTACTCTCGCGTGACCAATAAAATGTTCTGCACTCTAAAACCATGGTTACTTTACGGGCAAAGCGGTGACACTGACCGCTAGAATCGAAACGCAAGGTGCCCGTCTTTTTTCACTCCAAATTTCGTCACTCGTGGCGCTAGTAGTCTTCTGCTCGCCGTAAAGCATATATCAGAGAACAACTAGTGCCACGTACAGAGTAAAAGAGGAAGTAAAACATCAGAACAGAATGCGTCGCACTTTGAAGGGATAGACCCATGTACGTTTCGCAGACGGGCTTGGCATTGGCATTGTATTGATGCCAGAATTGCCAATACTGGCAGACTACTAAGAGCCAACCCTTACTCAAGTCAAAATAAATGCTGGGACAACTCTGGTTTGTTAATACCTGTGAAAGTTATGGTGCCAGGAATCGGCCCGACATTGTTTATGGGTATTGGCTCAGAAGTGTCCAGTTTTGGGCCAGATATTATTGCCAGTCCTGAGACAAACCCTAAATCAATACTTTGTCAGTACATGCTTATACATAGACCGGAAAATTGGCTTAGTCTTGGCTCAGTACTGTAGCTACTAATACCCGCAAACTGTCAAGAGCCAGTACTAATACAAGTCAAAATCATTATTGGGACAATCTCGGTTTGTTAACTCCGGTCCAACTTATGGTGCCGTGAATCAGCTTTCCACTGTTTACAAGTGTTGGCTCAGAACAAGTACCCAGTTTTAGGCCAGACATTATTGCCAGTTCTGAGACAAGCTATAAATCAATACTTTGCCGGTACGTTCCATACATGGAATGGAAACTCGACTCAGCCTTAGTGAGATAGGTAAAGTGCCTATAGTAATCTACACAGGTAGTCACCAGGCCCGAATAAAGTTTCATCTCGACCTTTTGGGTCGAGAATCGAGAGAGTGTCTCATTTTCAACGATCCCGCGCTTCAGCTTATACCCTCAACGCGGAGTATTCGCTTGCGCCAACACCAGCTCCGCGCTCGCCATCTATCGGCGGAGTGGAGAACTAATAATGTCTGGCAATAATGTCTGGCCCAAAACTGGGTACTTGTTCTAAGCCAATACTTGTAACCAGTGAAGAGCCGATTCACGGCACCATAATTTGGGCCAGTGTTAACAAACCGACATTGTCCCAATATTGATTTTGAATTGTATAAGTACTGGCTCTTGACAGTTTGCTGCTCTCTCGCTTCCAGTGCGTCCTCAGTGATAAGCTGAGTGTCGGGTGTAAATCAAGATAGTCGCTATGCCAATAATAAAATATACATCAGCCCAATACACGCCCAGCATTCCGACAACTCATGATATCGTATTGGCAATGCGCGATCGACACACAAAATGCAAATATCACCCCACTGTATGCCCGGTCCTGAGTCAACTGTTGGGCTCATGCAGAATTAATTCGCACTTGTGTGTTCCATTGAAAGTCGGCCCAACACATAACCAATACTGAGATGACTATCGGGTGTCTCACGAAATAATCTGCAACCAGTATAAAATACAACATTGGCCCAATATATCGCCAATACCGAAACGACTCTCGACTAAGATCCTTTTATCTTTACCTATCAGTACTAGCCATCAGCATTCGCCCAGTAGTGGTGACATGTTTCATCTGTATTGTGCCAGTACTACCAAACGACATTCGGCAGCCGGGTTTGTGTCAATTTTGTGCAGTATGGGTAGGTCTGGCAGAACTCCGGCATACGTGCATGGGAACACGGTCACCAAGATACTTTTAATTTTCTGGTTCTCCAGAGTCTTCCTCTTTCTCGGCAAAATTGTGCATTCACTTTGAGGGTTAGATTAATGTTGGGAACGGTTCTGCAGGAGGAGAGCATCGAATTTCGAAATTCTCGCAAGATCGTACGACCATTTTTCAAGGCCTCGCTGCGTGGCATTCTTTTTATTCCTTTTTCTTCTTCCTTTGGTTCCGTTCTCGCATAGCAACCTCGAGGATTCTCCGGGAACGAGAAACCAAAGGGAATATGGACCTCCTGCGTATATTAACAAAATTGCAGACACTCTTTATACAGTTCGACCACGCGATCTTTTGCTCTTGTCTCACCATATCCGTCTGTCTGGGGTGTGTCTGTGAGGTGCGCATACGATACGCGCTGGTACTCCGAGTGCATATTCCAGCAGGCAAATAAGACGAGAGTGAGAGGGAGCGAGGGAAAAAAGAGGGTTTATCGAGCATCGCGAGAAGCGAAACGTTCGCGAATTCCGCGGGCTCTCGAGATTACGATCAGACTGCGAGAGAGAGAGAGAGAGAGAGAGAGAGAGAGAAAAGCGAAGATCCTGCTCGGGATTATCCGTGGTTTTTCTATCGGCAATTAACATCTTCGGGAATATCGCTAAACCCGTTAAGGAAAGAAGCAGGTTTGAAACGATTTTCTTCGATCTATAGCTCAATTAATGAATCAATTAATTTAAAGTGATCGTAATATTAATTTCAGTCATAATTAGCTTCGTTATTTAAAACGATGGTTTTGGCGGAGGAAAAAATTGCTATAACGTTGAAGGTAGGGTTTATTATGTAGACCTAATATCGTATTGAAAATTCCAAGCTAGGACTGGGGCGTTGCTCGGCCACGAAGTTACATAGCTGGCAACAGGTGCAACCAAGGTTCAATATATAGTGCTATGCTATAATATGATATAGCCTACGGTACCGGTATATATATGTATAGTGGGGATAGCGAACCGTGGATTACAAAACGTTCGATAGAGAAAGAGCTCTGGTTGACTCGACTTTCATCGCACGTATGTATAAAATAGAAGTGGGTACCGCAAAGAGGCAATGTCTGGGCTCTAACTCTATTTGTGAGCTCGTGCGTGCGTATCGATATGGGTGAGACTCTGATATCGTGAAAAAACTTGTGAATATGTATACGTTCGTACACGTGCGAGCATGTATAAGGAATATACTACACCGAACCTCGGTGCAAAATGATGAAATTCAATATTCCAGCAATTTCATTTCTTGCGATCGATATGCAATTTCAAATGTAATGCGAACATATTCAACATTTTTATTTTATTTGGGTAGCATAGTATATGTTACCCAAATCCCCCCACAAGTTTTTCATGCAAAAAACAGTTTAAAAAAATGTCATGGGGCGTTCGCAAAAATATCATTGCCAAAAAAGCCGAAAAATGACCATGATTCAAAGGACGTACCTTCATAAAAAAAATCGAATTTTTTTTTTGAAACAGCGAAATGAAGCTGAATATGTCCCCTTTGAAACGCAGCTTGTTGAATTGAAATATCTTCATTTTTAAAAGAGCAATGAAACTTTTTGCGCGGCACGGAATCGTGGCGAGTGTTTCCAAACTTTTGGACAATAGTGTACATGGGGCATTCCATGTCACTGGCCGAATCGCAGCCGATTCTTCCTTCACTATAGTATTAAATGAATGTTTACTAATCGTATTATATAACCAGGAAGTCCTTAGTAGAAATCATTAAGCTAGATTATAAGTTTCGACGTAAACACCGTTAAAACATTTTCTCAGATTTAATTTAGAATTTTTAAAAAATCATCAGAAAACGTAAAAAATATAGGATAAATGTTGAGAATTTTTGTTCAATCAAAGAAGAAATATAAAAAGCAAAGACGGCCCAAAATTAAAAAATTGCAGATTCAAAATGATATGCGTTGGATGTCTTTTTCAAAAGCCTGTGGCTTGATAAAAAATGGGCCCAGATGGCAATTTTTTTCATTCTTTTTGTTTTTGGATGTAGTTTTTGAAAAAAAAAACAAAAAAATTATAAATAGGTGTCTTCTATTTCTTCTTTAACCTTTTTGAAAAAAATCAAAATTTTTTCGCGGATTACCACTTTCGATTTTTTTTTCTTCTCACTTTTTCAAACTCTGAGGTCCTTTACAAATCCTCAAAAATTTTCGGAGTGGTGTGTTTTGTGAAATAAGCCCAGTTACGAAAAAAAATTTCCAATCGATAAAAAAAAATAGAAGGAAAATTCTACCCACTCCAGTTTGGGCGGCATTCTTTACGGAATTGAACGAAGTCTTTTTTTTTAGTAAAAATAAAATAATATAAAAAATGCGCTTCCGAGAAAACGATGTTTCTCGAAAAAGTGAAAAATTTCATAGACTTTAATATCTTACATTTTTTTTGTATTTTTTTCGAAAAGTACATTCAAAGACGAAAATATTCGAAAAAAAACGTCCCGATTAGTCAATTTTGGAAGAAGTTATAGCTATTTGAAAAAACAAAAGCCTTTTTTTGAATAATTCATAACTTTTTTGGGTTGGGTAAAGAAATTTGAAAATTTCCTGAAAAATGTTTTTAATGGGGTAGAAAAAAGAGAAAAATTTTCAGCCAAATCGAAGGGGGTCGGGTTCAAAAGTGGCCGATTTGACATGGAATGACCCATATATATTTCTCTCGAGGAGGTCAATCCGGTAATTAACGAATGTCATGCCAAAGCGAAAGCTTGGTTGAAAAATATATAAGTGGTCCAATAAGTAACTCATCGACGATGAAAAGTGTTTGCTCTCAATTTTTCGCCGAGCCAATGAGTTCAGCTCGATGCGCGTGTGTGGAACGAAGAAGTGGAGAAACTTTTTCGTCGCCTCCATAACGAATCTCTTTCGGTGGCTTCTCGCGCGCAATGCAAAGCCCGCAGCTGTAATGGCTAACCAATACACTCAAGTATACCAGAGCAATTAAAAGAGAGAAGCATTAAGAAGCGAGAGGGAGAAAGAAAAAACATACAGACATAATTTGGTAAGCAAACGTGATTTTTGGCAGGAGACGGAGAGACGCATCGCGGGTGCAGCTTTCGCTCGTAATTAACGTATGTCCCGTGTTTTTGTGGGTGCGTCACGCGCGCTTATGCTCGAAACTCTCGGGAGTCGAAATTCGGAAGGAGAGGTGAGAGGAAAACTTTGGCGATAAAAGATTCCTCCTCGAGCAATGATGCATTTTTGAGAGGTGATCAAAAGTGCGTACGTATATAACGTCACATTATACATGTGTGTTTTGGGCACACGTTGCTCTCCCTTGATTGCCATACGATGGTCATAACGACTCTTGAAAAGTCATTCACGAGAATGAATATGTTATTCGTAAATATTTGGAAGTGGGGAGCCGCGCGTCTCGCACGAAAAAGAGATGCCTCCTCTTATATTCCACTTCGACATCAGTCAGAAAAGCGCACGACTTTATACATAAATACATTCATATACGTGAGTATGTGCACTTGAAAATTTCACGTCCTTTGGGCTATGCATATATTCAAGCTCGAAAAATCAGCGATGTGTGAATGAGAATGAAAGAAAAATCGACAGAATGAAGAAACAAAAACGAAAAGAAGGGAAAAACGAAGCAACGAGGTGGGAGAATTGTTGGGCTTTTTCTCTTGCTCTTGGTTACACAGATCGTGGCGGTAGCCGAGAGCCTGAGGCCCTCCAAAAGGGCCCTACCACTCTTGAGAGTTCTTTGGCCCAAAAATGTTCTCGTGTGTACGCAATTATTGCCTCGCTCTGGAGGAACCAGAAGAAAAGAAAGAGAGAGAGAGAGAGAGAGAATGGGAGAGTGGTTTATATATAGATATATCTAGAGGGTCGTAAGTGAAGAGAGGGCGTACGACGCGTATGCATAAATCAAAAGTGCACCACCTGGACACGGATGTATTAAACGGAAGATCCTCGCGATCTTTCTCCTCAGAAATAAATAAAAATGTGCCTAACTTCGCGGGTAAAGGGTAATAACGTCGATGATTGATTTTTGAATTGGGTCGTTGAACCCACAATTGCGATAGATTCAGGTAAACTAGGCTGGAATAAGAAGATTCTAGGAAGGGGCCGGACATACCGCCGGTGGACGCGATATGCTTGAACGATGTTCCGCGGATAATGCATAGGCACGCTGAACGCGCGCGCACTCCCTCATGTGCATATACACGTACACATTATGTGGTCTCTCGGTGTATATCCCTACCGATTCGCCGCATTATCTGCGGGAAAGTCTCGCGACTCTGTGCACCAGCGTGTGCATGAAGAAAAAAAGAATCCGAAGAAAAAAAAAATTGCGGAAGAGAGAAAGAGAACACCGGCACTTATGTGCCGGTAGCCGGGGCCCGGGGCTCCAAGAAGGTATTTATGCGCTCGGATTCTCCCTTTTCTCGGTCTGCCTTTACCTTTTCTTCACCGAGAAGAGGTGTGCGCACTCGCGAGAACCGAGTTAACGCTCTCGTACATGCGAACAGCACGCGCATATATCCGCACATCGAGAGCATATTCACGAATGCAGAAAAAAAACAAGATAGCACCGAATCGTCGCTCAAAACGAAAATCGGTGGAGCAAGACCGCTGATATTTCGATGGTCAGCTAAAAACTGACGTGATTCCATTTCCTCTCTGATAAAAATGTCGAGGTAGTTGAGTTGTACCAAAATGATGTTGAAAATGTGAAGTTATTGGTAACGAGACATTCATTGTCAAAATACTCTCCCACACGGAATCGAGTGTCCATTGGACTTCCATCGATCATCCATAGATCCTTAACACGTCTACATCAACGATGGGCGCAATGCGGACATACATTGAACATCCATGGTATACTTTTGATTGGACAAAATGCGATGGATCACACAGGACGTATATTGTATGTCCTCAACCCGTACCATTTCTTGAGCTACAAATATACACAACACGGCCATCCATGGTATGTCCATAGGTAGACATTAAAAAGCTTTTAATTCAGGATAGTAAATAAACATCCATTGGACGTTCCAGGTTCGTAAACGAAAATCATATTTGGAGGACGTCAATTGAACGTCTATCGGATGTTCCTTGTAGGATTTCATACAGACGTGAACCTAGAACGTCCAATAGATGTCGAATTTCTATCCCGAATTAAAAGCTATTGAATGTCTACCTATGGACATACCATGGATGGCCGTGTTGTGTATATTTGTAGCTCAAGAAATAGTACGTGTCGTGGACATACAATATACGTCCTGTGTGATCGATCGCGTTTTGTCCAATCAAAAGCATTCGGCCTTTAGATGTACATTTAAATATTTCGAGCAGCTACGATATGGATACGCCGCTTGACCGTCTTATATACGTACAAATTACGTCTATCGACGGATAACGCGGAAGTTTATTCTACGTCCATGACACATATTTTTGGAGCTGTAAATATATTCCGCGCGTAACCTAACAGCCAGGGGGCGTCCAATAATCATATATGTTGGATGAAAATTTTATTCCGGGGAAGTCCATGGACATTCCTTAAACCACTAACGGAGATGCGAAACGGCAGCGATCTATGTGCTGAAAACGTCTCGTATAAGTACCATTGGATAGTTTCAGTGACCCCCATAAAGTGACGGTGAATGTACGTTTTTAAGACGAATACCAATGTTGCAAAAGATGTCTAATGATCATATATTATACGTCCCTTAATTTTAACGCTATTAATTACATATTGTTCATTAATTATAAATTTCATTACTGATTATACATTATTTAAGGCCTGTGAGACAAAGATATATAAGTATATCAGCAAACTACATCGTATAAGGTTTTTGCATGCAAAAATTTTTCATAAGTCAAGTTAGTGTAGGTAGATAGGTAGGTAGGTAGGAGATTAGAAAAGTTAAGCAGCATTCCTTAAATCCAATACTTGGATGGGTGACCATACGGTGAAAAATCGAAAACTATTTTTTTTTCCTTTTTTTTCTGTAAAATATGGATATCTTATAGACTCCGAGTATTATATAATAAGTAATAAAGTTTATAATTAATTACTAATGTCTAATTAATAACGATTAAATTGTTTAAATTAAGGGACGTATAATAGATGATCATTGGACATCTTTCGGATCACTGGTTTATTCGTCTTAAATACGTAAGTTTTGGGATCTAGTCCGTCTAAAAACCGTCTCAGGGTACGTATATAGGACGTTCCCAGTACATAGAACAGGTGTCGTTTCGCACTTCTTTTAGAAGTTTGAGGGATACTCATGGACGTCCCTGGGATGGAGCTTTCATCCACCATGTATGAGTATTGGACGTCCCATGGCTCTAATGTTTCTTAAGGCATTTTTTTAAAGGCCTCCGTTTCAAAGGGACAGAGCAGTTTTATAATTATTCAGTTAATTTTGCTCCTCCGATGAAAGTCAGCCTTGAAATTCACACTTCAATTAACCTTAAACAAAAACGTGTCGCACTCATCTCCGATGGGAATTCTTTGCTAACAAAATTAGATGAGTTAGACCTTGATCCGTTGACCGGTCTTTTCTGAATCACGCGCAGACTTTTCGAAGAACCAGGTTTCGGGGAAGGCTTCGCAAAGTTGTTGGTGTGGCAACTTTTTCCATTTCACTCTCCCGCAGCTGCTGAATTTTTCCTGCAGAATGAAAAATGTGTGTTTTTTTTAGATTTTTGGAACAAATGGAAAATTTCTCGATGATTACTATTGTTGATTTTTTTTTTTGTCATTATATAACTTTGACATTATTTTCAAATCCTCAAATTTTTTCAAAGTGGTGTTTTTATTATTTCTATTTTTTTCCAATTGAAAAAAGAAATCTTTTTCAACTAGCCTTATTTTTCATAACACCATTCTGAAAACTTTTGAGGCTGTCAAAAGAACTTGTAAATTTGAAAAACAAAAAAAAATGAAAGTGGTAATTATTGAAAAAAATTTATTTTTTTCGAAAAATTAAGATAAAAAAATAGAAGGAAGCTCTAAATAATTTTTATATGAAAATTCGGATTTTTCGGATTTTTTCGAAATTATATTCCCTTGTATCCATTTTTTTAGTCACTTTGTTACATTTTGGCCCGTAACTTAGCCATTTTTGAAAATTTCGACTTATCGCTTCAGAAATAGATGCAAAAGTGATGAAAGATGATACAAATTGAATTTAGAAAAAATCGATTTTTTTAGACTTCAACGGGCTCGACCCCCTTAATAATGGATGAAAGTGAATGTTTTTGGATATGTGTCTAATATTAGTGTTTTATTGAGGGATGTGTGTTGGCTCGATTCTGTTTGAAAATTGACTAAAATTTTTTAGGTCAAGAATGCTTCTCAAAGTCCAGTACAAGATGTGGAAGGGGAAGAGAAAACTTGGAGAAATAGCTACTTCTTTTTTGATTGGGTGACTGAATTTGGGATATTTTTATACGACTGATTGGTTGTTTTTTCAAGGGTTGACGCTCCTCAGAAACTGGGAGGGCCTCTAGCTGCAGGCCCGCTTCCAATTGCGAAAAAAACTGTAACGGATTGCGAATAATAAACCATTGGTTCGCAGGAAGTTACTGTCCTAAACATTTGGACACCGAGGCGATCGACTGCTTGTATGATCTTCTCTGCAATAAAACATCCGATCGCCAGAAACTAATGAACGTTTTTTTTCCTTCAACCCAATAGAGAATGAGTTCTTGAGAAAATTTTATGAAGGTGAAAATAAACGGATCGAAATTGCAAAGAAAATTCATAAGAACGAGCCTTTGTTACTTTACTCTAGATCATTTTGGTTGGATTTAGTCTTATGCTTGTAGGATTGTTTGGGTGTGATTATATGGTATAGGTTTTGTCTTTTGTTTTTCACTATTTTGATATTTTGGTCCTCAACTTATGGATTATAATACTGTACTTCTATAGCATCTCATGCGACGTTCCAATATACCCGATAGGAAAAGTCGTGAGGTGCACTTTAAAGAACGGAACTCGACTGAAAAGTCAGTTGTCCAGGTACTCGAATGATAGCCCTTATGCCTACGGGCGCACAAAGATTACGTTATTCTGCATATGTGCATGTAGGAATTCATTCAAATGAAAGTACCGGTAGGTAGATACGTTTGGTCATTGCCCACACGCGAGATATACCTAAAGTTTGGTCGAAGCGCTCTCTCGACTTCTTAATGGCAAGAGTAACGGATAATCCTTGTTAGAAAAAAGACGAAAAGATAACCGAAGGTACTGTATGACGCCGAATGCAATGTGTGTTTTCTGTGATCTTAGGCTGAGGAAGGAGGATAGAGCTGCATGGAAAAGGGACAGATTCGAAGAGAAAGAGAGAAAGATTGAAGCTTTGAAGAATAAATGAACGAGCCGGAGAAAGAGCGAGAGGGAAGTCATCGGGTAAACGGAGCTTTGAGCTCGGGCAATAGGAGTCTTCTCTGTCTTTCTCTGGATTTCCGTGGCCGCAGTTGCAGCGTGGAGGTTTTACATTCCGCGAGGATTTATCGTAGGAAAGAACTTGTTCGCCGGTGTAGAAGCAGCGTCATGAAGGGGACCGTGATCTGACTACATCTCTTATGCGCGCCATATATCAGCTCGGTTACCGCTCGTTCTCTCGCCAGTGGAGTCTCTTCTCTCATTCTATCCTCTGGGTGAAGCCACAAGCCGCGTCGAGTAGGCGCGCGCGATCAGCCCTCCAACTCAAACTGTTATATTCCATAGCCTTCCTCATATATTCCGTACGAAGCTCACCGGGAGTATCACTCTGCGGAAATACCCCGCTAACTTGGTTCCCTCTGCCAAAGTGTACATGCACACATGTGTGTACGAAAAATGGACGGACGTATACGTGAGTATGACTTCACAGAGTAAGCCCCCCAACTAACAGCAGCATCGTGGCAGAAGGCAGGCTTCGTTCTCTTCTGATTTTCTCTTTTCTCAATCTTCCGCGCCCGTATTCGTGTAATCTCTTCTTCGCGGCTCGCCACGATCGAGATCACGAGATTTTCTTGGAATCTCCTTTCAACGACAGAGACGACGAAGTATGAGCTCGGGTTGACCACGATGCGACACCTCACTCTCCGTATCCGCCTAGGTGAGTCTTTCATTTTTAAATTTTGCTTATCTACTTCGGGTCACTTGTAACAGTGAGGCCATATAGGCTGGATGTATCGCCAAGATGGTAATTCGAATGCGGAAATAACGTCCAAGAGTGGATGACTCCACGCCAGAGGCTCTGGCAGAAGAATAACGGATTGACCGTGTGCAGAGTACAAACGGCATAACCCCCCGCCGATCACCATCGTAATTTATCCCCGTGAAGCGATTTAACGGATGCATTATCCGGTAGTTACTCAGTCTCGTGGGAGCGACTCGTGTCTGGCACCTTTCTTCCTTGTGCCAAGACGTTCGCCATACATATATATACCACTTTTCTCTCGTTCCGCTGCAGTTTGGTATATCTGTGTGTATGCGGCAGACCGATTCAGCATCGGCAAGGCCCACGGTAGCCCTCCCGAGTATTTCGCTTCGCGAATGCGAAAGAGAGAGATGAGAGTGAGAGAGAAACCGGGAGAGAGAGGCCGTCGTCGTAAAGTCGAGCTTAATTACCAATTAGACGTCGCACGGTGGCACGCTTTCGGCCTGGCAAATCGATTAGTGCAGGCATAGGACACACTGCGCTCCGCAGTGGTAGCAAAGATACCGTATATATAGTATATTTGTATACGTACGATTTTATACATATATACCTTGGCATTTTGCCCCTTCTATCTCTCTATTTTGATTTCTCTCTCTCTCTTTCTTTGTTCTGCGGCTTGAAGAAATTGTCTCTTCGTTTGCCTATGCAGAATACTGCCGCCTTGGTTCGAGTCTATTCGTTTATGCAAATAGAGTTCAAATTAGCTAGGTCTACGTGCCCCTTTGCGAACCAAGAGTTCTGAGAAGCATTAGTACCGGATCAGGGTGAATGCTCCGTGCTCATTCGTAATCATCCCTTATATCAGCTGAAGCCGCACCTACAAGTCTATTCTGGTTGGAAATATCATCAAGACTGGACAACAAACTGAAATTATCAACTAGAAAGGCTGTCAAGTACTCTCTAATTTATTGAACGGTCGTCTTTGAATTGTTCCCACCATAGTCTAGAATGAATATCTCAAAGCTTGCAAAAGTGTCTTTAAGTGACATCCCATACGAAAAGCTGGAAGATGAAGTATTGGCGAAACTTTGTAGCCAAAGATCGCAGCGAAATCGTGTATCCAATGCGAAGCGGTGAATGTTCGCGCGAAACCCGCGGCTATAAAGAATTCTAAGCGTTCGAATAAACGGCCCGGTCCCACCTCTGTGCGGTCCAAACCGAACAAGAAAGTGGGATAAAGAGAAATGCGAAAAATCGTTCCCACTTGGCGCTGCGGCCGTTGGCGGCGATGTTTAGGACATCGTGACACGCCCGAATCCCAGCTGCGCGATTCTTTGGGGTATTAATTTATGCGGTGCAACATTGTAATAACGTATGGTGGGACTTTGCAAAGGTCGAGGGATCAGAGGCGTGGAAAATAATCGGCTTTCGTAAGAGAAAATGTAGAAATCCTGATGAGGGAAGAAAATTAATTATCTCAGAAACGTGTGTGCCTTCTTGATACGCCAACAAACTTTTTTCATCATCAAGGAACATGATTCTTTCGCGGTGTTTGTATTTTGGCACTGTGATAAACACGCTTTTGGTGGAACGAGATCAAGCATACAAACATGACAGAGAGAATGGATAGAGAAGAGAAAGGATTGAGCGCGTGGTGTACGCGCGAATGCGTACCCGGAACCCGACTCAATTTGTCAACGGGGACCCTTGGTTTTGTTCGATGAACCGGATTCCATTTCGATGTACCAACTCGCTCAGAAGAAGCAGGGCAGCCCGGAGGGCTGGAGAAAAGAGACAGAGAGGCAGAGGAGAGATATCCAGCTCGCGTTCACTCGGGGAGAGCTTACCCGCGGAACCGACAAAACCAAGAGAGCTCGCGCGCTCGATTATCGGGCCTCTCGCGCTCTCACAGCGGCGGTTGTCCCACTCCTCAGCAGGAGCGGCACGCATAGTATATATACTATAGTTGTATTTCGTATTGCACTATCTCACTCGGGCTGGAGGCTTCCCTCAGTCGCTACCACCACATGGAAGCCATCACCGGGGGATCATGTATTCGATGAAAAAGAGGAGAGCGACGATCGCATTGCACGTTGAGTCCCCAAAGTTTTTCCGTCATCATTGATGAAGGATTCGTCTCACCTTCGCTCTACAAACCGCTACTTGAATACGCATTTCATAAGGTACATTGAGGGAATCCCCTCGCAGTCTCGAGGAATAGAAGAAAATGCAGGTGAACGGGTGGGCAGCAAAACTAAACGAAAGCCTCTGCGTGATCCTTGAAACGAGGACGCGTCGTTTTCGTTCGTTGACTCTTTCTCACCATGTGCATGAAAAAGATAAGGTGATGGTGTGGGACCAAGGGATGCGAGCGAAGAAGAGAGGACGATTAAGCAACGAAACGAGCCACGAACGCTTCTCTTTTGGCTCGAGGCGGCAAAGAGACGCCGCGCATGCGGTCAATATGAGTAACCCGGCTCTCCAAAGCATCAAGGGATGAGCTCTCTCGGTAAAATGATTAAATAAATTAGTTACTCGACAAAGAAGAGCAACTGGTGCTGCGGCTAAAGTTCTGTTGGTCTGCACAGAGATTTGGTGGCAAGCAAAAATCAGCAGGATAGAACGCGATGAAGAAGAACAAGCATGGGTGTATATATATATATATATATATATATATATATATATGGGTGAGCATCGCTAAAGTAACAGTGGCGGTGGCTAACGGCAGCCTCCGGTACTGTGCGCGAGATGACTGGATGGGATCCACACGAGGCCAATCCCTGTTGAATTCCTCCTAATTATGCACGCTTTACCATCACGACTATACGCTGGCGAAGAGACGCCGGTGAGGAAGGAAAGAAAGGAGAGAGTAAGGGAGGGAGGAAGGGAGAGTAAGAAAGAAGAGGCAGAAGGAGCCAAGGCGATACACATTCTTCCAATCATCGCACCTCGACCCATGCACACTCTGGAAGGATCCCCGTTCCTTCTCTCTGAATCTTCCACCAGCATCCTCATCCTGAATCTACCTCTTCCCTTCCATTCCTCTTCTTCCATCCTTCCTCACTCTCAATCTCATTCTCTCTTCACCACTCTCATACAGTCATACTCTCGTGCGCCGCGCGTTTTACTTACAAATTCAATAAGCATATATCATATTTAATGCACGCCCTGAGCCGGGAATGTTCCGACCTCAGCAAGGCGACAGGACTGCCTGGTCTCGTGTCCTTCCATCTTTTCTCTCTCTTTATACGTATACACCTCAATGACCTTATCCTCCATTAATTCTATCCTCACTGAAGGTTCGTGATACGGCTTCTGGTTGGGTCAGCATCACGATATCCCGATGATCGGTGAATTACCAAAAACGCTCTTATAATTTGTTTGTTACCAGCGTACAGCCTTGCTTTATACCGAACCTCCCCTTTCCTGGTAAGGCCGGGGCTGCAGCCCGCACCCTATACTTTTTCCATTCTGTATCGCAATTCTGCCGAGAGTGAAGGGAAAACTGCCGAAAAACCTTCACTGATACAGACGGTATACTACCTAAGAAACGGTCGGTAGCAGTGCGAGCACGCTCTAGCTCGACTATCGTCGGTCGGTTAGGTAGTTATCTCCTCCATTGTGATCCAGTGAGCCAGTCGCTTGTACAGTTAGGTGAACCACCATCCGAGCGATAAGAACCGCGTCGGCAGGCCTCACCGAAACCGTACAAATAACCGCCCACTCATCGCAATGAGGTCTTTGGGATTCCTTTATTTAAAGTGGGGTCCCAACCCACCGGGATTGCAGCTGATAAACAACACTTGAAAAATTGGAATATTTTTCAGCGGTGTCGCCGGGGCTCGAACCCGGGTCCCGCAGATTACGAGACCCGCGCTCTAGCCACTTGGCCGCTGCTCTCCTTCCAAAAATGCTCTTATAATATTTTGACCTTTTTACTTTGTTCTTCTGATCCCTGGATCGACTTCGTGGTAAACTTTTCCATGTTAGTTCATGACCCAATGGAACATCAAAACCACGTGGCGTGGGAACAGGATTATTTATTGAATTCAGAATGATCTTCGACAAAGCGTTGGCATGTCAATCATTTATCGAGCGTGGGATTGTTGTCGACCATACATACCGTAAGTCAAGAAGACGCAAAGCATAACCACGTGCCCATGAGCTGAGGACGCGAGAGGGTCGGGAGATAAATTCTACAGCCGTTTGGGTACCACCACGGGGTGCCGGAAAATCAATTTGACGTGCGTACAAGTATGTATGGAACAACGACGACGACGACGACGACGACGACGACGACGACGACGACGACGATGGCGACGACGAGGCGCAAACAAGGCGGCAAATCGAGGTACACGTCACATGTTTGGTATAACTGTTTCTCTCTTTCACCTCTCTCTTTCTTTCTTTCTTGCTTACTCTCTGACAATGAGAAGAGGGAGAGGCTTCCAATGAGAGATTGAATGGCCCATTAATAGACCTCACACGTTGTCCCGTTGCGTCGAACAATGAGAACGATGACAACCCCCGCAGTCATCTGTCAAAAGTAACCCTTATTCTGCGATTCGCATATGCAAGGTACGTTGGGCGTACTTACGGAGATGGTATTGAATTGAATACTGCGAGCAGTTTTGCATAATTGGAAACGGAAAAGAACCGCTCTTCACCATTTTTGACCGTTGTAGAAATCGTGAAAGTCATGAGATTAGGTCGTGCATCTATTTTGCGAATGTGGGTCGAGCAGATCATTCAATTGAACTGTACCCATAGTAATTACTTTTTTCATACTTGCTAACGACGCGAAAAGCCTGAGAGTTCTAGACGATGACGGCTCTTCTGATTAACAAGGGTGAGACATACTGCCAAGAGGCACTTTTGATGATGAAGTCTGATATCGGGTATAATCGACAATGATGGTATCTTGCCTCCTCTTTAATCCATACGTGTATATCGGATTAATTAATTCGGACCCGCTTCATTGCCTCGATAGCTTTGATCCGAGAATGATGCATGCACGTATATGAATGGGTCCGCATCAAAACAGCTGATAATTCTTTTAAATTCTCTGGGGGTGATCGTGCAAGATCGAGCGGTAATTTTGTCGAATTCGTCGGTTCGAGCAAAACGCTGTCTCCTCTCGCTCATTCCTTTTATTGATACAAATCGTCGGGGTATCTGAAGATGCGACCAGTGAACGAGGGAACGATCAGCCTTGATATTCTCCGATTCTCAGGGATGTGTGCACAATGTTCCTTTTTAATCCTTCTCTTTTTCAAAGATTCCGGTTAGTCGCGAAATCGACGAATGTCAGGGAGTTAAGTGGGTCCGTAAATAACATCATACGGCGCGCCGCGCTGGTCCACCGGTACGAGTGTTAATATTATTTATATCGATAATTAAAGGCGACCAAGGGCGCGAGCGTGGATCGTAGTACGGGGGCACGCGCTTTCCCGGTCGTTTTGAGGCCTCCGGCGACCATAAAATATTCTTACTGACTTTTTGATTGAGATTCGGTGAGTCCGGACCAGCGGCTACTTCGAGGGTTCTCTCGCGCGCTCTCTTCTGTCTTTTGGCCCGGACTCTGCGTGTGCTCCCTCGAATCCCTCCGGATCACTAACCCGTGCCTTTGCCTTCTATCTCTTTTTCTCACTTCCTCGCGTCGTTTTGGGACTTTACATAATGCCGATATATCCTAAGCCAAACTACGATCCTACGCGTATAAATGAAATCACGCGATTCCGTCGTAAAACCTCAAAGTCCTTTTTCCGCCACGCGGATAACCTCCTCGAGGATGGCTGAAAAAAAAGTTAATTATCCAGTCATAGTTTCAAAAATCAAAAACAAGATTAAAAGTCTTCCATGGGATCCTAGGATTTATCGATTGATCAATCTATCGAACGGAACGACTAAAGCAAAAAACGCAACAAGACAGTCCAGAGTCTTTCGTCACACTTCTGGCTGGAGACTAAAAAACAATTTATTAAAAAAATAATAATAATAGCGTTGCGGTAGTATGCGTTACGAAGAACCTACGATATAGCGTTGCGAATCACGCGGTTCCGTTCATTCTTTTTTCTTCCTCTCTTTAATCTCATCCTACGAACGCACGTGCGGTATACAGTCGCGAGTATTTAGCAATATATAATTTCAATCGTGCGGTCCCTAGCAATTTTCGAGCCTGAATGTTTTATACCACCGGAAGATATGTGTATATATTTATATTTATACGTACGTGTGTGTGCATGTGTATATAGGAGAGAAAATATTACCGCGGTTTGTACCATACGTACACTATGCGTTATATGCGTTACATTCGTTTCTCGAAGGGGTTATACGCACGCATACAAGCTCTCAAGGGGTAGAGATGAGAAGCTAGAGGCTTTGGTGGAGAGGCTTTAACGTATATAACAGCCGCGAAGAGTAACCGAGGGAAGAGTAGAAAAAAAGAATGAGATAGCCGCCAAAACGAAGTGAAGACCGCGAGGCCAGTGCGAGAAGAGAGAGAGAGAGAGATATGCGAGCAAAGGCGAATGAGCGACGCTGCTTTCAATAAAGGCAAGAACACGAACCTCTCTCGGGTCTCGCGAAACCGCAAGTCACGTTGGTTCATTACCGCGCCGCCCCACGTGAGAGTGAGATGAGACTCGGAAACTAGCCTAAGCTCTTCTCTTCTCTGCCGCGCGTGTGCTCATCCGATGGACCCTCGCGCAGGAGCCAGAACGGCCAAACAGCAAGGACGGCAGCCTCCGCCAACATCAAGCTTTCCCAAGGTTTCTCCACGGCTTTCAGAGCTTCGGGGTGTGTTGAATATACTCAACACGTACGTGCTTATTTACATGTATACGCTGTTCTGCTCTGCAGATTATATTGCGATACACTAGCCCTGTAGTGCATCTGAGTATCGAGTACTACGTGCAACAAAGCCGAGGAATGGAATGCACATGGCTCCAACGTAAAATACTGCAGTCGTGTGTCGATTAACCCCCGAGAAATGGCTTTTGTTCCAGTCCCTTTGAGCCCTAAATGTCTTGTTCGACGAAGCACGTGGCGGATCTATCCGTTGAATCGATGGTTAGCGATTATCGCAACCCCCCTTGTCCGTGCGTTTATTAATGGAACACAGAGAGGCTCCAGCGTACGTGTTGCCGCTTTAATTCAAAGATGTTTTTCTCGCGGCTTGTGCATCGATGAAAATCGTAACCAGCCTTTCGCCGATCATCGTTTCGTGTTGCTTCGGTACTGCACGAGAAGCTCGTACGGCCGATACATGCTAGGGGGATATGTTCAATCAACGGGGCCGTGGGGTGCGCTTAGTGCGCTAGGAAATATTCTTTGGAGCGATGTCCCTCGTTGCCTCCTATCTTCTCGTCCGGTTCTAGAAGCGGAGGTTAAACCCAAGAGGAAGCCGCTTGAAGAACTTTGGATTGGTAGATATGTTGGATGTTACATTACATCGGGGTGCCTATATATCCCCGGTGGTTTCCATGTGCCTCGGTGTACCGAGTTTCAAGAACCTAACCGCGATCATTCTATGTTACCAATGAGTTAGAATCTCGCGCGTACTCTCCCTCCCACTGTCTTCCTCACCCGTACCATCAACATCAGAAACGGCCTGAACGCTTAATTGGAATTTAGTGATTGCAAGTAGCCATCACCGGGAGGACTACCCATGAGGGAGGTTAGGTACATCATGGGAGGGAGGCGGAGATAGAGAGAGAGAAAGTTGATAGCCCATTGCGTTGCTGATACTCACTGGCAAATTGCATTATCTCCGTATCATAGTTCTACCTTGGGCTATATATACATACCGTGTATTACCATCATCAGTGAGAAGCAAAGGCAGAGGAAAACAGTATCTTGGCCTAGGTGCGGATAAACCTGAGGCAATTTTTACACCTGAGCAACTATTCTCCGCGCGGACTGCGTTCATATACACCACTTTATGGAAAATGTTGGTTCTTATACAACGCGTAACAGTTTAACGAAATATATTAGTTTGCTCGGGTAGACAAAAACTATCAAGATTTTAAACCTTAGCCCAGTGGCATGACTGTGATTATGATTGCCGTTCCGTCATGACGAATAAATTAGCTTGAAAAATAAAACAAAAAGAGAGTTTTACGTTTACTTAAGTACCATCTTTTTCATCGCCTCTCTTCTGCCTTTCCCATGAAATGAATACACATTTTCTCTCTCTTCCGGTTGAAAATTCCGATCCAGCAAAATCAGGCAGGCAGCTCGGTGCGAGTACACGCGATGGACAAAGAATGATGAATGCGAATAAAAAGAGAAATGAACGGAGAAAAAAAAGAAAGATTGTCGAAGCAGCGAACTCGCAGGTACGATGAAAAAGAGGTCCTGTATGAGAGCTTGTGTGTGTGTGTAGGGGCATATGAAGAACGCGAAAACTTATATACGTGCGTTAAGTTAAGTTTTACTATATAATAGTAGCGTATGCGAGGGGTATACGGCCGAGGCAGAGAGGGAAAAAAAGTAGACGAGGATATCCTCGCTGGCTCCTGGGACCACGTGCGAAATTGCATTCTGGCCTCCAAACCCCTCTTTCCCTCTCTCACTGCTCTTTCTCTCTCATTTTGCGCTTCTCTCGGGGAGAAAACGTCGTCGAGAAAGAAGCATCGAACGAGTTGTAGCTCCATCGCGAATATGCCTGCTCTTGGACGGTCTCGACGCTGCTTTAAGTGCAGTAGCGAAAGAATACGTATATACAGAGATGAAGAGGAAAAGAGAAAGCCTGAGACGGAGAAAAATACTCGTCGCAAAGTCATAAGAGATAGCAGAGAAAGAGAAAGAGACAGAGTGGTGAACGAAAAACTAGAGCTGACATGTTAACGGCCAACAAGAAGTCGACTTTATTGGCCGTAAACGCGGCAATCTCTTATCCTAGTCTGGTCTGCTGTGGGCCTTTTCCTCGCTCAGAGTCTTACGATCCTTCAACTATACAGCATACGGTCAGCATATATACATATTGCCAAGGGGTGTCCATCCTTTACCCGCACCTATAACGCCGCGCGAGAGTTCTCACTGTGCGATAAACCCTTATACGATGGCGCAGATGAGAGAACCCTCTTCTTACGCATATGCTAAAGAAGAAGAAAAAAAAACGTAGAATCTCGTACGTTAGTTTCAATAGGATTATACAGAAGTATCCTGGCGATAAACCGCTAAGGGTGAATTCGCGGAAATTCAAAGCCACCGTCGCGCATCGATCGATGCATCCGCTAATATAAATTATGGGTAATTGCAAATCTCGCGATATGCAGGAAAGTTATACGAACAACGATGATACGAGAAACGTGTGTCCGAAGAACGTGCAGGGAAAATAAGAAGTCTGTTATTTCCTTTCTTTTTTTTTCTTCGCCAAGTTATGCTCAAGCACGAAGTCTTTGTACGCGTATGTGTGTGATCCTGCAAAACTGCTTTCGCTTTTTAGCCCCGCGACAAATCTATATGTCTTTCAATTCTCGTTTGGAATATGAGGCGTCTCATGCATACCACGTATATCAATATGCCAACCAACGATGCCTTCATCCCAGAGGGGCATATCGGCCATTCACGATGGATAAATTACAGGCCACTCTGAGTTTGGAGCGTCCGATTTGTAGGATGCGTTACGTTTATGGCCGATAGGATGATTCGATTTATACGAGAGATTGTGTATCTTGTAACCGATCGAGAATGTACAAGCCGAGAGAATATTTTCTCGCTTTTCTTTTCGATCTTTCGCGAGATTCTCTTTTTTCCTTGGGCAAGTCCTTCACCATCGTATTAATGTATATAATATTTTATACGAACCGACGAGGACTATTTCTATATGGAAGAGGGTGAGTTACGCGAATGGATGAGCGAGTCATCGATGAACGACCGATGACTCGAAACGTACATATCATATTATGGTATTACACTTATTGCCGTGTACCAATAAATGCATACATATGATTGGCGAACAAGGACGCAGCAGCACAGACTCGAAGGAAACACGAAATGGGCTGTCCTCCGAAGAAAACTTCGTACATACTCCATCTCTCTCCTATAATTCCCTTTATTTTATCCGCATTATCACAAGCTTGTTTCTCTCTGAGGGGAGTGTGAATCCGGTTATCGATAGCGTATATATGCCTTGAGATGGAACAAGACTAGATACTGTGCTTTTGCGATATACCGATTGGTCGAAGGAGTCCTGAGTTGAAGGGTTGTGGGAGAAATCCTTTTGAACAGTATTTTATCAAGTTAATCGATGATTTGTCGATATTTAAGGTAGTTCCTCCATGAGATCGTTTAGTTGAGAAATGGTTGAAATTTGGCATACAGGTTATTCAATATGTTATCCAAATATTTGTGCAGTTTAAATAAATTTGACCGTCCTGAACCCGAGATATTCACACTCAAAGTTGGCTTCATTTACACGTAAGGCATCGGACACGCATGTGTGTATAGGTACATTATGAATCCTACCGTCAAAACAAAAATTACGAAGTTGATAAAAAACTGAGGGAAGTTTGAACGGGATGTCACGAATTACGTGGAAAAAAATCAGGATGATTTACCGTCTAGTTTCGAAGAAATAACCATTAGAACCCGACGGTTTTGGTATTACAACATAAATTAAGCAAGCGAAGAAGCGCGTGGAGGGGAAACGGAACGGCGATTGGAACCAATCGAAACGTTGCCATGATCGTCGTGCACACAGAAGAATGCTTCGTCTGTATATGAGGAATTCTTTTTCAACCGGGCCACTTTTTTCCACCCTCTCCAATTTTTTTTTTTAATTTGCCAGTTTGAAATATTAGTCAAAAGGAACGTCTGTGATTGTTTTTAGATTTTTTTAGGCGTCCGTTCAAAATTTTCAATTTTTCATTACGAACACTGTATCTCAAAAAATATTCATCAAACAAGACAAAACATAAGAATAAAAACTTATTTATTTTTTCCACTTTATCGAAAAAAATTAAGATCATAATTTTTCTGTATTGAGAAAATTCAAATTTGGCAAAAAAATGAGAATAATTTTTTTTTAAACCTAATAACACACTTTCGATTTCGGTACAAATTTTACAGGATGTCTGTCATTGGGTAAAGAGTTTGCGGAAAAAAATTTCAGAATAGCACCTGCAATGGTTACGATGAAAAAAAAAAATAAAAACCCTGCAAATCTCATAACCGCATAAAGATTTCGTAGGGTTTTAATTTTTTTCATGTCTGTCATTGGATAAAGAGTCTGCGAACACAATTTTAGAATGGCACCTGCAATGGTTACGATGAAAAAAAATAAAAACCCTGCGAAATCTTATTAACATATTATCTTATTAACTTATATAATAATTTTTTTCACAGACTCTTTACCCAATAACAGACATCCTGTAAAATTTGTACCGAAATCGAAAGTGTGTTATTAGGTTTAAAAAAATTTTATTCTCATTTTTTTGCCAAATTTCCATTTTCTCAAAGCAGAAAAGTTGTGATTTTAATTTTTTTCGATAAAGTGGAAAAAATAAAAAAGTTTTTATTCTTATGTTTTTTTTGTTTGATGAATATTCTCTGAGATACAGTGTTCGTAATGAAAAATTGAAAATCCTGAACGGACGCCTAAAAAAATCTTGAAAAAATCACAGACGTTCCTGTTGACTAATATTTCAAACTGGCAGATTATGAAAAAAATTGGAGGGTGAAAAAGAGTGGCCTGGTTGAAGAAGAACTCCCCGTATGTAGCTCTTTTCTGTATTGGGTTTATTTGGGTTCGGGACAGTTCCGGCAAAAAGTTAACTCACAGAGTGAAGCAATTATAATCATCGACACAGTAAATGCGCTGCTCTGTAACTTTTTGTTGAGGTTGTCGCGGAGGAACTGCCTTAAATTGATAAAAAAGACCATCAAGGTCTTATGAACGATTAAGTCATTAAATATATTAGATGAATCGCAAAATAGTAGATCAATTGTAAAAGCAAATTACAAATACAAATTTTACTGGGCATCTTTCTCCAGGTACAAAGAAATTAGGTTCTTTAACGTTTGATCGATGACTGGGATCCTTCGCGAATGTTTAATACTTTCGAGAAGGCTCTTTTATCAAGGATTTTTTTTTTTGAATGAGACATTTCGCTGCAGAGTGATCTTGATTCCTTGGTGTGTGTGTCACACGTGCTGTCTCCTTCTGTTTCTTCAGAGTCCTTCGCTTCTGTCTCGGCTGCTCGAAGGAGGACGCTCTTATCTCTCCCATTCTCTTTCTCTTTTGGCGCCGTTGAGCGCAGCACGTTGCGCGAGAAGACATGACGGATCGATGCATTAGTGCACTGATTAGACCTTTCGAGCCTCCATCCCGCGGCCTTTGCGCTCTGTTGGTTTTCTGCAAGTCTTCTCTCTCTATCTTTTCTCTTGTTCGTCGTGTTTGCCCGGCGCTCTCGTCTCGTCGTGAATCGACGTGGCACGAGAATCCGTGTGACTTCAGCGGCGCTTATATTCGATCATTTGTACCATATAATGTATGTATATGTATACAGAAAGAGAGAGAGAAAATGCATACGAGAACGAAAGGCCGAAGGCTTTCACAGTCAGCCATATACGGCAACGAAGACACGCCTCGTCGTCGTTACGATTCCCACTTTTTCATTTTACTCACTTTCCGGGATCTTATATTGCCCCACGTTGAGAGACATTTTACTCTCGGATCGAAGAAACGAGAGGCTCGTATCGCCGGAGCTTCGAATAGGCGAAGTAGAGGAAAACTCCTTCACTCTTAACGACTTAATTAAGGGGAGGCTAAATACCGACACTTGCACCTCGAAAATGGATTCCAAACTTGCTCTGGCACGAATGGATGGAAATCAATAAAATTTTGACAGTATCATCGGAATTATGGCACAAATGGAGCCCCACTAAAATTTATTCGAAATAAAAATAAAAAATTACAGATCTGATTATCATCAGGAATCTGTAATTGAAAATATCATATTATAATGTTTCTACTGCATTTCGGCTAAAACCAAAAGTGGGGCTCCATGACGAACACTAAAGTACGAATATCGATACGTCTTCGACATTATTTTATGAAAAAACCGCGACGTAAGTTTGAAATCCAAATCAGTAGATGAATGTTGATAAATTTAGTGTATTATCGAAAAACAAAATGGCGAAATTAAGTTCACAGAAATCCGAAAGAGGGCAGCCCCGTGTGGAATTCTCATGAAATAAATATTATTTTCATCAGATTCTATCCAAACTGACTGACAAAGTCAGTGGCAATTAACGAAAACGTTGATTTATGTCTCGTGTTTGCATTTTGCAATTCATTCATCATTCATTCATTAATTTAATTGATATTCATCCACCGGTATTGGAAAAAGTTTGGACAGCGATTTTGAGTCGATAATATAGGACTTCAGAAATAATGTCGGTATTTAGCCTCGCCTTAAGAAGCAAGCTAGAGACTATCAAGTCCGATAATAACAACAACTGATAAAACGCGTCTACCTTTTACAATTTCTCATCACACAGCTCCCACGCGACAGTCTACTTCTCATTCGCTACCTTTTCTTTATTTTATTACCTTTTTCGATTACTCCTCTCATCGGGATCGATGATGACGCACACGAATTTCTCGTCTGTCCGGCGCAAGCGAGGAGAACGCGATTCACGCCATGCATTGAAATCTCCACGGCGCGCCATGTCAAATTCAAAGAGATTCTTGAAAGGGGCGAGGACCAGCTTGCGATATGCGTGTCTCTCGCGGTATAACTTCACCAGAGAATTTTCAAGACAGATAAGAACGTCAGGCTTGCATACTTATATGTATATATTTCGGTTTCTACAGGTCTGAACAGACACGAGAAGTATATCTCCTCGTGAAATAAAGAGATGAATAAAAAATGATGTCGGAGGGACGAAAGAGGTTTTCGCGTGTGCGCGGGGATAATTCATCATCCGAGCGATATTAATGCACAACCTAACTTGAATATAAATATTTTTGGCGTAAGTGTAGCGAATATCCATGAGGCTGCCGAACATTTTCCACCGAGAGTCTTCCACCGAACGTTTGACGAGCCCCAGAGATGGAAAGAAGCTCTCGGGTAAATTATGTTTTCATCCTCGTAGGGCGCCATAAAAGAGAGAAAGAGGAGTTGGGATATCGCTGATCAAAACATTACATTGGTGACGAAATATCCCCGAGATACTTTTTCCTCGCCCGTACCCAAAAGTGAAAGAAAGTCCTCTTTCTCCCTCCGTAGTTCTCTTGATTAAACACAAACCTATAAATAATCGTCTTTTTCACCGGCCGCGTTTGACTGCGGTGATACTTTGCTGAGGCACATGTGTGTGTTTGTGTGTTATTCGCGTTGCAGCGCTTGCAAACGCGATCGACGCGCCGGGACACGTCAATTAAATTAAACCGTGACGTTATAACGGGGGCGTGTTACGTGCTGAGAGCAAGGCTCCGTGTGCAAGAGAGATCTCTCGCGAAGCGGGAAAGTTGGCCGCGAAATCGAGTAGGCACATTTTTACTTGAAATTTGGCGCTGTGTGCGTCTTCGATTGCCGTGAATATATCGCGAAACTGTACTCTTCCGCGATATCTCGGGCTTTCGCTGTCGTGCAGTATTTTTTTTTTTTTTAATGATGTGCGTGAAAAAGCGCTGATAATTAATTACGATTTTACTGCATTCAAGTTTTCTTTTTTATGCAATTAAGAATCGTTTTATAATCGATAAAGTTGTTCGAAGAGTTAGGTCGTTAATCAATAGATCGAATTATAAGCATTAGTTATGACTGTGTCCTGTATGGTTTGGCCTTGATGTTTAAGGCAGTTCCTCCGCGACAACCTCAACAAAAAGTTACATAGCATGTGCATTAGATTGATTCTAAAAAAGCGACTATTTATTGTTTTTTGAAGAAACGCATTAAATACTTTCGGGAAAGTGAAAAAAGATGCCTGTTAAAATTAGAGCTCTTAATAAAAATATTTAGAGGTCTATTTATAGGTAATATTTAAAGGCCTCTTCGCATATTTTCATTTCCCATTTAAATAACACGGGGGAAAAAAATTTCAAACTTTGACATTTTATTTCTCGTCTTCAAGTCAATGCACCAAAATGAACGTTACATATTCTTGAAGAGAATTGAACGCTCTACGAAAAAGATCTCTTGTGATTTTTCGATAAACTCACTCCTTTAAAAGTTATTCAAAGTTAAATTTAAATATAGAGTAAATTTGACATTTTGTTTTAGTTTCCGACAAAATGTTGAAACTTATTACTAAATACCATAAAATCTTTCCTGAAATAAAAGTTTAATTGCATTAACATAAATGTCTTATTTTTTAAAGAAATTACCAACATAAGTTCACCCAATTCACAGTATAATTTGCATATATATTAGAACGTGAACGTATATATTAGAACGTGAACGTGAACGTGTATATATATAGGGGGAAGTCCCCTAACGCCGGATGACACTTAGTACCGGACACTGTTGATATAAGCCAAACTAGAGAGCAATGACTATAGGTCTCGTGCGTAGTTCGAACAGTGGCCACAGTGGTAACGGTGGCGCTAGAGAGCTAGCCGCAGTGCCCATGCGCGCGTTGTCGAGAGTTGATTTTCGTTGGAGCCGATGAATATTTCGTGTCAGCCATAATTTTCACACATTCATTGTTTAAAAAATAGGGGTTTTCGACTCCGTTTTTTAGCTTGGTATGCTTTTTGGTAAGTATTCTTTCAAATAATGAAGGTTGAATTTCAAAATGTTTGTGAAATGGCAACGCATTTTGTTATTTAATCTTGCATGTTGAGTCCCTGGTATCGGACACTCGATTATTCTCCAGCACCGGACGCCATTTTTTTTCGTTATTGGAATATTTATGTAAAACATGTTGTTTTTGTTGTGGAGGTACTTCACTATAACAAATCAGTTAAAAATAATGACGAAAAGAAAATGGCCCGAGGAAAATATGAAAAAAGCCTCGATGACAATAATGACTGGATCCAGTGCGGTAATTGTAAGCAATGGGCTCATAAGGCGTGCGCATATATTCCGGAGCGTTCCGATGAATATATTTGCGATCATTGCAAAATTAAACCATTTTTAATCCATTTTTTCAAATAATATTCATAGTGTCCGGTACTAGTTGCCACTTTTCGGACTCAACCATTTTAACTGATAAATTCAAAAATATATTTTTCTTAGTTTTACGTTTTTTTAAAAATCTGTACTATCATTAACACACCAAAGAATACTCCAAAGTTTGTGAAAAAAATATAAAAAATCGAAGTTCTTATATATATAATAGTTTTATTAATGAATAACCTTAAGTGTCCGGTACTGGGGGACATCCCCCTATATATATATACATATATATCACGTATAACACTGCGGTGATTATTATTACAGGGTGATCGACCCCCAAATAACGTTTCTTGCGGGAACTTCTCGATACAACATCGTGAAAATTGCGGGTGATAAAACCTCATCATACACAATAATTTCTTCTCATTTCGGTTCTTCCACGCACAATCTGCAAGCATTATTTTTTTTTTTTAAACAGTTTTGGTAATCACGAAGGCCCCAAAGAATATGCCTTTACGATCCGGTAATTATTGTGTGGTCAATCCTTGGAGGGAATCAAAAATTCCCCGAAGTATACAAAGATTCCTCTCCACTTCTTTAGGCCTGCAGTTGATTTTGCTGAAACATTTGATATTCCAGCATTAATCTCTTCGTTCCTGTTAAATTGAGAATCGAGACCTTCGCAGTTTGAAGAAAACGCTGACGATGTGCCCGATATTTCGATGCTTTTGTGACATCCAGTTTTTAAAAGAGGATACACTGTTGATGACGCTATAAATTCATCAGAAAGAGAGTGAGAGAGAGAGAGAGAGAGAGAGAGAGAGAGAGAGAGATAGAAGGACGAAGGGGGGAATGAGAGCTGCGGTGATTGATCGGTTCCAATATAATGAGGGCCGATAATGACCGACAGGGGACAAGAAGGCACCGGCAGCGCCGGCGGAAAGTGATGGGTACGCTCGATAAGGGTCCCGCGCGCGATGCCGCGCGACCCTTCCTCACGATCCACCTCTTTCTCTCTCTCTCTCTTTTTTTTCTCAATCCTTCGCAATATTACACACATCGCGTCATCAAAGATTCTCCCAGATGCGAAATCCGTCGCGAAAATGTGAAATTACCTTTCACCGATGCTTAATAACCATGTGGAAGGAAAAAATAGTCAAAAGGGTACCAAAATGGCGGACGATAAAACGTCCTTGCCCGGTATGCTTCCTTCTGGTTCTTTTGGCTCTAGAAAGTCTACGGTATATCGAGAAAGAGAACAAGATGAAGGGAGAGAAAGAGAGAAAGAGAGAGAGAGGAAAGGGAGAGAAGGAAAAAGAGTGAGACAGAAGTACCTGCCAGGTTGTTACTAGTGACGGTCTCGGAGGATTACGTTTGTAGCGTTCGCCGCGCGCGGATGATGTTGTCGCCCCTGGTGTCGGCATTATCTCGACACAGGAGGGCACTTACCCGCCGATAACCATCCCCCCTTTTATCCCTCCTGCTCTCATCCTTTTTTTCGCCCCCCTTAACCCCTCATTCGCGTTCCTTCGCACACATCTTGGGCTTCCCGTTGAGCCTCAGCCTGTCTGCGCCTCCGCTTATATCGCTGAACGTCCTCTCTCCTCCAATACCCAAGATTTCAGCATCTCCCTCTCTCTCTCTCTCTCTTTAGCTCTTGCCCTCTTCGCCGCACGTTTCTGGAGATCGTTTCTCATTTCGTTCCTACGCACGATTACCCTCCTTTTCGCGATTTTCGTTTATACGCAGTTTCAACGCGAAATGAAAGCTTTTGGACAGTATTGTAAATTGACAAGGTATTCCGATAATAATTGTCCAACGGTGAGAACTTTTCTCCTTCTCTTGCGTTAATCGTCAAGGTGTTGAAGCTTATATACGAAGCCAATAACACTTTTAAGGGGAGGGTGCGAGATCGGTATAGGTATTATTGTAGAACCATTAAGGACCTGCGCTATCGGCAGAGGAGAAAACGTCGAACATCGAAGCATAAACATACGAGACTGCACTCGACACCTCGTCTCGTTGATTTGGTAATGCGAAAACTCGTGCGTCCAGCGTCTCTTTCACTCCTCTTATCGTTGTGCTTTATCCCGAGAGCTTTTTTGTTCATTGCCAATGGCATCTTCGGGTTTTTAAACACTTTTCCCACCGCTCTTCATGACCCAGGTAAAAATTGACGATGAAAAAAGGGCTCGCCAAGCCCTGAAACAGGGCTCACATTTTTTAATTCAGGCTGAACACCAGCCTGATTTTAAGCCTGGGAAAACCTCTGAATGACAACACGGTTTCAGGCTCTTGCACACAGGCTTGACCAAAGGCTGGTAGAAAAGCCTGTACTAAGCCTGAAACGAGCCTTAATGAAGCCTTTAAGAGCACTTATGACCCGTGCGGAATTATTTATTTTTTCCATATATTTATGAGTTGTTACGATGAAAGTCAGTTCCATATTCATAATTAATAGTTTCTAAGGGTCAAGTAACTGAAAAAAATTTTTTAAGAAAAAATAAATTTTTTTGCCCCCCAGTGGGGTTTGAACTCGCGACCCTCGTTTTACGCATATTCTTAAATTGAACATAAATTAAATTTATAAAAAAATTGATAATTTGAAAGTTCATGGATTTTTCCGACTGATTTAGTTTTCTCGCATATTCGCGGACCCTAGAATACGCACGAAACCAGACTGGGATTTGAAACATACCTACCTATCGAGCTTAACTAACGACATAAGACTGAGACGCTATCCACTACACCACCGACTACTTTTGATATACTGATGTAAATATCATATTTATAGAACCCAGGCCGAGAAATAAATACGTACCAAAATAGTATTAAGAATTTATTTTCATTACCCGAAGGCCATTTTTTGGTTCAACTTGTCTTTTAACTTAATTTAAAAAATTCAGATATTGAATCAGATGAATGATAATAACAATCATAATAATAATCATTAATATATTTGTTACAATAGTAATAATATTAAATAATAACGAATATTATTACTTAATTTATATTGTTATTATTACCATTTATGTATTTGTATTATTTATAACATATTTTTAATTTGTGTATATGCATGTTTATGTATATCATATTGAATATATGTACTAAATTTTATTTTGATTATCTTATTCTTTGAAAGATACTTTTCGAATATTATTTAGATACACAATTTCAAAATATTCTCGCGTTTATTGCAAAATTTTTTTTTCATAAAAATACAGAAAAAATATTATTTTAAACTCAGCTAAAAGGCTGATGATGGAAACAAGCTTGTGCGAGCCTTGTTTCACCGAGCCTGAGTGAGACAGACCTGGGCCAGGTTTCATTGCATCGTTTAGAGCAGCCTGGAACGAAGACTGGCTGCTTAGCCTAAAATCAGAGTTATATCAAGCTTCATTCAACCGGTGAATTTTAAGGCTAATTATTTTATTTTATCACAACCTGAAACAAGCCTGCATCCAGCCTTGATTTTTTAGCCTTAAGAGGAGGCTAAATACCGACACTAAACCTCGAAATTGCCATCCAAACTTGCTCTTATACAAATGGATGGAATTGAATAAAATTTTAACAACATCGTCAGAACAATGGCAGGAATGGAGCCTCACTAAAATTTTTTCAAAAAACAAAAAAAAATTTACAGATTCATTTACCACCAAGAAACTGTAATTGAAAAACTTAAATTATTAAACTTTTACTGCATTTCGGGTAAAACCAAGAGTGAGGCTCCATGAAGAACGCCACGATACAAATATCGAGACGTTTTCGACATTATTTTATCAAAATGACACGCCGTAAGTTTGGATGGCGCATCAAGAGATAAATATCGATAAATTTTAGTTTTATTGAAAAACAAAATGGCGAAATGTAGTTCACAGACGTGCGAGTGAGGGCAGCACCATGGATTCTGACGAGTAACCTATAATATTTAGGGGGCTCGAATGAGTTCGTTGACATTAGCTGTAACGCATTTTAGTCTCTCAATTGACAATTAATTGTTAATTACTTTATCCCCCTCTTAATTGTCAAAATGTAATTAATTTTCATCCACGGTTGTCGGAGAAAGACTGGACGACGATGATACGTCGATAATGTAGGGATTGAATAAAAATAGTATTTAGCCTCCTCTTAAAATGCACCGGGTGAATAAAGCCTGAAATAACCCTGAGTTTAGGCTAAGCAGCCAGTCTTGGTTCCAGGCTGCTCTAAACAGTGCAATGAAACCTGGACCAGGTCTGTCTGACTCAGGCTCGGTGAAACAAGGATCGCACAAGCTTGTTTCCATCGTCAGCTTTTTGATTTCCCACCTGGTGAACTTCCAAAGTCTGTCAAAACTTCAAGTGGCCTGAAGTGAATTTTTTTAAATTGATATTGCCGGAGGATGAAAAACACACGAGACCAACGGTAAAGATTAAAAATGGAGAGGGAAACGCCATCAACAATGGAGAGAGAGAGGGAAGGGGATACGAGAACGTGTCGAGTGGAGGAATAAGGAAGGGGAAACGGTAACGAGCCTGCTTCTGGCTCTCGGCGGGCTTTAAAAATTGAGACGTAAGATTTTTGGTTTGGCTAATAGCGACATTAGTCATTTTATCCTCTCTCGCTCATTCACTCCCTCTTTTTCGCGTCACTGATATACAAATGGAGGCATCAATAACACGCTCGAAAGAGAGAGGAAGAGCAAAAGAGAATTTCTGTAACAGGCGTGTACGACGCGGTTGAGACGAGGGGAGCTGAGAATTGCGGGAGCAGATGAGAGACGATGAGAGAAAGAGAGTGTACGAGTGGGAATATAGAATATGAGGAACGAGAGAGACGGAGGGAAAAGTAGCTGTGGAGAAATCAAGAAGGAGCTCAGGGAGCCACACAGGCGCTTGTCGGAGGAGCTGAGCCGGTCAACCACCTCTTTTCTCCGTCCAAGAGAGACGAAAGAATCGCCCCAGCAGCGGAGTATAATATGAAGAAGCTGGGCAAGAGCGAAGAATCGGGCAAAAGTTACCCGGAGAGACTGCAAAGAAGAGACGGAAGAAGGAAAATAAAAGGTGTTTTTGGAAAGAAAAAGAGCTTATATTCGTAGAGGGGGATACACGGAATATCGGTTGACCGAAGAGAATATTTCTCGTTATTTATATAATATATACAACGAGGAGTCACCTTATGAAGACACTCCGTTTATCGCAAATACTTGCTTACACTCCCGTATGTTATTGCCATTATCATAGTGTATAAATTTATATCTGTGTGCACGTGATGGCGATGGGAAGACAGGTCCCGCGGGTGAGAATTAAAAGAGCGAAGAAAAAAAAACGTTACCAAAGGGGAAATAAAAAAATTAGAGACGTGTTAATTGGCGCGAAGAAGTCGGGCCGTGAAAATAACGCGTACAAATCTAATCGAAAAGTTCGCAGCAATGGCGAGAAATCGAAGCGATAAGTAGGCGCAGTAGCGAGGTGCTCGAGCGAAACCATAAATTCCGATCGGATGCATTAGCCCGAGACCAGAGAGTGAGAGAAAGAGGGAAGATTGTGTCGGAGAAGATCCTCGCTCCAGCGCCCTCCTCGTCTCATCCCAATGATGGCATTTCCCTCTCAGGTATAGCTATACCGTATAACATACTATGAAAGAACGAAGACGAGCATATCGCAGAATTTGACTCGTTATATTCGGTCCTTCTCATTTGGTATAATTCATCACCGAGCATTAAAAATGTATCTCGCTGCGATTGACGCAAGATTAATGAGGGCCACGGAAGCTGTCCCTGCTGATCAACACACGCGGATGAGTAACGGACACTAAAATACTTGGTAAGTGTGCGATACGACCTTAAGAGCTGCCATTTCTTCTCCAAACACTTGAGATGTCAATTTTTTTGCTATAATTTCCGAATAAATCTCCGTCGACTGCCCCATCAGAGGAATTGAATGGCACAAAGAGAAACTTTCACATTGCTCACGAAATCACGCGAATCGAAAGGTAACCAAAGTCGAAGAGCAATTAGCAATAGTGTTGAAGATATACATTGATCGACTAATCGTTTCATTAAATGTCATAGGGTTCAATGCTAATTGTACGTTTAACGATTGCGCGAGACATTAATTTCAAGTTACCATTAAAACCCATCATTTCTTAATCACCAATTAAACGCTTTATTAATATCTTAATTAACGGAGACATGAAATATTCATTAATAACAGTATTATAAGCCTATGCCTAATTTTTCTTGGGTGCATTTCTCTCTCTCTCTCTCTCCCTCTTTCTCTTAAGAATCCGGATTGTTTATAATATGTCGAGTTAACCTCGCATATATCCGACGGTCGTTATTTTCCGCCAACAAATTGTCGGTACATTTTCCTTGGTTGCCCCGCCAGACTGCAAGTTTTATCCACACATGTACTCATATAGTATTGCACATAACACCCTGCTATACCGGTACATTCAGTGCTTAGCTAGAAAGTAAAGTCACTGCTGTTCGCAGAGACCGTAAGATCTCACACATGCGTGTATGTGTACAACCGGGGTGCTGAAAATGGGTACATAGGTAGGTTACGACCACCCGTCGATAATTAGGTACCTCGCACCTATATAGCGGCGCAGAGGCGCGTACTGTAAGCATGTAACGACAGAGGAGCAACTTTCGCATGGGGATTCTCTCGTCGGAGGTGTAACTCAATCGGCTAGTTCCGAAGGACACCGAGCGAGAATCCTCCTGCACATTTGCGAACCAAAGATACGGCGAGTTGTCTTCGATTACCGGTCCACTGTTTTGCCGCATTTCATAAAGGACTGGTCAAGAGTCCAAGCGTGGTCCTGCTAACAGACTAAGAGATTGCGCCACCTTGACACCCTGAAATTAAAGGCATCTTCAGGATTTGCTTGATTGCTGATAGGTGGAAGTGCTTCAAAAGAGGGGTCGAAAGGTGGGATTATCTTATCGTAGACCTGTTGTAGAATAATGGAACATAAAAAGTAGTTTTTTTGGTCCAAAAGCTAGTATAATATGGAGCCGGTTCAGAAAACTTGAATTTTTGTATGATACAGCATCTATTTGAAGTAATATGTCCATTTTCAACCAAAAATTTCATGGGGTGCACTTCTATAGTTCAAAAATTGCACTTTCAATATCGAGTTTTAAGAGGAGGCTAAATACCGACACTAAACCTCGACATTGCCATCCAAACTTGCTCTTATACAAATGGATGGAATTGAATAAAATTTTAACAACATCGTCAGAACAATGGCAGGAATGGAGCCTCACTAACATTTTTTCGAAAAACAAAAAAAAGCTACAGATTCATTTACCACCAAGAAACTGTAATAGAAAAACTTAAATTATTAAACTTTTACTGTATTTCGGGTAAAACCAAGAGTGGGGCTCCATGAAGAACGCCACGATACAAATATCGAGACGTTTTCGACATTATTTTATTAAAATGACACGCCGTAAGTTTGGATGGCGCATCAAGAGATAAATATCGATAAATTTTAGTTTTATTGAAAAACGAAATGGCGAAATGTAGTTCACAGACGTGCGAGTGAGGGCAGCACCATGGATTCTGACGAGTAACCTATAATATTTAGGGGGCTCGAATGAGTTCGTTGACATTAGCTGTAACGCATTTTAGTCTCTCAATTGACAATTAATTGTTAATTAATTTATCCCCCTCTTAATTGTCAAAATGTAATTAATTTTCATCCACGGATGTCGGAGAAAGACTGGACGACGATGATACGTCGATAATGTAGGGATAGAATAAAAATGGTATTTAGCCTCCTCTTAATTAGCAGAATAGGATTTTCAGATTCGTGAATATGAAAAAGGTTACGGTCCTGAATATAACGTCAAAAAGTAGCCTTCACAAAAATAAATAATTACAAAATTAACCTGATACAAGAATTTCTATTTACAAAAATATCTAAGTTCAAAAATATCCATGGAACGTATTTAAGTATTGATAAGTAATACCCATGTTAAAAAATAACGCGATAAAAATATCCACCAATAATTTTTAATATCCACCAATATACTTTTGAATAGTGAAAATAACATCATTTGGCTGAAAAAGTATTCTCCCCAAAACTTGAGTTTTAGGGAGAATTTACCATTACTAATTTACTCTATTTGTCCGCAGGGATTTACTCCAAATACTTTTAGAATATTCTACCTTAAGCTAGATTTTAGCTTGAAGTAGTATCAAATTATCTTGATTATGGATATTTTTGTTTTGGGTTATTTTGGCCAGGTTTTCTTGTACATGATATTTTCATGGATATTTTGAACGGATATCATCAAGAGTACTCTAAGGTAGTTCCTCCACGACAACCTCAACAAAAAGTTACACAGCATGTGCATATTTACAGGATTGTTGACTATTTCGATTTGTAGTAAATACATTTAAAAAGCACACAATATTCATTCAGTGTCAATAGATAATACGATAGATATATTTTACTATCCTAAAATGTATTCTATTAAGTGTTCTTAACCTACAACTGCTTCACTCTGCGAGTCAACTTTTTGCCGGGACTGTCCCGGCTCTGCCCCAATACACAAAAGAGCTACATATAGAGACGACGCATTCTTCTGTGTGTGTAAGCACGACGATCGTGGCAACGTTCTGATTGGCTCTGATCGCCGTTTCGATTCGGTAATTTTTTTCCACGTAATTCGTGACATCCCGTTCGAGCTTCCTTCAATTTATTATCAACTTCGTAATTTCTGTTTTGATGGTAGAATCAATAACATACCTATGCACCATAAGTTGTCCGTTAGGACCCGCAACTCTGAATCGGACTAAACGCACCCCCTACAATGATTTCAAATTCAAAACCGAAAATTTTAAGCGCTATTTGATCCTTCTATCTTAATCAGAAGGCGTGCCGTAATGGCTAAATAGTTTCCTATTTAAATAACATTGAATTTTTCCATTTTTCCAATTCCAATTTTTTACGTAGCCAATGGAAGGTAAAAAAAATCATCAAATCATACAAATCTATTGTAGATACATATGTCTATCTAGAAAAAAATTGGCAGTGCAGTATTATAGCTCCATCAATTCTTTCAAGCTATCATTTATGAGGATGAAATTATTTCTCATCCATAAGGTTAATTGAATGCCAAAGTTTCCAAATTGATTCATTCAATTCAAATTTGGCGGTTCATCCACCAAACCAATCGGGTTATTTTATGGTACATTACCAAATATACCCATCAGACAGCGCTAGTCTCCTGGCTGCGAGTGTTTTTTTTTGCATTACACATGGTGTGATAAAGACCAGGACGATTTTATCACACCTCAGTCAATTAACTTTTTCGATCGGTTTAACATTAGTAAACGAATTCTGGACATTGATCCGACTCTGTGGTACCAGAATGAGGCTTTCGAACATGGATGACAAATTGTAACGAAATTGAAAGTTGTTAATGACTGTGCAGAGAGGGGAGTATGTTTTATGCAACCATACAACAAAATACTCATGAAAAACGAGGATCAAAAATAGTTCATACTCCAAATCATCACTGAATATCGCCGAGAATATCCTGACGCCCGAAAAGCAACGGTTTGTAAAGATGTTTAACGTCAATATAAGAATTGTACCTAATTTTCATAAAAGAATAAAATCATATTGAACGTTAGTTTGTGCAAATCATTTGAAAAATATCAATCCCCCAAATAAATTCTTATTTATTTTCACGGCGATCGATAAACCCTACTATGCAACACCAGTTTATGTCTGATGGAATCAGCGATTTATTGTCCACTTCATTCTTGAAAGGATCAGTTCTTCATTTCAATTTCAAATTTATTTTTCTGTACGTACGAGTCAATTTGCAACTACCAGGATTTTTTTCTACGTACTTCCACTCATATGAAGGGCATTCGAACTATCGAATGAATTTTTCTACCTTCTATTGGCTACGTAAAAAATTGGTATTGAAAAAATGAAAAAATTCAATGTTATTTAAATGGGAAACTATTTAGACATTTAGGCACGCCTTTTTATTGAGATAGAAAGATCAAATAGCGTTCAAAAATTTTGGTTTTTAATTTGAAATCGTTGAAGAGGGTGCGTCTAGTCCGATTCAGAGATGGGTGTCCTAACGGACACCTTAATGCACCATACATGTCCAATGCCTTACGTGTAAATTGAGCCAACTTTGAGTGTGAGTATCTCGGCTTCGGGGCGGTCAAACTTATTTAAACTGCACAGATGTTTGGATAACTTATTAAATAACCTCAAGTGAACAAAAGTTGTAATTTTGAACCGGTCAAAGTCGAGTCACCCCCAAAAAAGTACTGATTCGTATTTCTAACGAAAATGACCTAACCAACTTCGAGTACAAACGTTGAATCCAGTGTTCCAGGCCTGCATTTATACGTCGGCATCTCGGTGTGTATCCGAGAGGCGAGAGCAAAATGATAATCGAGCGGTGAGTGCGTTCGTGCGACCCGCGGAGCGCAACGAATCGTTCTGGTGGAGTTCAACCAGGCGGAAGGATGAAATTCAATTTCCGAGGACGTACATCGTGTGTATTATATGTACTCTCGGTGAACGCTAGTAGCAAAAGCAGATATAGGGGCGTATATATCGCGTATATTGCAAGAACGTTCTTATATCCCCGCCGCGTGATGGTGTCTTCCAACATTCATTCCGCGTCTCTGCTAGGGAATGTTCACGGTCCTATTACGGATCCCGTGCCAAGAAATGAAAGGGGAGATCGGGAATAACGTTTCGTCATCTCCTCCTGCAAATGTCCGTGCGTATATCGCTAACTTTTTCTCCCCTGTATGTGGAAAGCAGAAGATCGAAGGAGTGCGCTCGCCGGAGTTCCGCCACAGTGTAGGTCCCACTTATGCTAATTTCGGTTCTCTCGCTGCAACTCGGTAGCTTTGGTTCTCGATCTCTCTGCTTCTCTTTACTCTTGTTTCCCCTGCCCCGTCTCGCTCATCTGTATTCGCGCGAAACGCGATGGAGGAGAAGGAGGATTGGTAAAGAGCAGGAGAGCACTTAGCCCAGGTGTCCACCGACCTCTGAGCCGAAATGTATATTTTTCGCGCAGACCGCTGGAGCCGTCTTCATGGCTGGATGATGCCGGAGACTGGAGCGTGTTCCAGACGAGCTCCCTCTTCATATATATGTGAACATTGCCACACACTGTCTGTACACCATCGGGGAAACGCGTTTGTATTGAGTGTTCGGATATTGGATGTAAGGAGGTAAAGAAGCCTCTCTTTCGGCGACGCGAAAGAAGAAGAAGAAGAAGAAGAAGAGGGATACAGAAGAGGAGGAGGAAACTACATGATCCGAATCCTGGCAAACTTAAATTTTGCACACGCAAACTCATCTCCACTCCCTCTCTCTCTCTCTCCCCCTCTTCCTTGCTCTTTCTGAGCCAACGGCATCAGGAAAAAAAGTTCTCGAATGAATTCTCCGCATATGGATTTTGCTTCTCACGTATGTAATTCCTACCGACACCTGCACTTGCGCGGTCCTCGCGCCTTTCACCGTATTCGACGATGGCATATGCGCTAAAATCTCGCACGTATCGCAGAAATAATGCGAGATTTATTTGATCTTGATGAACGAAAGAGTAGAAAAGAGAGAGAGCGAAGAGCCTCGAGGTATTTTCTTCGAACATGCGCGCGGCTATAATTCGTAACGCACTCTCATCGTCGATTCTCGCCCCGTAATAGATCGGAGAATCGGATATCGATCGTTCACGTACGCCGATCCTCAAAGTTGTGTGTCGGTCGGCGCAATGCGTGTCTGTGTGTGCGACGAAAATTAGCCTGGCGCTGAGAGATCAAGCCCCAGAGTATATTGCGCTTGTATATATGTACGTCACGGCGGTATCGGAGCTGGGCCTTAAGAGCGTGTACGAGTGGGAGGGCAAAACTAACGACCGTGTGCGATCTCTCGCCCGAGTATAGAGGTGCAAAGATCGTTCATAGTGGCCGCGGGAGTGCGCTGAATGCACATGGCTCATCGCCTTCTGCAGCCCCTTCCGCTTCTTTCGATATGCTCGGTGAAAACGAAACCGCGAGGAAGGAGCGAAAGCGGAATGAAAGAGAGAGTGAGAGAGCACACACGTCGTGGAGAACAGTAGCTAAAGCCCGGGGCATCACCGCGAACCTGACCACCTCGTTATTTATCGCGATATCAACCTATATTTCACGCACACGCATGTAACTTCCAGAGAATACACGCGTCCCACCTGAAGAACGCACACGAATCTTCAAACTCGCGTTACTCCCGCCCGCTCACGAATTTCTGATCGTTCTATCGCGAATAAAACGCGAAATTACGACGCCTTCGACGAATGATCGAGCAGACTCTTGACGCACTTACCGATTTTGTCTTACTTCTTCTTTTGCTAACTGATGAAAAAAGTCTTGTGAAAATTTTGATTTTGAACAAATCACTTGTGAAGAGATGATAAGAAATTTGGCAAGATAATTGATAAGTCGTTTAACCCTTTAAGGCCCAGTGGTTTCGGTCGAAACCACTTTTGCATTAAAACGTTCATAACTTTGTCAAAAATCAATATATTTTTTATTTCTAAACACCAACGACCCACAAATTTATACTACTTTGTCAAAAAAATCTATAGTGCAATAAATTAATAACTATTTTGTTATCATAAGAATATAAACAAATGAATGTTTGTGGTAAGAATTGCAAATTATCAAATTACGTGAAGCTAGGCTCATAAGAATGATCACTCGGAGGTTTTCGGGGTCGTTGATTACGAATCCGATGTCAGATTTTCAAAATTTTCAAAATTCAAAATGGCGGATCTAATATGACGGACGACTTTTTTAAAAATAGATCCAATTGGCCTGCAATTTGTTATTCGGGGGTTTTCGGGGTCGCTGATTACGAATCCAATATCAGAATTTCAAAATTCAAAATGGCGGATTCAATATGGCGGACGATATTTTGAAAATCGATTCATTTGGCCTGAAACTTGTTACTCGGGGATTTTCGAGGTCGCCGATTACGAATCCGATTCATTTGGACTGAAACTTGTTATTCGGGAGTTTTTGTCGTTTTCGAGGTCGCTGATTATGAATTTGATGTTAGTTTTCCGAAATTCAAAATGGCGGATCCAAAATTTCGAAAAGATAACACTAGATTTGTGAACAGTGACCCGGTATAGTTTGAGTGGTCATTTTCTAGAGCGCAAGTGAACTTATTAAATTTTCCTCCGCCATAGTGGATCCGTCATTTTGAATTTCGAATAACTAACATCTGATTCGTAATCAGCGACTCCGAAAACCCCCGAGTAACAAGTTTCAGGCCAAATGAATCGATTTGTAAAAAATCGTCCGCCATATTGAATCCACCTATTTGAATTTTGAAAATCTGACATTGGATTCGTAATCAGCTACCCCGAAAACCTCCGAGAAACAAGTTCCAGGCCAATTGTATCGGTTTTCAAAAAGTCGTCCGCCATATTGAATCCGCCATTTTGAATTTTGAACATTTTGAAAATCTGACTTCGGATTCTCAATCAGCGACCCCGAAAACCCCTGAGTAACAAGTTTCAGGCCGAATGAATCGATTTTTAAAAAGTACTTCGCCATATTGAATCCGCCATTTTTAATTTTGAAAATCTGACATCGGATTCGTAATCAGCGACCCCGAAAACCCTTAAATACAGAATGTGACGAAAATTGCATTACTTTAAAAAAGTCGGGCCTTGAAGGGTTAAAACGACTTAGTTGTGGTAGCTAAAAAATAGGGTTGGTTAGTTGACCCAACCAATTTCTAAGTCGTTCTTTCCGTGTAAAATAGCTATAACTCCGTAAATTATTGGAATTTAAAAATTTTTCTTTTGAAGATATATTCTTAAAGCTCTAAACTCTTGGCATATGAATAAAAAATTGATTTTTTCGAAATGAGCTCAGGGAAGCGTTTATCGAATAGGCTTGGCAAACGATTAAACAAATGCGGAAGCTGTGTGCAAATTTTGAATTCACACGATTTTTTTCATTCTCACCTTGTCACGTTTTATTAGTAATAGAAACATATCTTTGACAGGGAGAGCTTTATCGTTTCGAAACCGCGAATTCATTTCATTACGTCTCTCTCAATCACGAATAAAGAGAGAGAGAGAGAGAGAGAGAGAGAGAGAGAGAGAGAGAGAGAGAGAGAGAGAGAGAGAGAGAGAGAGAGAGTGAGAGATCCAACGAATGCGAGGATTGATTGGTCGATTACAAAATCGAGCCGTCGATTGTCAAAAAGAGCTTTTAACTCCATCGATTAGAAGGAAGAAAGAAGTTTTGAAACTGGTGGAACAACGTTTTTTTAAGGTGCGTCTGTATTTATGCATAAGTGTGATGTATTCCTCTCTCTCTCTCTCTCTCTCTCTCTCTCTCTCTCTCTTCGTATAGCTAATATGTTTGGTATAATAGCATCAGCAAACGAAGTTTATTTCACAACGTATAATATCCTCAACTCGTCTTATACATATTCATATTATCTCTCTCTTGCTCTTTTTCTCTCTCCCTCTCTTTCATTCCCAAAGATCACTGTTTTCTGAATATATATTCATACATGTGCTCTATACCGTTATTTATCGGGACATTAACAAACACACTTGTCCGCTAATACAAAACTTTCTCCCGTGTGCGAATAATTTTACGAGTATATAACACACACCGCGCACAAACGTCCCTAATACCGCACGTATCGTGTATATAACAGCTTGATTGACTCGCAACTTTTATAGTTTTTGGAATTAGCTTAAATCTCCATCCGTCTCTCTCTCAGTCCTCTCGCTGATCTTAGATCGACGAGAGTGTAATATTATCATCATCATGATCATCATCATCGTCTTAGTCGTCGTCGTCGTCGTCAGGTTTTTGTGTTCTACGAGGTCGTTGAGAAGCAATCTCTATTCGCAATATTCCGATCTTTCCTGAGTGGATAAATAAAATGAGAGAATGGCCGGAATATATTTTCTCTCTCGATTTCTCAGAAAGGGAGGGACATTTTGAATCGGAGGATTTCATCGAGAAATACGATATTCCAAAATCATCATCGAGGCCCAAAGTAGCATTTCTGCATGCACAAAATGCATTACTATACTATAATGGTTGGTTGGGACAACCAACAGATTATTAGTTAGGTACATTTCGCTTTGTTACAATAACCACTTAGCATTAGTTCCATCTACTATTCATGGTTAGTTGACGCGACTAGTCAACGCAACTGACTTGAATAGTCAGTTTAACTAATAAAATAGTATTGAAGAGGTTAAAGGATGGACAACGGATTTTACGATTCGTTTTACGATTTTTCGAAATACGATACTTCGAAATCATCATCGAGGCCCATAGTGGCATTTCTGCATGCACAAAATGCATTACTATACGGAAAAAATTGTTGTCCCAACAGATTATTAGTTAGGTATATTTTGGTCACCATAACCATCTGCTTTGTTACAATAACCACATAGCATTAGTTCCATCTACTATTCATGGTTAGTTGACGCGACTAGTCAACGCAACTGACTTGATTAGTCAGTTTAACTAATAAAATAGTATTGAAGAGGTTAAAGAATGGACAACGAATTTTATAGGCACCTATATGATCAATATTGATGATATCTGCAGATTTGTCAGTACTCTACAAATCCGCCAGGTGGCTTCCTCTCGCACAAACGAACTTTTCCTTCGACGCTTATAACCTTTCCAAGTTCATCTATGTTTGATATCCTTATTTTTTAGTACGGATATTTAATCATCTGCGGCAAAACATAAGATGGTTGAATCCGAAATAGATTTCCACTATTCCGATTATTCCCATGAGTCAACTAATTTTTTTGTTACCACAACTAAGTTCTCTTTTCCGTGAATGCATTTACTTACTTTGCGAATATTTGCAGCGAAATTTGAGGGCTTTTTGGCGCCAATTTCTCGTCGGTTTGACGAGAGCATGAAAATTAACGCTTTTTTCTTCATGGGCATGCAGCTTAGACCAAGTGTTCCCGTAATTCCCTCTCTCACGGAAAAAACGACTTAGTTGGTTCAACCAACCAGCTTAGTGCTCTGAGCGCCAGAAGAGAAATTAGTTGGATCAACTAGATAGTTGTTTGGGTAACCTAACCAACCTTATTTATTAGTTGCCACAACTAAGTCGATTAAAACGAGTTAGTTATGCTAACTCAAAAATTGGTTTGGTTAGTTGACTCAACCAACTATCTAGCTGATCGAACTAATTTCTCTTCTGGCGCTCAGAGCACTAAGCTGGTTGGTTGAACCAACTCAGTCGTTTTTTCCGTGCTCTCTCTTGTCTAATTAACTCCGAAGATTGTCGACGAGAGAGGGGAACGAGCAAGAAGCCTCTGTTTTGCCACCCGGTTACGACTAGAACTAATCTTTATCTATCTGTCTTGCTCCCTCTCCCTCTTTCTGTCTCTGTCTCTTTTCCTCTCTTAGTTCATGGTGAGAAGATCGCGAGTGTAGGTAATATAATGCTCCGTGAGGTTGGGACGCTTGTGTGAAAAACTGGGTCTCGCGCGGAAGATAATTGAGAGAACGAGCGCACTCCCCGGCCACAGAGACTCCATGCAATCCTTGTGGGTAATACGTACGTGACGCACTTCACCGACAGACTACCGTCCCATTCCCAGCACTTTCTTTGCCCTCGCTTGTCGCGCATGTACACGCGCGAGAGCGCAGGCATATTAGCGATCAAGAATTCCGCTGAGAATCTTTTCTCTTCTGTTTTTTTTCTTTGTTTAATTACTTTATAGTGACGGTAATCATTCCAAATACATTTTAATTTTATAACCATTTTTTACCTTCATTTGACGGAAAAACCAGAAAATATGATAATGTATGACAGTTTTCGATTTTCCTTAAAAACAAAGCTGTGTTTTTCATTTTGAAAAAATGTAGAAACGAGAAATTTCCATACAGTTTTTTCTCCCATAATTCACCGCTACTTTGTCTTAATTATACACTCAGTCAAGAAATGAAAGGAACAGCAAAATTTTCGAGATTTTTCAGCAATTTTTCAAAGGCTGTAACTTTGTTAATTTTGGTCGTAAAAATTAAAAAAAATAGGATTTTAAAGCTCGAATCTTCTAGTCTTGGATCCTTGAGTCAAAAAAATTTTGTGAGCATCACCCTCGACGCAGTCGAAAGATATATCACGGTAAAAATTTTCTCGAAATTTTTGCTTTTTTCAGAACAGTCCACGAGCTTAACCAATCTATGGATCGTTTAGCTGGATTCTTTGGCTTCAATTTGTTTTTTTTTGTTTTTGTTCTACTACCATTTTTCGCTGAGATATCGGCGATTGAAAAAAAATTCGTCTTTTTTTTTAAATCTTCGATATGTCTGGGATTAATGATCGCACAGTGAGTAAACGGTGGGTTTCGTAAACTTGAATCTACCCTCCATAAGTGCCTATTACTGTTATGAACACAAAAAATTTGTTTCCATGCTTAATTTTGACTTGAAAAAGTTTTAAAAAACAGCTTTTTTTCTTGCTTTAGAAAATCTACAACAACTTTGCAGATATTGCGAAAAATACCAATGTTTTAAGGTTTTTTTTTAGTTCAATACATACCTAAAAACCATGCCAATTTTCAAAACAATCGGTCGGGCCATTTTTTTGCGACCGGGTCATCAAACTTAGAAAAATTGAAGGAACACGTTGATTGATCCTTAAAGACCAATTAATGATGTTAAAAATTTGGAAAAAAAGTTTTCTTTTTTTTCCTCTTAAATTTGCATTCAATGAGCGTGAAAGCTAAAAAAAAAAAACTTTCGAATTTTTTTTTTTTTTTTAATTTTGGAATTTTTTTTTTTTTTATTGGAAAAAAAATTGTATTGGCATTTTTTTTTACAAATTACACAAACAAAAAATCTAAAATTAAAAAAAAAATAATAATTTTTTTTTTCGGAATGTGGATATTTTTAATTTTCACGCTCATTAAATGCAAATTTGAGAGAAAAAAAAAGTAAAACTTTTTTTTCATTTTTAACACCATTAATTAATTGGTCTTTAAGGATGAATAAACGTGTTCCTACAATTTTTCTAAAAGTTTGATGACTGGGTCACAAAAAACGGCCCAACCGATTGTTTTGAAAATTGGCATGGTTTTTAGGTATGTAATGACCTAAAAAAGAATCTTAAAACATTTATATTTTTCGCAGTATCAGCAAATTTGTGGTAGATTTTCTAAAACAAGAAAAAAAGCTATTTTTTTGGACTTTTTCAGTTTCCGAAATCCACCATTTACTCGCTATACGATTATTAGTTCCAGAGATGACGAAGATTAAAAAAAAAGACAAATTTTTGTTCAATCGCCGATATCTCGGCGAAAAATGGTAGTAAAACAAAAACAAAAACAGCAAATTGAAGCCAAAGAATCAAACTAAATGATCCATAGATTGGTTAAGCTTGAACCAAAAATTTGGAGCCTATCGACTCTTTTGTAAACAGCAAAACTGTCGAGAAAATTTTTACCGTGATAATTCTTTTGACTGCATCGGGGGTGATGCCCACAAACATTTTTTGACTGAAGATTCAAAAACTAGAGGATTCAAGCTTCAGAATGCTTTTTTAAAAAAAATGTTACGACCAAAATTAACAAAGTTACAGCCTTTGGAAAATCGCTGAAAAATCTCGAAAATTTTGCTGTTTCTTTAATTTTTTGACTGAGTATAAACAATATGGTAATTAACAAAAGTTTTATTTTAATTGCTAAGATTTTCGCTTGCCAAGAGCATTTTTTTAAATCACTTTATCGTGACGGTAATCGTTCCAAATGCATTTTAAATTAAAAACCATTTCTGGCCTCATTTTAATGAAAAAACTATAGTATTTGACAAAGTATGACATTTTTTAATTTCCCTTAAAAACGAAGTTCTGTTTCTCATTTTGAAAAAAAAATGCACAAACGAAAAATTTACATTTTATTTGAAGGGTCCTTCTTTCTCCATAATTCACCGCTGTTTCGTTTTCATTATAGTCTTCGCTAATCATTAATTATCACAATTAATTTTGTATTTTTATTAATTCAAAAATTTATCGTTTAATTCTGTCTGTGGTAAAAGAATGACGGGGGAAAAAAATCAATTTTTCACGTCACACCCGTCATCGTGGACTTAATAACATCGAAAGAAAAAGAAAAGAAAGATCGCGTTGGACAATGGTCTCGGGACAATTGATTACCGTTATCGATGAACGCTTTATACCGATGACGGTCGGATTTTTTTTTCTTAATCCAATGAGCCACGTATCGAGGTCGAGACTTCGATCTGCAGGAGATTTCGGAATGAGACTGCTCGACTCAGGGTTACGTGTTGCACGTATCGCCGCTTTATTCTTTCGTACGTTATTTGCACATCGCATAATTTTTTATCATAAGGGCGTATCCTTCATCACAGTTGACAAACGGAGTACCGCCCTCTGATTTTATTAACGCGATTATAATACGAATGTATCGGGTTATGAGAGTACATAAGTACCGCGAGACGAAAGATTGATTCACGGTCGCGTCGTGGAATATCGATTCGATATCCATCGTGAAATAAGCGCGTATAACATATCGTGACGCATAATTGATGATAATTTATCGATGATCTTACGACCCCCTTCACTCTCTCCCTCCCTCTCTCTCTGTCTCGAAATTCCATTTAGCCTATTCGATATACACGTTATTCAGGTCGTTTCCACTCTCTTCTGCGGGAGATCCTTCGAATTTCACCGTCGAATCGTCCTCGCAATTGCTTACGATGAAACACTCAGAATCTCGTCTCATTTCATAAATTAACTGTACAGTACCTCCTCGATATAAGCGTCCTCGATGTAAGAGCGTTTTCCCCCCTTCCCTTCCGCTTGAGCGAGTTCTACTGCTTCCCCTACTCTACCCACCCGTGCGTGAACATCCTAGGGAAGCCCTGACTTCAGTCGGGACCTTGTCGGGCTTGAACGTGGATGCCCTGTCAGGAATTGCCCTTATACCGCCAGGTTGGGCCCCGACAGGGCAAAGCTAAGGTTGCCACGCTTATTTACAATATGGCTGACCTAAGGCAGCCCGTTGAGGACCTTGTCAGGCTTAAACGTGGATGCCCTGTCATGAATTGCCATCATACCGCCAGGTTGGACCCCGACATGGCAGTGCCAAGGTTTCCAGGCTTACTTACAATATGGCTGACTTAAGGCAACCCGTAGAGGACCTTGTCAGGCTTAAATGTGGATGCCCTGTCATGAATTGCCATAACACCGCCAGGTTGGGCCGTGACAGGGCATGGCCAAGGTTGCCAGGCCTACTTACAATATGGCTGACCTAAGGCAACCCGTTGAGGACCTTGTCGGGCTTCGATCAGGCAACCCATATTTAAAGAAGTAGGTATAATTACAACAGAACCAAATCAGGCCCAAATGGGGTGAGAGTATCAGAGCCCTAATTATTTCAAACATGGCACTGACGAGGCAATGCTTTGAGGGCCTAATCGGGCTTCACGGAGAGTTAGTTCCGAGACTTGCCATGCGATGTCGCATACGACGTGCGCTCTCTCCCATACGGAATATGCAAATAGTATACTTATATAGCCTAAGTGGGAGCACGGGTTGTATTCGACACCGCAGAGTCAGGCCTCTCAGGAAGTCATGCCTCGAGGGAAGTCATACCCGCAAGATTTCTCCATAGAAATCCTCTGCTTTATACTATTTTTTCGTAAAAATTATTAAAATAATTCAATTTTACAATCTACACGCATAGCGATATTACGCACATACTCGGGCCCTGATAGGGCTTGACCCGCTTGACCATGGGCTTGTCGTGGATTCGACATGGCAGACGTGAGGCGGTTGTAAAGGCCCTCATTTGGCAACCTTCTAAGGCCCTTGTCGAAAAAGCGTGACCTTCCATTCAGGGGCCCTATTGGGCTTCCAGTTAAGGGCCCGAAATAAGTTAGGGAAAACCGATCGGGGCCTAGTCGGAGCCTCAATCAAATTCACGCACGGGTATGTCCTTCTCTCTATTAGAGCGTTCTAGGTGCGGGGAAGTGAATTCGAAAAATTCGTCCCAGAGCGTTCCCCCACTACTACCTGCTAAATTCGACACCGCTTCATCACTAGAACTCGCTATAAGAGCTCACACGGCGTACATAAGTAGAGTGGGGGAAGCAATAAACCTCGCCCAAGCGGAACGGAGGGGAAACGCTCTTACAGAGAGGACTCTTATAGAGAGGAGGTACTGCACGCCGTGCGAGCTCTTATATCGAGTTCTAGGGAAGAAGCGATTCTTGAACTTCCCCTAACGGCGCTAGAGCGCTCTTATATCGAGGAGATACCGTAATTTGTGAAAATGCTTTTCTCTCATTTTCTGCGGTTGCGTTATACGCCGTGTTGTGATGTATCTTACACATCGGGAGAGTTGTAATTTGCGAGTGTATTAGCAAAGCTTATCCAGCCGCAGAGTATAACGAACAAATCTGCTAGCGATCTCGTAATATTCGTCGTTAATCACGGTTTCGCGCTCGTCGACAAGATTAACGCCATTAACGCGTTCATGATCCCCCCCAACCCTCCTCCCTTTTTTCGCTTCCCTCGTGCACTTTTTGCTCTCACTAGTGGCGAATTAAGAGAATTATTATCGGTTAACGCGTGCTGCTCGCTGGTGTGGTCGCGCGCTCGGTGACCGGTATAGTAATGCCGAGGAAAGTGTACGGTGCGAGAATAACGAATAAGCAAGGAGTCGCGTACCGAGAGCAATATAAGCAAACCCGACAAATTACGCCGAGTTGGGCTCGTTGTGGTAATCTATCAAGATAAAGTTGGCGTTGCTACATCGTTCACAGTGCGTTTGTGTTTTTGTGTGTGTGTGTGTGTCTGTGTGTCGCGAGAGATCGGTGAATGAGAGAAAAGGAAGGTATCGTTGAGACGGCGAGCACCGAGGACACTCCTTATTTTTCATTATAGCACATAGTCGCTGTATATAGTATGGAAAATAGTTACATGCACGATCTCTTATATCGGACATTATATACCGGTAAAATGGAACGAGACGATCTTAGGACGATCGTTATGATACATGAAATGGCGTAGGAAAGCTTCTTTTGCCTTTTGAAAACAATTAGTTGCGCCCTTTTGTTTGTTTTAAGAGCACATTTACAGCTCGACCACTATTACTGCTACTACTACACGGAAAAAAGACTTAGTTGATTCAATCAAACAGCTTAGTGCTCTGGGCGTCAGACGAGAAACTGGTTGGATGAACTAGATAGTTGGTTGGGTCAACTAACCAACCTTATTTCTTAGTTACTACAGCTAAGTCGTTTAAACGACTTGGGTCAACTAACCAACTATCTGGTTGATCCAACCCATTTCTCGTCTGGCGCTTAGAGCACTAAGCTGTTTGGTTGAACCAACTATGTCGTTTCTTCCGTGTACTACCAGAACTATTACTGCTACTACTACTACTACTACTACTACTACTACTACTTCTACTACTACTACTATCGCTACTTTTTTTTGAGGAGGTGGAAATGCATTTACGCACAGGGTGTGGGACTCCTCCATGCAGTGCATGGCTCTACCCACTAAAACCACCTCTTCGCGTCTCCACACAACGACCCCAGAACCGCTTCCGCATTACTTCAGGGTCATGTGTTTCTGCATCGAGTATGATGCTCCTTCCTCTATGCCTGTCCCTCACTAGGCTTCGGACTACTATTACTACTACTACAATGACTACTACCAGAACTATTACTGCTACTACTGCTACTACTACCAGAAACTTCTACCACAATAAAACACTACCGAAATATTATTACCAATTAACAAGTATAGCATCTCCGCGAAACAGAAGTGTCTCGATAACTCTACCAAATAACAAGCCCTCCAGAATAAATCTCCACTAAATAATAACTCTTAAGTAATATCTATAACACTTGACAGTTCTTCCATTTGAGAACCGACCAGATGACAAATTTCCGGCTCGTCAACTCGGCCGGTAACTTACCGACTGCGTGGTGACTGTGCTAATTGGGGTGGGCTCCAACGTCGGTAAGTGACCGGCCGAGTTGACGAGCCCGAGACTTGTAATCTGGTAGGCTTGTTAAATGGGAGAGCTGTCAAGTGGGAGAGATTTTGTGGTAGAGATGTTACCGGAGAGCTGTTTACTCGGAGATTTGTTTCGTTGTGCAGATATCATCTGAGAGAGTTATTATTTGATGAAGATTTATTCTGGTAGACTTGTTAATTGGTAGTGAAGATGTATTTCTGGTAGAGAAATAAGTGGTAAACCTCAAATGTGCCGTTTCAAGTGTCTTATTTCATGTAGAGACGTTGCACTCTCACTATAATTCGATTGAGTGAGCGAGCGACCATTTACGGTGGAACGAGGTTAAAATAATTCAATCGCTGTGCTCGCTGAGAGTTGATTTTCTGGGTGAAAGAGAGAGAGAGATGAAGAAACTACCGGACTGACAACGCGACGTAGAGCCCGCGAGCTAATTTGACAGATGCGAATGTTAGCGAGACGGGAAAGTGCAAGGAAAACGCGCTTCCTTATAAATGCCTCTACAAGGAAAACACACACAAGCACAGATTTAGTCGGGACACGTGTGAAAGCTTGTCGCTTGAAGCTATACGTAATAATACACACGCAGAAATTCAAGTGTCCCACCTGATGCACACATTTTCCAGCACCGTTTTTTTTTTCATTTTATTCCGCTCCAATCTCACAGTTCAAAGTAGAGAGTTATTTCATATGATTACGTATCGAGTTTCGCAACTTTTTTTTCTCCCTTTCGCGTTTTGGATATGGAAACGTGTAACTGTGGGAATTGCGCCGATTCCCCAAGATGGAATCTCATTAATGGATTAAAAATGTTAATTTCACGAAAATAGCATTTCCATTATTCGCGGGTTATCCTGGTACACGATTCAGTATTCTCGGATGTGCAAACTTTGCACGAATCTCTAATAAAATAATGTCTGATTTTTCATGAAATTCGTAGAGTCCATTTTTTGAGGAAAAAAACCTGATTTATCTTAATTTGGGCATTGATGAACTATCTTTTGAGTTAAGGAGTTTAGAGTGCTCCAACCAGTGATACTTTTTGAAATTTTTGTTTGATGAATATTTTTGATTCGATCGCCAAAATCTTGTTCTGCGCTGCAGCAGATATTTTCATGAATCGTGGAAATTCTGCATTTTTTAGTTTTTGAATGGATTTTTCAGGAACTAAACGCCAAAATGAGATAATTTTGTCAAAAAAAAATCAAACGTATTTAGATTCAGAGTGTTAATGGCTATAGCGCATATCGTACGATTTTTGATATATGCAAAAATAACAAAATGACGGATTTTTTTCGAAAAAACAAAAAAAAAGTGTTTTTTTTTCATTGTTTTTGGCAAAAAAATAGCAAATATCAAAATTAAAAAAATCCTTGATACGCGCCATTGCTATAGTCGAAAGGATATATAGAAAATTTCATAAGAATGCGGTACAGTTGTTTCAAAAATTTTATCCACAAGCCGTCGAAAAACAATGTTTCGAGAAAAACGCTTTTAAAGTTGAAGTGGAGCAGATAAACGTGCTCAGGTAGTAAAGTAAAGGTCACACAAAAATACAGTCAGACTCCTCCGTACGTCATAAAATTTTAGTATGATACTTTTGGATATGTATACTTTCGAAATAAGTAATAAAAAAAATCGATTTTTCGAAAATTGTTAAGTGAAAAGACGCCTTAAGGGGTTCCATTCAGCGTCAAAACGCCGATTTTTAAACATAAGTATAAATGTTCGTTAAATACGTGTGAACGTCAACAATGGTCCATCATTTGACGTATCAAATGAAGAAATTTTTGACCCCAGTTGGAACCCTCAATGTGCAGCGGTTCTCTTATAAATCAATTTTTGAGTTTCCCTACTTTGTGCACGATCCTGGCCAAACCGCTTGACGGATATTATCCTACGACGTCTCATTTTCTTCGTAACACTTTTCCGCACTGCTTAAGTGCGAAACATTTTTTTTTAAGATCCTTATTATGAAGTTACAGGCTATTTTTTGAATCTTTGGCCCATTTTTTGTTTTAAAAATTCGAAAAGTGACATGTAACTTTATAATACGGACCTAAAAAAATGTGCCCCACTTGAGCCTCACTTGCCCCACTTGAGGAAAATTGTTACGAAGAAAATGAGACGTAAGATAAGATCCGTCAAGCTTTTTGGTCATGATGGTGCACAGCACGGTGAAACTCAAAAATTGATTTACGAGAGAACCACTGCACCTTGAGGGTTCCAACTAGTGTCGAAAATGTCTTCATTTGATGCGTCAAATGATGGATCGTTGGTCAGATTTACACGTATTTAACATTTATATTTGTGCTCAAAAACCGGTGTTTGACGCTGACTCGGTCCCCTTAAGTAAAAAAGAGCATGGGGTCGACATTTACTCCACTCATGTGTTGGAAAGTAAAAAAAACGAGAATCACGATTCTCGGATTAATTAAACAGCCAGATGTATTTAAAAACTTGGATTAAACTGGGTCAATCTGTCTTCTCGATTCTAGATCGATTGCTCTTATAAAACTCTTTGACTAGATCTCATTGGATCGATTTCTTCTCGAATCTATTTCTCGATTAATGCTCTCTTTTCCTCCTTCTCACTCTATCGCTAGCTTACAGTAAAAGCGGTAATTAAGGCGGAGTAACATACGAATGTGACCTCTCTCTCTATATCAAGAGTGTGTGTGTGTGTTTGTGTGTGTGTGTGTGTGTGTGTGTTTGCCTGCGCGCGGCTTTCTTCAGGAATCGGAGAATGGCAGAGCGACGGAGAAACGGATTTCTGGGTCTCGAAATGCAATCGGGAATAAATCTGCGTCGGCGACGTGGCACGACGGAAACGTCTCTCGTTTCGGGCGCAACAGTCGCGGTATTCCGCGCTCGCACACAGCCTCTCCGCATCTTTGTGTCTGTGTTCGTGTGTCTGTGGATAGTCGACTCTCGACTCTTTTTCTTCCGAAACTTCGGACATTGCACATGTGTAACGTTAACTTTGAGTTCGAGACTGCGAACTCGATAAATCTCAATAGAAAGAAAGAGGGAGGAAGAGAGAGAGAGAGAGAGAGAGAGAGAGAGAGAGAGGACCCAGGAGAGAGCGGATCAAGCAGCGTATATCGACAACGAGTCTATAATATATATTCTAAACTCAACGTACACTTTTACGTTTCATGCATATACGTGAGCATGAATATTTCAATGAATCGTGAATATCGTGCGATGATCCATCCCACGATCTTCACCAACGACTCGGATCCTACTGTTGGATGCAAAGAGAGAAGCAGAAATGCAGCTCGCAGCTTCTCAGTTGGAATCGCACATGCACCCGCAATTACCAGAGCACAATGGACTTTTATATATATATATATATATATGTGTGTGTGTGTGTGTGTGCGTGTATGTGAGTGTGCATATGTATATCTTAGTTTTACCGTTAATTGGCACCGATGATCGCAGGCCAATCGAGAAATACCTTGGATTAAAAGCCTCTCTGTATCCATCGTCTCTTAATCCCTGCCTCGTTTAAACGCAGCCATTGCCATCGTTCGTTCTCATTTAAATTCGCGTCTCTTAATTGATTTAATTCATCCTACATTTGCGTAATACCGGTATATGTCAGATTTTCCATCGAGAAACATCGATAAACATCCTTTCGGTTTATACTGACGCGTTTTGCTACTGTCGATGTTGAAACGACTCTGGGGCGAGGCTCTCATTCTCGGGTGCGTTTAAGAGAGAAGAGAGAAATGCATTTGCGAGAGAAGATCGCGCGAAGCGGAGACCGGTATTTCCTGTAAACTTTGATATCGATTACAAATCGAGTCCCTTATTATGCGACTCGTCGTCGTCGTCGTCGACGTCGTAGTTACCAGAGCGCGTCGTCCCACGTGCATTGCATTCGCGGCAAACTATCCTCTTCTTTCTCGCTCTCGCACTACTTTCATACCTATTCAGGAACATTTTATACCGTACATCGACGTTCCTCGCTCATGCTTCGTTCCTAGCGTTAAGCAGATGTGCGTATGTAGAGCAAAAGAACGAAATAGAGAAGAGACCCGAGCGCGCCTTGATAATCTCTCGCGCTTCTTCTTCATCCGCTCTCGCCCAAGCAAATTCCATCTATACATCGATTGCTGGCTGACAAAAGAACGCGATCCTTGTATTTCAACGTCACTGATCCGGCGCCTTTTTGCTCGACAGCGACTTGCTGTTGGTTATTTTAAGGTGGTGCCGCCGCGACAATCTCAACAAAAAGTTACACAGCATGTGCATATTTACAAGGTTGATAATTATTTCAATTTGTAGAAAATAGATTATACAGCACACAATATTAATTCAGGGCCAATAGATAATACGATAGATAAATTTAACTGTCGTAAAATTGATTCTTTCAAGTGTTCTTAAGGCGAGGCTAAATATCGACATTATTTCTGAAGTCCTATATTATCGACTCAAAATCGCTGTCCAAACTTTTTCCAATACCGGTGGATGAATATCAATTAAATTTATGAATGAATGATGAATGAATTGCAAAATGCAAACGCGAGACATAAATCAACGTTTTCGTTAATTGCCACTGATTTGTCAGACAGTTTGGATAGAATCTGATGAGAATAATATTTATTTCATGAGAATTCCACACGGGGCTGCCCTCTTTCGGATTTCTGTGAACTTGATTTCGCCATTTTGTTTTTCGATAATACACTAAATTTATCAACATTTATCTCGTGATTTGGATTCCAAACTTACGTCGCGGTTTTTTCATAAAATAATATCGAAGACGTATCGATATTCGTACTTTAGTGTTCGTCATGGAGCCCCACTCTTGGTTTTAGCCGAAATGCAGTAGAAACATTATAATTTGATATTTTCAATTACAGATTCCTGATGATAATCGGATCTGTAATTTTTTTATTTTTATTTCGAATAAATTTTAGTGGGGCTCCATTTGTGCCATAATTCTGATGATACTGTCAAAATTTTATTGATTTCCATCCATTCGTGCCAGAGCAAGTTTGGAATCCATTTTCGAGGTGCAAATGTCGGTATTTAGCCTCCCCTTAACCTAAGACTGCTTCACTCTGCGAGTCAACTTTTTTCCGGAACTGTCCTAAATACACAAAAGAGCCACATATTCAGACGATGCATTTTTCTATATGTGTGAGCACGATGATCGTGGCAACGTTCTGATTGGTTCCGATCGCCGTTCCGTTTCTCCCTTCACGCGCTCCTCCGTTTGCAGTATTTACGTTATAATACCAAAACCGTCGGGTTCTAATGGTTATTTCTTGAAAACTAGACGGTAAAACATCCTGATTTTTTTTCACGTAATTCATGACATCCCGTTTGAGCTTCCCTCAGTTTTTTATCAACTTCGTAATTTTTGTTTTGACGGTAGAATTAAAAGTGTACCTATGGGACATGCGTGTCCAATGCCTTACGTGTAAATTAGGCCAACTTTAAGGATGAATATCTCGGCTTTGGGACGGTCAAACTTATTTAAACTGCACAGATGTTCGGATAACATATTAAATGATCTGTATACCCAATTTCAACCATTTCTCAATTAATCGACCTTTATGTCATAATACCAAAACCGCCGCGTTCTTATTGTAATTTCTTGGAAACTAGGCGGCAAATCGTCGTGATTTTTTTTCACGTAATTCGTGACATCTTGTTCGAGCTTCCCTCAGTTTTTTATCAACTTCGTAATTTTCATTTTGACGGTAGAATCAATAACGTAAGGTAATTGTCCCAATACCCGACCACGTCCCAGCACCCGACCACTTGAACCAATATATCAGCAAGTTAAGCGTTCACTTAGGAGAAATCTTAAACTGTGAGTTGATTTAATATCCAGGATTCATAATCTACGTATACGACACTACTTTTAATAGTTCAAGGATCGTCTGTAATTTAATTTTGGATAAATATGACAGCACGCGTACTATTCGGGGCACTGAAGCCATTATCTAAGCTGAAGTACTAAGCAATCGCGATATCTTATTGAAGCTATTTCGAAGTGGTTTTTATTGTTTTCGAACTGAGCCTAGCTGTTTATATTCGGAAAGATACCACTAATTTGATCATGTTGTCTTAATTAGCCAAAAGTGCGTTTTAAGTACTTAATTTTCGTGTCCGGTTATTGGTACATACGAAATGTATCTTGTACCGATGTCCGATCATGTGTTCGGATATCGGTACTTGCTCGCGACTATGTTCAGCCCCAGTAACCGGACATCCGCTGACATGTATATTTTTCGTCCATAACCTCAAAATTTCGGTGACACATTTTCCGAGCAGCGACGCATTTTTCTCAATTCACCCCCTCCCTCCCCCCCACCATAGAGATGAGTGGTCGGTTATAGGGTCATAATGTGTGGTCGGATATTGGGTCATATAGAAAAATGGGTGGTCGGGTACTGGTACATTTACATTTCTCAGTATTTTCAATTATTATGAATAAACAACTAATTATAGCGACAACTATAACCTGTGTTTTGGAAACTAGAGACTTCAAGCTTTTTAATAGTCATAGTCGTCATAGAAAATAGTTTATTTTTCAACGCGAAAAACAAATTAACTTTTTCGTCGCCTCTTAGATGGTCGGGTATTGGGACATTCACCTTACCTATGCGCCATGCGTGTCCAATGCCTTACGTGTTAATTAAGCCAACTTTGAGTGTGAATATTCCGGGTTCGGGACGGTCAAATTTGTTTAAACTGCACGGATATATGGGTAATATACTAAATAGCCTGTATGCCAAATTTCAACCATTTCTTAATTTAATGACCTCATGGAGGAACTACCTTAACCGCCTGAAGTCATACGAGCATCGAATATGCGCTCCCGCGTCATTCTCATACGCCATTTTGATACTTAAATGGGGGGCATTTATAGCGACGCGCATATATTTACACGCGTTTGAACGATTACTCGCTACTTCGTAGATTCACGCTTGCTCTTCTCGACGAGGATTGGCGAGAGAGAAGCGAGGGAATGTAAAATCATCGACGATTTATCTCCCGGCGTTAATAAATTTGTCTCGTCGATACACGTTAGATGTCACACGCGGAAATCGCGATCTCGCACACGCGCGTTTGCGAAGAAGCGACGGTATCGGTAATGTGCGTGTGTATATGCGTCTTGTATCGAGAAATTGAAGGAGAGAGTGAAATGTCAAGAGAGAAAGTCCTTTCATGCATGCTGATGGGGAAAAAAGGCTCGAAAGATTTTTTCCAGCTTTTTTTCCTTGGTTACTCATCGATCAATTTTATTTTTGAGATAATGAGTGGCAAACTCATGATCGGTGAGAAGAAATACACCGATGTAAAGTCTTTGAACATTGTTGAAGAACAATTCTTTTATTGGTCGAAAGTATATTGAACAACTATTTATTGGGTAACTATTTTTATCTTTAGAGCAGCGAGTTGCATCTATTCTCAGTCTCTTCCCAATCACTGAAGCTTAAAAATGCCGTTCAATTCATTGAACAATGATAAATTTTCGAATTTTTATAGTGTTTTTACTTGAACCATTCGATTTTTTGAAAATATGTACTTCTTTGCATCTGTCTCCGAAGTAGTCTCTCGGCTACAGAAGTAAGTATTTAGTTAGGGGAAATAGGGGAAAATTTGAGTGAACCAGAAGTAAAACTGTGGGCACTTAAAACTAAAGAACTTTTAGGTTTTTGAAAAGTCAATAATTGGCAAAAAAAAATTTGTTTCACCCTCTTCAGGACCCTGCACTATGATAAATTTTCCACTGGTTATTAAGCGCCTAGAAGGACAAATTATTTTATACTTTTTAATCTATTTTAAAACGTCGTATATTACACATTTTATATTTATTTAAGGGTACCCAGTCAGCGTCAAAACGCCGATTTTCGAACATAAATATAAATGTTTGTAGGATTGGTGTAAACTTCATCAATGATCTATCATTTGACGTATCAATTGTAGAAATTTTTGGCTCTAATTAGAACCCTTAAGGGGCAGTGGTGGTATTATGGCACAAATGGAGCCCCACTAAAATTTATTCGAAATAAAAATAAAAAAATTACAGATCCGATTATCATCAGGAATCTGTAATTGAAAATATCAAACTATAATGTTTCTACTGCATTTGGGCTAAAACCAAGAGTGGGGCTCCATGACGAACACTAAAGTACGAATATCGATACGTCTTCGACATTATTTTATGAAAAAACCGCGACGTAAGTTTGGAATCCAAATCACGAGATAAATGTTAATAAATTTAGTGTATTATCGAAAAACAAAATGGCGAAATCAAGTTCACAGAAATCCGAAAGAGGGCAGCCCCGTGTGGAATTCTCATGAAATAAATATTATTCTCATCAGATTCTATCCAAACTGTCTGACAAGTCAGTGGCAATTAACGAAAACGTTGATTTATGTCTCGCGTTTGCATTTTGCAATTCATTCATCATTCATTCATAAATTTAATTGATATTCATCCACCGGTATTGGAAAAAGTTTGGACAGCGATTTTGAGTCGATAATATAGGACTTCAGAAATAATGTCGGTATTTAGCCTCGCCTTAAGGAGACCGAGTCAGCGTGAAATCGGAAAAAAATCGTTTATTTTTTTTATTTTTTTTTTCACGTTTTACAAACTCTTTTGCACCTCTTTACCATGCCATAGATCCCAATTTTGAAAAATTGCAAAGTTACAGATGAATCTGTAAAAGTAAAATTTCGAAAATTTCGAAATCCATTTTCAAAATTCTGCCATTTTTTTCACAGATTCTGGATCATAAATAAGTAATAAATATCATGATTAGAAATAAGTGGGATGCGGCTGCCTCATTTCTTTTTTATGATTTTTTTCTTTTAGTTTCTAAAATAAAAATAAAAATAATAATTTATAATATTTCTTATAGAAGTGAAAAAATAAAATAAAAATAAAACATGTCTTGGAAAATTTTGATATTTTGCATATTCTCCAAAGTAAATGAGAAAAATCTTTTATTGAAAAAAAAAGTATTCTCATTAATTTTGAAAAATATGCAAAACATTGAAATTTTTCATATGGTACATGTATGGATTAATTAAAACGCTCCAAAGTCGTGATTGGCCCTTACAACTCTGCAGACCAATCAAAACGCTCGAACGAAGTGCTCGAACGCTCGAAAATTTTCTAGTGAGTTTTCCTAGTTACTACATTTTTCGAGCAAATCATTTTTACCAGCAAATTATTAGTGAGTTGCGAAACACATATTATGTCGCTCGTGGTTTATTTTTTTTTGTATTCAATTATTTTTATCAGTTGTTTCTTTTTTTTTCAAATGTCGGTATTTAGCCTCCCCTTGAATAATTTTGACTTTCTAAGACCCGGTTACTATGCTAAATTTTTTGCTCGTAATAAATAGCACACAAATTTCATTAAAAAAAAATTCAAGATAAAAGTATTTAAAAAATAGTTCAAAATGCCGCGTTCTCTTATATCCGTGCGCCTCGGTAGAAAAAAACCATCTCGTTCTCCTCGATTTTACAGTACACACACACATTCATATACACACATATATTACACGTATTCGCCGGCGATTATTAATCGGTACGATCAATATAAGCGCAATGGGATACGCGATATATGCCGCGAGAGAGTTGCGTGCCTCGGCTAATAAGAACGAACGGATGTACTCGTTACCATCTCTCTTTTTTCATATCTATACACCCTCTTTTTTCTTTCTCACTGTCCCTCTTTGTCTCTCTGGCTTTGCGATCGTAAAAGAGCAGTCATGAAAGGAAACGAATACATATTACGAAGGGGGAACGAAAAAAATGAATTCATCGGGAGTTGGAAAATTGTACTCGTGCGAAAACAGCGTCGCACAAAACCGTAAAAAAAAAAGAGGAATTTCTACGCGGTTATTCCACGGGATATGTCCGAGACATCCTGATGGTTCAATGAGACCAAAATGGCGGAAGGGGAGAAAAATTAACGTGGACTCTTGAGCAAAGAACGAGACTCGGAGATCATGAAAATTGTGGTAGCGGAAATATTAGCCGCGAGGCGATTGGCTCGATGCGTGTGACGCGAAGTTTACGACACTCGCATAAGCTGAATACAACAACGGTACTGTTATAATAATAATCGACTGGGACGTGTGAAATTCGTCCTGTTGAGCGCCAATTTAACAGACGGAATTATAAGACGATCAATAATGCGTTCTCGTGGGTCTCTTTCGACCCGTCTCCTCTTTCTCCGGCGAACTAATCGTACGAGCGAAACCGAGTTCACACTTTCGGCCATTTTGAGGCTCGAGGCACCATCAGGAGCATTTGGGAAAGGACACCTCGCGGGTAGTACCGAGCCTGACGTTCTCCGCGAATTATTATTAACCAGAAGGAATGAGAGACGGAGAGGGAAGGAGGGGACAAACCCCGCGATATATTCCGAAGCTCCATTTAAAAGTGATTGATGATCGAGTGGACTGCCCCTTGCCCCGAACAAAATACACACTCCGTATATATATTGAGGGTACATGAAGCGAGAGATAGCGATGGAGAGGGAGAGAGAGAGGGCATATAATGTGAGAGATCACTGTTGCTGAATATGTACTCTGGGCAAAAGAATCGCACCTTCTCCCGTGGATTTACCGCGAGAATGAGAGGAAAAGGGTGGAGGATCGCGTGTAATATAACGCGAACGCAACACCACGAGGTCCAAATTGAACTGTCGATAAAAGTTTCACTTCTTCGAATTCGTTTCACACGCCGCGATGAATCTAACATAGTAATATATTTATATACACACATACGTATATATCGTCATATATTATTCGCACGAGCCGATAAATCTGTCCTGGCTTCTGCACTATCGATTACCAATCTCTAACAAAGTGTGAGAAAATTCACGAGGTGGTGAAACAAAAAAAGAAACGAATATCTGAATCTCCATCAAACACGCAAAGACGCAGAGACGCGTGGTCCTCGGAAGCGGTTTTTGAGCCGCCATTTTGTTTTCAAATTTATTCCAAGCCCGCGCACTTTATAGCGGGTAATGATGAGTGTCAAGCTTGGGTAATGATGATCGACTTCGAAGATTGTGTCACGACGAGTGTGAGTGTCCTCTGGGTGATTCTTTAATTTGTAGGAGATCGAACCGAGCGGTCTGCTCTAAATGTGACTCTCGAAGCCCGCGGATCGCTCATTACGTTGATATTAAAACCGTTCCTCTGAGAGAATCGCTCCTCACTCGCGCAGACCCGCAGTCTCGAAATGATTAATGACCCGGTTCACCCTTCTCCGTTCTATCTCCCTCTCTCTATCTTTCTATCGGACTCCCATTTCGGTCGTGCATACCATTTAAAATTCATTTTTAAAGCCAGTGGAACAGGAGCACCGCACTGTAAAAAATGTTATTAAATTTAATATACACAAGTATATTAAATTTCAAAAATAAGTATATGAAATCGAAATTAATATACAAGGCATCGGAAAATTAACAATTTCATCTTAAATTTAATATTTGTATATTAAAATTAAAAGAGTGAGCATTGAAAATTAATATACCCGTATATGAAAATAGTTTTTGTATACTTTTTCGCAATTTTCAAATACATTATTGAAAATTAAAACACTTATTTCTTGAAATTGCAATCAACCATTGAAATTTTTTTTCAATATTGTAATGAAATTTAATATACAGTATAGGGAATTTCAATAACAAGTATACGAACTCGAAATTAATATATATGGTATTGGAAAATTAACAATTTCATCTTAAATTTAATATTTGGATATTAAAATTAAGAGATGAACGTTGAAAATTCAAATCCCCGTATATTAAAATGGTTTCTATATACTTTTTCGCATTTTTAAGATACGTTATTGGAAATTAATACACTTATTTTCCAAAATCACAATCAACGTCAGCGTTTCGGTAAATTAAAATCAACCGTGCTAGTTGACGTATCCACCGCTATGCGTCGCATGCGCTCGGACCTCTGTGCCCAGGCGAAATAGGCGTATGACGGTGTTATATACCGGACGGCCAGCGTGCCCAATATACTTACCTGGCGCAGAGGTTCTACCGTGATGATTAAGGCGGTTCCTCCAGGGCGAAGCTCTTCTATTGCACTTTCGGTCGAGCTGACCCTTGCGAATATCCCTACGATGTGGATATCTCGGGCGTTGCACTGTAAGAAATTAAATTTAAATAACTTAGTTGCACTGTAAGAAATTTTTGTATTAAATTTAGTTAAAAAATATGAAGTTTTTATGCACATACAGGATACTAAATTTCATATACAATGTGTACAGTAATATTCCAATATAAGTGTATGAAAAATCAAATAACTTCTTTTAATTTCAATATACAAAAGAATATTAAATTTCATATCTTTTTTCATGATTCTGCTTTAAAAAGCATACTTTGTATTGGAATTTTAATATACGAACGTATATTAAAATTAATATATTGTATATGCATAAAAACTTCATATTTTTTTTATTAAATTGAATGCAAAAATTTTTTACAGTGCGGTTGAATTTTATGAAACTCGGCGCCGGAACATTGAGAGAAATTATGACCCAGAATTGATGAGCCATTTTTTTTGTTTGGTGCACCGCTGGAGTCACGACGAAACCTACGATTTTTTATGCAGTAAAATCATAGAACAAGGCTGAAAGAGATAATAAGTGCCAAGCGAGATAAATTTGCTTTCATCGAAAGTTTAGTCCGTTCAGAATACAATGAAATAACCAAGGTAGTTCCTTCGTGACAACCTCAACAAAAAGTTACAGAACAAGTGCATATTTACAGGGTTGATCATTATTTCGATTTGCAGTAAATATATTCAAAAAGCACACAATATTAATTCAGTGCCAATAGATAATACGATAGATATCGCGTTACAGCTGCCATAAGGGCGTATCACCTCTTTTACGCCTTTATGGCATTCGGGAGCGATAAGGGCGTATCGAAAAAAAAGAAAATTTCAGGCATCGACGTAATTATGACTAAAAAGTATAGAACCGGTGAAAACATTTTTTTCCGAATTTTTTTTTTTCATCGGTTCTTTACTTTTCGGTCATAATTACGTCGATTCCTGAAAAAAAAATTTCGATACGCCCTTATGACTTTTCAGCCCCACCTTTTGCTGGCATACGCCCTTATGGCAGCTGTAGCGCGATATAATTTATTGTCATAAAATTTATTCTATCAAGACAACATTCCAAATAGTTCCGATCATCGTTCCGTTTTTCCTCCACGTGTTTCTCCACTTGCAGAATTTATGTTATATTAATTGGGTTCTAATGGTTATTGCTTGAAAACTAGACGGTAAATCATCCTGATTTTTTTCCACGTAATTCGTGACATCCCGTTCGAGCTTCGCTCAGTTTTTTATCAACTTCGTAATTTCTGTTTTGATAGTAGAATTAAGGCCTTAGGCCACGCTAGAGACCGAAAAAAATAGGCTTTTTGGGGATTTATTTTCAGAAATACTACAAAATAAATCGAGATTACAAAAACGGGGTGTTATCATACATATCAGTGACTGTTTACAATATTTTTTTTGAAGTGATTAATTTCAAAATGGCGGCTGCGCAGCGTTTTCGCGATAACGTCTCCGTTTTTTTCAGAGTTCACGGCCGGACTAACAGCTCCTGTAATTTTTTAATCATAATAAGCCAATAAATTTGTTTCGATCATATGTAATCACTGCTATAGAAGTACGTAGGATTTTTGCGATATATTGATTTTTGGTCAAATGGCGCACTTCTAAGGTGGAAAGTGAAAAATCCACCTAGAAAATCGTCAGATAATTGTTAATAACAAATGAACTATGCAATATAAAAAAAAAACCTACGTACTTCCACAGACAATGTCGTTTTCGAGATATATTCAAAATTTCAAGTGAATCGGTGGAAAATTGTCTGAGTTATGAGTCCGGCCAACTGAAAAAATGCAGTTTTGAGATAAACGCGTTTGAAGTTTTGAGTAGTAGCAGACGGTCTTGTATTAAAATTTGAAAACCGAGTTCTTAGAGATTTTTCCCGGTCATAAACTTTTGGGACATCATTTTTGAGGTCCTGTTAGACCATTTAAAGTAAAAAAAAATTTCAATAATAATGCAATTGTGAGATAAAGGCGTTTGAAGTTTTTAGTAGGACCAGACGGCCTTGTACTAAAATTCGAAAAACGAGTACTTAGAGATTTTTCCCGGCCATAAACTTTTGGGACATCATTTCTGAGGTCCATTTAAAATAAAATTTAAAAAAATCAATTTTTCAAAAGTGCTAGGGTGGCCTAAGGCCTTAATAACGTAACTATGCACCATGCCTGTCCAATGCCTTATTAAATTAAGCCAATTTTGAGTGTAAATATCTCGGGTTCGGGACGGTCAAACTTATTTAAGCTGTACAGATGTTCAGATAATATATAAAATAACCTGTATGCCAAATTTCAACCATTTTTTAATTAAAGGACCCCATGGAGGAACTACCTTAAAGCCGCACTTACGTCCAGCAGCGCCAAAACTGCTTTTCTGAAGAAAAAAAAAATTTTCCAGGGAGCACAATAGAAATAAAGAGATATCAATATCGATACAAGTTATTTTTGGCTACTTCAAATTTAGAAAAAATTTAATTTTGCTTAATTTTTACAACAATCACTCGATGACAAACGATACTACACAGCATTGAAAAAAGTGGCTCTATGGTCGGCATCGTATCTGCAGTAAATGTTGATCTATCTGAGAAATTCGAAAAGATTCTCTTAGTATAAACTTGTTACTATGGTCTATCGAGCTAAATTTCTCAATTTCGAATAATTAAACAACTTATAGCAGTTTGAAGAAAATGCGGTTCGTGCAAAAAGTTTTAGGATACAATTATTTCTAGAAAACGTTTAAATAAAAATATCGCGAATAAGGCTCGATAGACCATAAGAAAAATTGTTTCGTTGATTTATTGAAAAAGCGCATCGAAAAATATTGGAAACTATGAGTTATCATACCGACCGTGTCGAAAAAATTCGCGAAAAACGCACTCAAAAATTGTATATTGTTACTTCAGAACCACGCGGTATTATTCTAACCTGCTTACACTGAAATGAGCCTGAACAATCAATCTATACATAGCAAAAATCGATTCTTCGAAAATTCTGGACATACGTAGAAGAATTTTTCCTCGTATTCGAGAAATTTCGCAGGACTGATACGTTTTCCATGTCCCCGACGTCAATTCGCTTTCGAATGGACACTCGAAATGCCGTTAGAATTTGAAAAAAACATTGTATAATTATTTACAATATAATTGAAATGAAGTAAAACCATTTTTCCGCATGCCAATGCTCCTCTTTCTCCCTTATTTTTTTTCCGACGAAGTATAACGGAGAGTGCAACCGATGCGCCCGCGGTAAAATGCCGGACAGGCGTGCGTTTGTGTGTGTCGAGTTTGCAGTGAAGAGGAAGGCGAGAAGGATGCGGAAATCGCATCGCGAAGCAGAAAAACGGATGAGGGAGAGAGAAAGAGAGAGATGAGGGTAAAAACGACGACGACCCAGCCGGAGATCGATCTACGCGTGGGCGGTTGCCGAATAATAATAAACTGGTGGAGGAGAAAGAGCGGGGAAGGGAGGGGGGGGGGGAGAAATACACGTATGTTGCGTGCGCATGTGCACGAGAGCACATCAAGAGGGCCCGCGGGTCGAAGGACCCCGCGTGCCATATAGAGGTCGCTTTTTCGTCGTTCCTCTCTCTCTCTCCACTCGTTTCGGGCACGTGAGGCTCTCGGAGCAAAACCGCACGAGCAAGATTTGCAGAATCTCGAGTTTCCTCGTACAGAAAAAAAAAACAACTGCGCACACGACATTTGCCTCGCGACGTGAAAATAAAAAACCAAAAAAAAAAAAAAACGAAGAAAAGATCCCAGGCTCATCGTTCATGCGTGTGAAAATAAACGCACGAGTATTTACCGTAGACAAATATTCCATCGGAGGGTCCACGTGGGTTTCCATAAGCGCGGTGACGGTTGCGGGAGACAAACCGTCGTCGTTTGCAAACCGCGAATTCGTTAAAAAAACGAAAAGTGGCGCCCCCTTTCGACGCGGATCGTCGGCACCGCTGGCGCATGTGCAAAAGAAATGCCAAGAGCGCCGCAGCGGAGAGGATTCAATGAGAGAGAGAGAGGGGGGGGGGGGGGGAGGGAGTATAAATGTAGAGAGGGGAGATTCTTCGCGGGAATAAGAAAAAAGGGGCGATTCGCCGGGAAGGAAGATCGCGAGGGGCTCTCGAAACGAATGGCGATACATACGTCCCGGCGATAGCTTGACAAATATATATTAAACTATTTTAATGAGAAGTGGCTGCCATATCTCATCGCAATTACCGACAAGAGAGAGGGCGAGAGAGGGAGAAAAAATCGGAAGGAGAAAAATCTGCAACGCATGCACCGAACGGTCAGAATGACCATTCCCGCATCTCTCTCACTTTTTATCTCCGATAGTATTATACTCTTTTTGTATACCTTGGCGGAACACGAGAACCTGAGGAGATTGCAAAAAAAAAGAACCCTCACCCTTATTGGCGCGCGCCCTCTTGCGGCGAGAGCAAGGGTCAAGAAGAGCTGCTCTCTCTCTCTCTCTTTCCACTTTTCGCATCCCTCTTCTGCTCCTCGCACACACGCATCGACAGTGTCCAAGGTAAAGGACCCAGTTCTCGTACTGTAGCATCCTAAAATCGTCCAATTTACGCCCTTCCGTTTAGTACTCGATATACGTGAGCACTTTGACTGAGAAAAATTCGATATAATCTTCCGCAAGCGGTCTTTAAACATCTCCGAGGATAAATTGGCTGTTGAATCGTCTTTCTCTTCAGCTTTATAATGTTAGATTTTTATTTAGCCCTTCGATAGTTATTGGCAGGTTCTAATTCCATCTAGTGTAAGTGCTGTACTTATCAGATCTTGGAATAAGTGTAGGTAAAACATTAGGCAAACAACTTTATTTTAACTGGATTTGTACCTGGTCTTGTACACGAAAAGAACGACTTAGTTGATTTAGCCTAACAGCTTAGTGCGCTGAGCGCCAAAGGAGAAATTGGTTGGATCAACTAGATAGTTGGTTGAGTCACCAAAACATCCGATTTTTCAGTTACCACAACTAAGCCGTTTTAAACGATGAATTACCACAACTAAGCTATTTTAAACGATTAGTGACCGCAACTAAGTCATTTAAAACAACTATTTACTACAACTAAGTCGTTTAAAAGAACTATTTACCACAATTGGGTTGTTTAAAACGACTAGTTACCATAGTTGGGTCGTTTAAGACGACTAGTTACCACAACTAAGTTGTTTAAAACTACTAGTTACCACAAGTAAGTCGTTTAAAACGACTAATTATCACAACTAAGTCGTTTAAAATGACTAGTTACCACAACTAAGTCGTTTAATGCAGCTACACCGAGAAAAAGGTTTGGTGAAGTGAAAAAAATTTAGCTTGAATTAACTAAACCCGGCGGTTACGGGTGGCGAACGAAATGTGTAATTCAGTCAACTCAAAACGTGTATCAAAATGGAGACAAAAATTGCATTTCCATAAATACATACATCCTTGCCCCAACAGAGTAAAGAATCCGTTCAATTGAAAATTACATTGTTTTGATTCTATATTTGGTCAAATGCACTCAATATGCGATTGCATAACCAAATGGTTTAGTTGAATGAACAGTTTATATTTTCTATGCAATTCAGATGTTGTTCACCGGAAAAAAATGCATTCAATATAAAGCTAGGAAATTTCAATTGAATGAACAAAATATTTGATGACATGCAATATTTTTTTAAGCTACGAGGGCTTTTACTTAACTAATTAATCGTGAGATTGAACGGTTAAGTGAAAACTTAACTTATTTATCCTTGCTCCCATAAAGAGCACAAGCGTCACCAAAGTGCAATGGTGATCTCATTGAAATATGTAGTCTTTAGTCCATAGAACTGCGTGACCACAGAGCGCGGGTACTGTTCCATCAATTTAAAGTTAATCGAGGACTCCGATGCTGGTAATACACGTACTTATCGGTGCTCAGTGGCTGTCTCGCAGGCACGAGAGCGCGCGCCGATCGTCGCCACCTTACGGATCTCGGGCGAAGTGCCGAGATCGTGGTAGTTACTATGCGTACTGTCGACTAAATATGTTGTGGTCGCATTGAAATATTTAATCAAATTTATCAAACGATTTGATCGACTTGAAAGCATTTACTATTCTTTTTATCTGGGTGAATAGCTCAAAATAAAAGTAGATTTTGTTGATGAGACGAAACATACAGTTAAAACAATTTTATTTACTTCCAGTAAATTACTAAATATTCGATTGAATGAGAAAACAAGTTGTTGAATCAATCTCATTTGAAATCATTTTGATCCAATGTTGTAATTGCAGTGAATGCAGTACACATTCGAAACAACGACACCAGTTTTATTATTTCAACAACGGGGTAATCAAATCAAATTTGTGACGACTGATTCAAACGAATTTTCCGTGATCGCAGCTGGGTAGTTCATATTACTAAACCTTTTTTTCGGTGTAGTTACCTCAACTTGTTGTTTAAAACGACTTAGTAGTAGTTCGGTGTAGTTACCTCAAGTTGTTTAAAACGACTTAGTAGTAGTAACTAATAAATCGGGTTGGTTAGTTGACCTAACCAACAATCTTGTTGATCCAACCAATTTCTCGTTTGGCGCTCAGCGCACTAAGCTGTTCAATTGAATCGACTAATAAGTCGTTCTTTCCGTGTACCATTATAAACTAAAAATTATAAGTTAGTTTAGTAACTTTGTGCTCATTATATACAATTATGTGGCTCAGGGCATATTGACAGCTCTACCACTAATTTCCCTGCTAGAAATACATCCCTACCTCAAAGACACTACCGTAATATCTAATACCAATTAACAAGTCTTTTGTATAACATGTCTGCCAAACCGTAGCGTTTCAATAACTCTCCCACATAACAAGCGTACCAGAATAAATCTCCATCCAATAATAACTCTCTCTGATAATATCTGTGCCGCAAGACAAGTCTCCAAGTAAACAGCATTTTCACCATAAAATCTTTCTAACATTTGACAGCTCTCCTATTTAATAAGCCTATTAGATTACAAGTCTTTCGATTGTGAACTCGGCCAGACACTTATCAACGTTGGATCCCGCTCCACAAAGTCACCCTGCAGTCGGTAAGGGAGAAATCGCAGGATTTGAGATCCGGAGACTTGTAGAATGAGAAAGGTGTCAAGTGGTAGAGATATTGTTGAAGAGTCTTTTTTGGTGGATGTATTCTGGTAGGTTTGTTAATTGTCAATAATCTTGTTAATCAGTGATGAGCTTGTTAATTGGTAATAAATATCTCGACATTGCCATGGTTTTATCTTAAATATGTAATCAATCGATCAATTAATCTCCCATTTGGCACCATTTTGCAATTTTCCGACTTTCTTATGCATATTGAACGTTAAATATGTCAACCAAGTCGAATCCCTCGCTAAGGATGACTGGAGACACGTAAAAGCCTCGAAAATTTGCCTCCTCAGTTTCGGTACCATTATTATTTTACGCCGTGGTACTCATTAAATTCAATGCAGCAAATATCGTATTATCGGACTCGGAAAAAGTAAATTGCAGCTGGAGAAACTGCGATAGAGTAGAAAGGGCGGAGCGAGGGAAGACTCGGGAATAGTTCATCTCTTTGGCCATCAGAGGGGCGAGTCAAGTATCTCGAAAGACTGCACGGAGTTCTTGAGTGACGTCTCTATGGACTGCATTGTACAGAGAGAGAAAGAGTAAAAGAGAGAGGCAGAGACCAAAGTTTTCTTCCTCTTCCTCCTTCTCTTTCTTCCCCTCCTTGAGAGTTTTGCTATACGCGGGCGGTCAGGACCATAAACTCTGCATAAACTATCTCTCTATATACTCGCGCGTCTCTCTGCGGCGAAGCGTGGATCGAACGGTGCTTGAAAACAAGACAGAAAGAGAAAGAAAGAACGATATTCAATGCAAAGAGCACACACGTTAACATTAGTGACACGCGTTCTTCGAGAATCTCTCCTTCTCTTTCTCTGTTACTCTATCGTAAGATCGAGACGCCCATAATCTCGTTTTGTTCAAAACGTTCGTACAATATCCTCCATTGCCCAGCTACACGTATGTAAAGACTATGATTCGTATTATTATTCTGTAATACGTGTATATACAGATATAACCCATTGGGTCAACAAAAAGGGCGCAAGTTCTGCGATTTAACGCACGAAGCGGAGTCCTGGTTCCGCCATTTTGTTTATCAGCGTGCGATGAGCCTCTTACAATGAGAAAAAGAGGTTATACATGCGATCCGTGCATATTTCTCTCTATATCTATACATATGTATATTTCGTGTACTTGTACCTCGTCCATCTTGAAATTATTATAGCACCCTCACGACGAGGCAATACGTGTAGTATGTATCGCCAGGTCGGCGAACTATTACGTCCGTACGTGCGTAAATCGTACAATAGTCCCAGCTGATTATTTCATGCACACCGGCGCCGATCTCTCTTTCTTTCTCTCAATGTTCTCCCGGGCATTCTTATTGAGAATACACATTGCACTTTATACATATATGTATGCAGATCGAAATGTAAAGGGTTGCATTCAGAGAAACGACGTTCTCGATACTTGAGAAACAAGTACTTAATAACGTACACGTTCTTGTATGCATACGATGCGTTCTTCAACGATCCAGCTCAATTTCAGTGTACTTGTATTTGTTAAGAGTGCATGATTAAGTAGGATCCATGTGAAGAAATGACTCTACGTGCAAAAATTTGTTGGGGTACCCCAGTTTCCAGTTAAATCCCGACCGGGATTTATTAGGGATGCCCTAAAAGGGGATTCCTTGCGAGATCCCTGGTGGGTCCCCAGCGGTGTCCTTATTAACGCTAACTGGCAGTCTAGAAATTCATATTTCGTTTGAATCTCGTTGAGGATTTGTTGGGGCAACCTCGAAATGAGTTTCCCTGTGCAAACATTTGCTGGGATCTTCAAGTTTCCTGTACAATCTCGATCGGATTTTCTTAGGGATACCCTGATAAGGGAGTCCTCACTGGATCCCCGGCTGGTCCTAGGTTGATTCCTGGCTATAACGCTAAAGCTATATCATTTTGATTTCATATTTGTTGTGATTACATTACTTGTGACTAATTATAGGGCGAGCGAATTATAAACGAATTATAAGTCATTTGGGCAACACACGTTCACACAGTGTTTGAGTCATTAATAAAGACAATGTGTGTAGACAGGTGCCTTCCTGAAAAGCGCCCATTTTAATAAATATAATTCGTTTAACGATCCTATAGGATCCTTCAATAATCCGCTATGGATCATTCAAGCATCGAATAAGATCCGCTCCAGACACAATCACGGATCCGTTCGGGGGTTCCTCTCAGATTCCATTTATTTACAAACATTGGAATCTGGTCTGATCTCCAGAAGGATTCTAACCCGTAACTAGGATGAATTACGGGACCAGCTGGATTCCTATCATAATTTCTGCACGGGTTATTGAATCAAATGACATTCTGCCACCCCCAACCGCAAATTCAGTTGATTCTGGGCCATGTTTTTCGGCACAGTTGAACAGGACCTTTGGGGAATTATCCCTAACAATTGAAGTCGCTTATTTAGATGCGTTCTTCAACGATCCAACTAAATTACAGTGTATTTTTATTGGTTCAAAGTGCATGATTTTGTAGAAACCATGTGGAGAAATGACTTATTCACTCAAATGAAATTCTGCCACCCCCAAAATCGCAAATTCTGTTTATTTCAACTGAATCCGGCAATTTAGATAAAATTGAGTAAAAAATCTGCAATAATTCACTTCATTTTTTTTCAATTGGTACATCAAGTTGACAAAATTTTGAGAAATTCTGTGCGATTGACATTGATGAAAATGTACTGGATTGATGGAGACTGCTTCATACGTCTGTACACACATATATATGCAGTATTACCCTTGTGTAAATAATGAAGTACACAAGTGCAATGCTCGTTGTACTATAACCACGTATATATACATATATACAATATATACATATAACACAATCCTGAAGTTGTTTCCATGTGTATCGATGAGGAATGTTGCCTGTTCGCATATTACGACGTCGAGAGTCTCGCGTGCCTTTTTTTCTCAACTGTTTCTCTCTCTTTCTCTCTCCTGGTAAGCCAACACCCACGCGAACATGAAACACGAGTTAGTATGCACATACATATACGTTAGCTGTATATAAACTGCCATAATATGCATTATGACGATTGGTCTTCATCGACAATGTCGATACAAATGAATGTAAAAAAAAATCAAAACATAATGACATCGACACAAAGCATAATGATCTTTTACTTCCGGTTTCTTCCACCCTCCCCATGGTTCACGTTCGGATCAATGACCCTCGTGTCGTCTCAATTACCCATGTTGTGGTTATTATTATTATTATTATTATTATTATTATTACTTTAAATTTTACTAAAAGTATTTTCGGTACCGTGGCTTTTAAATCCTCTTTGGAGGAGGGTGACGATTCGGAGACTTCGATGCTTGGACACGCTCACACACCCGGTCGCGAGTTACAATATCAAAGCGGGGATATTGCGATTTCGCGTATTGAATGACGAGCGAGAGAATCGCGTTTCGACGCGCGGTTCCAGCTGAGAGATTCATCCGAAAAAATGCTCGAGGCAAAAGTTGCGGGTAAAGAGGATCAGCGAGAAAGAAAATAAGGAGAGAGAGGTCCGGGAGAAAGGGAAAAGGATTCTTCGTGTGTCAGGGGAGGCTGCTATTCTACACATTATTATTCTACACATGACATTTTCTACACACATTTTCGAGGAGGCCTTCATTCCACACATGACACTTTCTACACAAAAGTTTCCAGACACATCATTCTACACAAGAGACGCAAGAAATAGTATTCTACACATTATTTTCCTACACATAACAGCTTGTAGCAAAACTCTTCATGCGACATTTTTTATCCAACCCAAAAGAACGACAAAAACGCTGCAACGTGATTATCCATTCCAGTAGTAGATTCCTTTATGTTAAATTGAGAACCGTCTTCAAAACTTCTTCTTGTTTCTTTTGGGATGGATGAAAAACGTTACATGCAGATTTTTGCCAAAAGCTGTAATGTGTAAGAAAATAATGTGTAGAATAATAATGTGTAGAATACTATTCCTTGCCACCTTCTCTTGTGTAGAATAACATTCCTTGCCACTTTTCTTGTATAGAATAATGTGTGGGAAAACTTTTCGTGTAGACAATGTCATGTGTAGAATAATAATATGTAGAATAAAGCCCTTCTCCAACTTCTCTTGTGTAGAAAAATGGGTGTAGAAACTTCTGTGTAAACAATGTCATGTGTAGAATAATAATGTGTAGAATGAAGATCTCTTCCAACTTCTCTTGTGTACAATAACATTCCTTGCCTCATCTCTTGTGTAGAATAATGTGTGTAGAAACTTTTATGTAGACAATGTCATGTGTAGAATAGAGGCCACCTCCAACTTCTCTTATGTAGAATAATGAGTGTAGAACTTATGTGTAGAATAACATTCCTTGCCACATCTCTTGTGTAGAAACTTTTGTGTGGACAATGTCGTGTGTAGCATAAAAATATGTAGAACAGAGGCCTCCCCGTGTGTCAGAGCGCGTGGACGACTGTCAGTTGATGGGAGAAAGAGAGAGAAAAATGTTTCTGCGATATGGAGAGAGATGGAACCGGAGAAATATAACCATAGGACCGAGCTGGAGAATGCCAGAGATGGCTTCTCGTATTACTCTCTCGCTCTCTCCCGCGATTGCCGCGTTTCTCGGCAGCCTCGCACGGTTCAACGATGGCGAGAGCAAAGAGAGCCCTCTCACTCTCTCTTGGCGAACAGCTCTATCTGTCCGCGCTTGGAAACCTGGAGCAACGTCGACGACGAAGACGACGAAGACAGGGACGACGACAACGATGGAGGAGCGAGCCTGCAGGAAGCAAAAAGCTTTCCCGCGCGCTCGTATCTCGTACAAACAGCGACCGTGAACAGTGGGGGCGCGCGTGGTCGTACGCACGACGATCTCTCAACGTGAAAGACAACGAAAGAGGAAAAGGAATGGACGCATCTGTGTGTGTGTGTGGGTGTGTGTGTGTGTGTGTGTGTGTGTGTGTGTGTGTGTGTGTGTGTGTGTGTGTGTGTGTGTGTGTGTGTGTGTGTGTGTGTGTGTGTGTGTGAGTGTACGGCAAATGCTTAACGGAAGAAGAGGACATATAAAGGGAGCCGGAAAGTTAAGCGCGACGGGTGGTGCTCTTCTCTTCTTGGCAGAGTCCCTCTTCTAGGCTCACAGCGAGATAAGGAGATGGGTCAACGACCCGAGATTCGTTAGCGTTCTATGATAATTGGAATGTGTAAAATAGCAGGGTAATAGGCACTGTTTCGCGGCGATATTCTAACAGCGAGACTACCAGGATCCGTTGTTGGCAATGATAATGAAGTTTACTCCATTGGGAGGCGCAACGGTTGTTTCAAAATTTTTATATTGCGCATACTTTTCTTGTCTATTTAGAAACCTGAGTCCTTAATTGACACCCGAAATAACAACGATTTTGTTCTTTCAAAAATTATAAGTAGGCAGCGTGGAATTATTTAATTTGTGTACTAACTATTGTTATCTATTCAATTTATTCTCGTAAAGAAAACTTTAAGGCTCGTCGATTTCTGGTAAATTACTTTTTCAACGATTAAAAAAGTTTTGATAATTATTTATCAAGTACTGTTACGATTTTTTAAGCCTCCCACAAAGCAAAATTAAACCTAAGAGCATCCCAATACAATCTCATTCGTGTCTCGCCAAAATAGAGCTACCTATAAATGTCTATGGGCAGTACCAGTAAAATATTGTTCTACTCAAGATTAATATAGGATGTCATGCGAATATCCTGTCGTAACCATGTTTAGACGATCGCAGCGCACTCTCTTAGAAATGTCTGTGGGAAGTATTTAGTCAGACATCTCGCGGGGCGTTAGTTCCGAGACTCACCGCGAGATGTCGAGGTTATGGGGAGCGCTCACTCCCATACGGAGTGTGGAAATAGTATGCTTTTCTCGACAAACGCGAGCACGGATATGAATTTGACACCGAAAGGAGTCAGACCTCGATAGAAGTCGGCCTCGAAATAAACCATATTACAAGGAGTAAGTACTTACTGCCTTCCTCTGCACTGTATACCCATTTTATTGAAAATATCTATCCCGGGGGTGCCTTTTTATAGTCTGCATGATGTTCCATAGACGTCTTTATACAACCTGGATTAAGTCCCATGGACGTCTCTCTCCAGGCTAAAGATCATGCCATTGTCGTACTTGATATAACCTCAAAAATATCTTGGTGACGTTTTAAAGAAGTCTCCACAATCTCTCATCGATATCACTACTCTGCTGTATTGGCAGTCCAAGAGACGTCCCGGAGATACCCTTAATCCAATCCTCGGATTTAATAAGGACATCAGTGGGACTGTCCCATTGCGGTAAACATATCAGACATTTAAGAGCGTAAGTGAGTTCGATGGGTCAATCCTGATGCTATCACAAGAAAACTGTCGAGATGTCCAGAAGAAGTACTTTGGACATATTATTGCTGTGTGGGCTTTCAGGAATACATTTGTAGGTCAAGCCTTTTCAATTTTCCATTGATGTAAGATAATTGTAAATTTTTCGTTCTGCTGAACGTTCGGAACTTCAAATTGGTGAAATATTAAGAGAACATATTTCTGAAATCTGAATCAAGAGGCAAATCTTTCGGTAGCCGATTAGTGTCAAACTCCCATAGAGAGAGTCGTAAAAGACAAAATCTTCTTCTCTACAATTGACTTCCCCGGGTCTTCTTTGCATTAACCATTCCCATGCGTTGATCTCTTCGGTAGCCGAAGTCTGAAAAAGTCGTTTAAACTCAGCGAAACGTTCGCAGACGTCAAAAAAATCAGCATTCCGCTGAAAATGGGATTTCCGAGCTGAAACCCAGCGGCGTCTATATCCGGTAACTAGATTCACCGCGGGAGGTCGTCGCGGGACTATCGTCCTTGTGACAGAACACTATGGTTATACGAACTAAGAACTATATAATACGCGCGTTGACTTCTCGATGTCAGAGGTCTCAGGAGACATCAAGCACCTTGTGCGTTCAATCCGCGATCATGCATGCATCCGTGCCTCTGGGACTCAGTGAGATGAGGTAGAGGAGGAGGAGGAGGAGGAGGAGGACGAGGAGGAGGAGGAAGAGGGGGAGGAGGTGAGAGGGAAAGATTCGCGGGGTCCCCCAGGAGACGACAACCCGTATAAAAGTCCGACATACCAGATGCTCAGAGGGCGCAAGAGAGCGGTCGTCGAGTCATCCGCGATTTACTGCGATAACTTTTGCGCCTGGACAATTTGTACCTGTTGGAGAACGCTCTCCCTCTCTCACTACTTCTCTCATCGAAAACGAAGCATATACATGATGAAGAATCAGGGAGAGAGAGAGAGAGAGAGAGAGAGGGAGAGAGAGAGGCAGGAAGAAAATATTCGCGTTCTGTTTATAGCTATGGCGTTATGGGAGGGGAGGTTAGAGGCGCGATTTCGCGCCAAAGAAAGAATCCTCTACTATACTTATGCTGGTGCAAAATACGCATGTATATGGGCGTTTTAGCATTCGAATACACTAATACATAGCGCCAATCCTCGAGTTTTCGTCCTTCTCTCGCAAACGGCGAAGATGGTCTCGTATTTTATAACCGGTGTAGACAAGCCACTGCGAGAACTCTCATGCGTACGGATACGCGTATAACCAGGTATACGTGTGTGCAAATACGTTGGACGATCATTCTGATGAGGAAAAAGGGACCCAAACCGCGCATTTTGACACTAAGAGTGACGAAAGTTGCGCCTTTTCGACTCCCAAACGGCGTTACGGCTTTCCTCGTGCGGAATCTTGGTGCACGGATATTCGGAAAAGGAATAAACGTATCTGCGTACCGTTTCTCACCGTATGATGCGTATTCCGTGCGTATATATGTAGATATCCAAGTACCTGAGTACCGAAACCTTTGGAGGTAACCTCGTCCCTCTACTTGATATACAGAGGCCGCGTGCAGCAGCCGGATGAATCTCGCGCAAAAAATGAGCAACCGGTATATAGACATGCATTCATGTGTGTGTGTGCATTGCTATATATCGCAGGAGAAGAGAGAACGACCACCGCGACGAATAGGGAATTCTCTCTCATTCCCTCTCTTTCCCTCTTTGCGTGGCTCGCGCGTCATCGTTATTATATTGCCGGTTTGCTTCTCTCGACCTCGAGGAATTCACCGTCTCAGGCTCCCCTTTCCCCTCATTTCCAACCCTTTTATCAAGCGTATGGAGGCAATTACACGGGGATTTGCATAAAACGAATTAATCCATATCGTCAAGGAGCGCAAACGCGCTGCGCGGTGAAAATTTTTCATTTTCTTTCTCTCTCTTCCATTTCTTGTGGTAGAAAATGGATTTATACGAACTCATCACACATGTCTGGGAAAAACTCTTGACGGTTACGCAGAGATTGGCGGATTCCATGAGATTTGAATTATTTTTGGAAGGATTCGATTTGTGGGGTTAATAAACGATGACCCGTGCAGAAACTGTGTTAGGGATCCAGCTGGATTCCCGCACGGAAGAAACGACTTAGTTGATTCAACCAAACAGCTCAGTGCTCTGAGCGCCGGACGAGAAATTGATTGGTTCAACTACCCGAGCAGAAATTTGATCCGGCTAGCCTAATAACGGATAAAGACCTGATCAGATATCGGTAAGGATAGCCTGATCAGGATAGCCTGATCACGCACAGATCCCAGCTGGATCATATTTTGGTATGTCATAGATTGCCAGGCTAGCCTTACATTATCCATGTCAGGAACAGATCAGGTGGTGCTAAGGACCGGCAAAAAAACCCGAGCGGAAATTTGATCCGGCTAGCCTATAACAACGTATAAATAAAATAAATAAGCGATAAGACGCCTGATCAGGCTAGAAACCGTCCGCAATCAGGACCGGATAAGGCGCCTGATCAGGCAAGAACCGTGCGCGATCAGGACCGGATGAGGTGCCTGATCCCAGCTTGTCCGGTATTAGCGTTATTCTCCTGACATGTAGCCTGATAGGTAGTCTCATCAGGACCTGATATGTAGCCTGATCAGGGCCGGATGTTGTTGTAAGGCTAGCCTGAGGTGGTCCTGATCCCAGCCGGAATAAAATTTCCGCTCGGGAACATAGTTAGGTCAACTAACCAACCTTATTTCTCAGTTACCACGACTAAGTTGTTTAAACTACTTAGTTACCACAACTAAGTCCATTAAACTACTTAGTTACCAAAACTAAGTCATTTAAACTACTTAGTTGTGGTAACTAAGGAATAAGGTTGGTTAGTTGATCCAACCAACTATCTAGTTGATCCAATCAATTTCCCGTCTGGTGCTCAGAGCACTGAGCTGTTTGGTTGGAGCAACTAAGTCGGTTTTTCCGTGCGTAATTCATCCTAGTCACGGATCAGGATCCTTATGAAGACCGGACCAGATTCCATGACCGGATAGAAACGTTTGTAAATTGGAATTCAGCAAGAACGCCTGAATAGATCCATGACTGGGTCGAGCGTGGATTTTATTTGATGCTTGAATTATCCATAACGGGTTATTGAAGAATCCTATAGGATGGTTAAGTAAATTATATTGATTGAAATGGGCACTTTTCATGAAGGCACCTGAACTACACACATTGTCTTTATTAATGACTAAAATATTGTGGGAACGTGTGTTGCCTAAATGACTTACTGGAGCGTGCTCTACAATTAGTCGCAATTAATGTAATCACAAAAAAATGAAATAAAAAATATGTAGTTTAAGCGTTATAAGAAGGAATCAACCTGGGGCCAATCAGGAACGCAGCAAGGACTCCCTTATTAGGGTATCTCTTAGAAATCTCGATCGAGATGTTACAGGAAACTGGAAGATCCCAGTAAATTTTTGGAAAGGAATACTCATTTCGGGGCTGTCCCAACAAATCCTGATCGAGAGTTGATCGAAATATGAATTTTTAGATTGCCGGTTAGCTTTAATAAGAATACCACTGGGGGCCTACCAGGCACCTAGCAAGGACTCCCCTTCCAGGGTATTCCTAAAAAATCCCGATCAGGATTTTACTGAAAAATGGGATACCCCAACTCCATAAATAAGGCATTAATACCCCAACTCCATTAATAAGGACACCAATGGAGAACCACCAGGGATCCAGCAAGGACTTCCCTTTCAGGATATCCTTAAAAAATCCCGATCGGGATTTTACTGGAAAATGGTATACCTCAACAAATTTCTGCACGGGAAGATTGAAATTAAATTGAATTTGAGTCATTTTTTTGGTTTTCAAAGATCCGGAATAATGGAAATAATTTCTTGGGGGTTACCTACATCCGGTTGAATTTTTTTAATTAATTTGTTTGCACTATAATGAATATATTTTTGAATATCTTTAGTTTAGAAGGTATCTTGTAAAAACTTGAGCTTAATATTTGGCTTGCAGATACTTTTTCGTCAACATCCCCATAACAATGGAGACTACCTTTTCGGCGTGTGCAGAACCGCTGCCGTTTTTTCTCTTCTTACTCGCGTTTGTCGCAGTCGTCGACTTATTTTAATTTGTCCTCTTCTCTCGGCCCTCCTCCTGGTCCCGTTCTTCCTCTTCTGGTCCTTGCACACTCTTATGCTGCCTCTTAAAGGTGGCAACAGTGTTGGCGGGAAAGTTATTCGACCGACCGCTACTAAATCATTCTCCGCCGACTCCTGCTTTATTATCTCGTGTCCCTCTCTCTCTTTCTTTCTCGCTCTTTTTTTTTGCATTTGCCGTTCATCTCGTATAAATATCCGCGCATCACACTCAGACGTATTACCGTTCAGGTGTCTGCGACTCGGTTCCTCGATCGCTTTTTTTCCCCGTTCATTTTTGCTCCTCTCGGCAGAATGTCGCGTGCTCTCGATGATGGAGGTCCTTTTATTAATCAATTTTGTCATTTTTTACATCACAATGCTTGGAAATTTTAATCATTGCCAATAGTCAGTCAGCAGAGATTCAACCTCGCAGAAATGTTTCTTTAATTTTTAGCTCTCTCTTATTAATGATTTTGGCTTATTTCATTGTATATATTAGACTGGCCCGGAATTAAACTTTATTTTTTGTAAATTCACTTTCTATTTGATAAAATCATAGCTTTTACCACAATATTGTACGCCCTAAATGAAGGACTAGCTCCGATTTTTACTAGAGGTATCGCAATGGATTTTTCTATTTGCCATTTGCAACATTCAAAATCGATGTCTATAGTTTTGATAGGAAAAATAGGAGTATAAATGATCTCGTATGACATGTGACCTTACTCTTTTTTAAATTGATGCTTCGTAAAACAATTTAGGATATGCGGTTGACAAGATACACAACACGGAGTTGACGAATAATTATTTATTGGAATAATGGATTTTCTTTTACTCTAATTGGATTCGAACCTCAAACTATACCCATGCAGAAATTTTTTAGGGAAGCCCCACGTCCCATCAAATCCCGATCGGGATTTGCCATCGATTCCCCAAAACCGGCATCCCCATCAGAATCCCGATCGGGATTTACCATGGATTCCCCAAAACCGCCGTCCCCATCAGAATCCCTATCGGGATTTGTCATGGATTCCCCAAAACCGGCGTCCCTATCAGAATCCCGATCGGGATTTGCCATGGATTCCACAAAACCGGCGTCCCTAGCAGAATCGCGATCGGTGAGAAACATTAGAAATAATGGCGCTATATAGGCATCGATTTTCTATTTGTTAATTAATTGGCAAATAGAAAAACACATTGCGATACCTTTTGAAAAAATTATACTTTGCTCTCCTTTCACGGGGTTGAATATTATAGTAAAAACTATGATTACATCGAATGGGGAGTGAATTTAAAAAATGTTTTTATTTGGGCCAGTCCAATATATATGGGGCATTCCACGCCAAATCGACCACTTTAGAACCCGACCCTTTTCGATTTGGCTGAAACTTTTTTATCTTTTTTTACCCTATCAAAAACATTTTTCAGAATTTTTTCCAATTTTTACACCCAGCCGATAAAAAGTTATACATTTTTCAAAAAAATTTGCTTTTCATTTTTCAAATAGCTATAACTTTTTTGATATACTTTTTGAAAAAAAAATACAAAAACATTATAAAAACCCATCTTCATCTTTTTTTTTCAGATTTTCGGAAAAAATCGAAAATTTCTCGATAATTACCATTTTTTCTTTTTTTTTCTTTTTATTATATCAAACTTTGACATTTTCTGCAAATCCTCGAATTTTTTCAGAGTGGTGTTTTTTCGATTTCTATTTTTTTTTTTTTCCAATTGAAAAAAAACTTTCTTTCAACTAGCCTTATTTCTCATAACACCATTCTGCAAATTTTTAAAGGTGTTCAAAGGACTTCCAAACTTGAAAAAAAAAATGAAAAACAAAAATTGAAAATTTCTCGAAGATTACCACTTTCAATTTTTGTTTTTTATTTTTTTTCATGTTTGGAAGTCCTCTGAACACCCTCAAAAATTTGCAGAATGGTGTTATCAGAAATAAGGCTAGCTGGAAAAAGTTTTTTTTTTCAATTGGAAAAAAAAAAATAGAAATCGAAAAAACACCACTCTGAAAAAATTTCACGATTTCCAGAAAATATCAAAGTTTGATATAATAAAAAGAAAAAAAATCAAAAATGGTAATCATCGAGAAATTTTCGATTTTTTCTGAAAATAAAAAAAAAACGATCAAGATGGGTTTTTACAATTTTTTTGTATTTTTTTTTTCAAAAGTACATTAAAAAACAAAAATTTTGAAGAAAAAATCGTCCCGATACGTCAAATTTTGAAAAAGTTATAGCCATTTGAAAAATAAAAAGTCAATTTTTTTGAAAAATTTATAACTTTTTATCGGCTGGGTGTGAAAATTTGAAAAAATTCTGAAAAATGTTTTTGATAGGGTGAAAAAAGATGAAAAAAAGTTTCAGCCAAATCGAAAAGGGTCGGTTTCCAAAGTGGTCGATTTGGCGTGGAATGCCCCATATATATGTGTTCTTTTATCGTATAGTGAGGTTTTTTTTCGCGGCAATGTGCCAACGAATGAGAGAATAAAGGTTGAGGAGGTGCCGATGATGGGGCGCATAAATAATGACCGTGACTTTCGAGAAAGTCCCGGAGATTCGCCGCGTCCATCACCGCCCTCAACCATCTCTCTCTCTCTCTCTTCTCTTTTGGATGTGTTAAAAACGAAAGAGTGGGAGTGCGAGAGAAGCGTTTGTGCTTGTAAAAAAATTAGTCACCGTGGCTCGCATTACGAATGAGAATGTGACGTGTAACAACGTGGACGAGAGGGAGAGCACTTTTTTTTTTTGGCGCGACAAATATACACGCACTTTCGGGCGAGGATGAATAAATATTTTTTTAAAAAATTCTTTATTTTTTTTTGCTTCAGGTCCGAGCTACCGATCCGGATTGTGGTGTCAATGCAATGGTAAACTACACGGTGGCAGGTGGAAATATCGCGAGCGAGCAACTCTTCGTGCGCAGTGACACGGGCGAGATATGCGTTAAATCGCCGTTGGATCGAGAAATCGCGGCGTATCTCGAATTACCGGTCATCGCGACAGACAGAGGTCAGTATAATAAACGCGTCAAGTCAATTATGATTTATGATAAGTCCTCAAAACTATAAATATCTTTAAGGTGGTAGTCCACTGTGACGACCGAAATTTCGACGTTTCTTCATTAATTTTTTTCAAATAACAAAATAAAATGCGATCGTTTTGAAATTTTTACATGTTTTTATTTGGATCTTGAAGAGTACAAAAAAAATTTTGCTCACTTAATTTTACATGAATTTGTTTATGATCTTGTACGTCAAAGTACACTGTTAATAGTACATTACGATACGAGTGCGATGAAACTTTTTCTCGCACGAGTATCGTACAAAATTTTATCGCACGAGTGCATAAAGTGCCCGCTTCTCGCACGCGCAGCTAAGCGAAGCGTGCGAGAAGTGGTCACTTTACGCACGGAGTGCAATAATAGTACATTACGATACGAGTGCGATGAAACTTTTTCTCGACGAGTGTGAGTTTCTCGCACGAGTATCGTACAAAATTTTATCGCACGAGTGCGTAAAGTGCCCGCTTCTCGCACGCGCAGCGAAGCGAAGCGTGCGAGAAGTGGTCACTTTACGCACGGGGTGCAATAAAAAAATTTATTTGATCCAAATAAACCAAATTACTTGAGTGACATTTACTTGAGACAAATCGTTTTTTCTTTGCATTAAATAAAAACAGAAGTTGCGCTCAGTAAGTCATTTTCTTGGTAGCAGTTGTTTGGTCAAATCAATCGAATTCATTGACACTAGTTACAGTTATTTTATTCAAATGCAGGATTTCTACGAACAGCAAGCCACAAATATTAGATGGGAATAATTAATATTTTTTATCGAAATATTTTATTTGATCAACACCAAACGGAGTTATTAGTTGTTAATTTACATTTTTTACATCAATTGTGTTTTTCTTTGGTACAAGAAAATATACCCAGATGCAAAGACTTGGTATCCTGGGATAACAAAAATAAATTACTTGATTCAACTACTTCGGATGATCCATCGGAACATTCTGTTTTATCAAGCCAAATAAAAATTATTTAATACTAAAATGGGATTTTTTCCTTTTTAATATCAATATTATTTATCTGAAGTGATTATTTTATGTGAGCATCATATTTTATTCATTAAACACAAATTCAAGTTATTAACTGTGTATATGGAAAATTTATGAGTGAATTAACCAAAACTTTTTGACGCAAGTAATTTAAGTTTTTCATCTTACCGTGTATTTTTCCGGTACAAGAAAAAATTATGTTATATTATATGACACGGTATTCTAGAATCGAAAATAAAGATGATTCTTCTGTGGATTCTGCGCAGAACGGGTCAAGTCCATTTTTTCGAAAAATGAGTTAACGACGAAAATCAATCAATTTATACTTTTCGTTTTTTTAATTTTTTTGTCATTTTATTTTAACATTTTTCTCTCTAAAAATTGTTTATTTGCTTAAATAATCTGTTATCGTTTATTTGTTTAAACAATTTGTTATTGCTTATTTGTTTAAACAATTTGTTATTGCTCATTTGTTTAAACAATTTGTTATTGCTTATTTGTTTAAACAATTTGTTATTGCTTGCTTCTTAAACAATTTGTTGTTTTTTTAACAATTTTTTGAAATTATGTTTAAAACAATTGATTAAAACTGTCGTTTTAATCAGTAACAAATTACTAAAACTACAAAGAATTGGTGAAATTATAACCATTTTTCAAATGTATCGTTTTTTTTTATTTAAAATTTTTTATTTTTTTCTCATTTTATTTAAACATTTTTCTCTCCGAAAATTGTTTATTCGTTTAACCAATTTGTAATTGTTTATTTGTTTAAACAATTTGTTATGGTTTATTTGTATAAACAATTTGTTATTGTTTATTTGTTTAAAGAATTTGTAATTGTTTATTTGTTTAAACAATTTGTTACTGTGTATATGTTTGAACAATTTATTATTGATTAAAACGAAACGATATATGTATACGAATTATAGCGAGCAGAGTGTTCGTGAAAAAAAGGTATTCATAAACAAAATAAATTTTCCCTTGCCGGATAAAATTCGAATCTTCATAACGCTTAACTTTTTTCAAGTGCATAGTAGTAGTCGATAGCGTAATAGGTAGCGTGTTAGGTAATTAGATACGATAGGCAGGGTCGAGGGTTCGATTCCCGGTCGGACAGAAAAATTAGATCGGAGAATTGGGGCAGATTTTTCATTTTTTTCTATTTATCACTTTTTGGGGCCGGTAAACTATGCATTTTAAATTATTTTGTAAGGGCTATATATTTTTTATAACATGTTTAGGGACAAATATCCCATACGCATTTTATTGAACCGATCATTTTTCCTGTTGATTGGATTAATTACCGGTCAGATACAACTATCTATATCAGTTAATGCAAAGTATCACAATATTGATCTAAAACAATATGTAATTCGACCAATAGATTTGGATTTGGAAGAAACTGGTGGGATGTTCCATTTAAATGACCAGTTTCTAGATCAGAGAAAGCATTTTCTAACTTCTATGGAAACATAGACGGCACCAAAAAAGTCGGAAGCTTTATTGAAATTTTGATTTACTTGAGTGAAGTAAATCGGTTTGATATTTCAGTCACCCGTACACTCCCGTATAATAACTGTGCGTTGTTTTGAAAGATTTCATATTTGATCTTATTGAACAACGATATTTCTATCAAAAATATATTTACTTTATCCCAACAACGAATTAGCGGACTATATACAAATAATTTATTTACTTGCATCAAATAAATTTTGTTTGTTTCAAATAAATTTTTTTTAACAGTGTAGAGCCCTCGAAAAAAAGGTGACTTGTTTTGGGGAAGCACACAGCCTTCTGTAGCAGGATTGCAAATAATGCATTACTTTTTTAAATGCATTTACACTTTCAATAACCGTTAACTCCTATTTTCACTAACCATTAACCATTAAATGTTAATGGTTAATATAAATTATTTCCATTACCCCCACGGAAATTTATATATTTTTAATATACGCAAAATATATGTGGATATATTTCGAATATATGTACATATATTTTTATCTGATACAAAATTTAAAAAAAGATTCTTGATTAGTGAGAATATCGTTATAGCCCCTACCTCAGAGAAAACGGGGAGAAAAATTTTCGGCGGAGGTTTGGACAGAAACAAAGCGTTTTTCGACTCTTGTTTCAGAGTTTTTAATTTTTTCACAAAAGTAAAAAAAATTATTTCGTTACAAAAGTCGAAGGGGCGATACATTGAAGATTGGTAAAAAATTTGAAGTAAATCGGTTGAGTAGAACTTGAGATATCATGTCAACTGTATTGAGAAAAGTACAGTAGACGCTCACATAACTTAACTTTCCCCTCCGTCTTCCACTCGCGTATCTAAGCGCATGCGCACTACGCACGTTGGCAATACGAATGCTCATAAATGTTTCGCGGTCAGCCGAAGGTTTTAAGTGAAAAGAAAAACGGTCATCATATAGGGGAAGTTAAAAATGCGAATGTGTTGCCATGGAAGCGAATTGAATTATGCGAGCGATAAAGTTATGCGGAGTTACCCGTGTAGAAATTTTGGTAGGGAAAAACTTCTGCCCCTGACTTGCCCTCCCTAACTAATGTAGGGAAATGATCCGCTCATCCTAACAGGCCCTGTTATGCCATGTAACACCTAGCTGGCCATTTTCGGATCTGGCGGTCATGATCAGGCCCCTATGACGATATGATCCGGCCCTAGCAGATCCTGATCAGGCCCCTAAGATTTTTAGAATCATGCCCTTAAAGGCCCTGATCACGGTCACGATCATACACCGAAGCGCTTTTTGAACAATTCGTTTTTACGAGGTACTCCTTATTCAATGTATGCATCTTATTATTTATTTCGTGGCAACCCTTTCTTAGGGAACACTTTTCTTTTGGCAATCCTCGAAGAGAATATTAGATTCCGAGTGAACGGAAATTCTCTACGAGAATTAAATAAATAAGTACAATTACATAAGATGGCAGGAACTCCTTGTATGCATTCTTCCGACACCGACTTCTGCTGACATTCGTGCTCGCACCCGTCTATATAAGCATACTGAACACATTATCCGTATGGAAGTTCAACGCTTGCTGTCCTGCGACATCTCACGCCAAGTCTCGGAACTAACGCGATGCGGTTCGTGGTGATAATAATAATAATAATCCTCTGCTTACGTAACGAACTTGTGACAGGCGCACAATTGCTTGTTATTTTCGCGGAATAAAAGTGATAATGTAAATAATAATTAGATAATAATAATAATAATAATAAACGAGGCAATGATTGTTAATTTATTATTATTGTTATTACTATTATTGTTATTTATTATTATTATTATTATTATTATTATTATTATTATTATTATTATTATACAACTGAAAGCCGATATACAAATAATTTTATTTTAATAAATACTCAGGGCAGTCCAATAGTTTTCACATCAGAGCCCTGCCAGGCTAATAAAACAAAAATATTTTTTGCTTAAAAGTGTAAAAATAACATCGTCGGAAACTGTTCATAATCTGATCATGCAGGGCACTGGTAATAAGTGATTATTTCAATGTAATAACTAGGGACCAGGTCGTTAAGTTCCATGTCAGGGCCCTGCCAGGAAAATCGGATCAGGCAGGGCGGATCAGGGGCAAGAATCAACTAATGGTTGCCCTATAACATTTCTACACGGGTAGGTTATGTGAGCGTCTACTATAGTTTTTAGAAAAACTGCGTCACTGAAATAGCTATAAATTGCTAAATTATTGGAATTTAAAAATTTCTTCTCGAGGATATATTTTTAAAGATCTAAACTTTGAGAACATGCAAAAAAATTAATTTTTTCAAAATTCTAGACCGGAATACCCCTTTAAAGTTCTTTCGGGCACTAAAAAACATTCGAATATTGATTTGTCATTTTTTTTCTAATTTGTCCGAAGAATTGTAAATCATCCCTTGTGTGACAAGTTTCGATACGTAAACTCGATAACTCGAAGAATTTCCTGTCCCTGTATTCGTATGTTGGACGCGGATATATCCGATTTCGATCGTAGCTACATGAATATCGCGCCGCGCAAGGGGCGCCCACCGCGCTCTCTCTGGGGTGGTTTGTAAAGCTCGAACAATGCGTTTGCGAACACACGCGGTGTGAACTCGCGGATTCGTAGGGAGAGAGAATCTCCTAGGTGTTGGCTCGCGCGAGGATTCTTTTTTTTTAAAATAAAACAAAAAAGAAAATGGCTCCAACAGGAGAGGCAGCGGGAGCAATAACAACGGAAATATGACTAAGAGACTCAGAGAAAGAGAGAGAAAGGGAGAGAGAGAGAGAGAGAGGGAGGGGGAGAGAGAGAGAGAGAGAAGCATAGGCCCTATCGCCCTGCCAAGATCTAGTAGCTCTGTAATGGGGTGTATGATTTATGTTTCGAGTATATATATTTTATATATTACATATACCTGTTGTCTACAGACAGTAGATTTATATACAAACGTTTTTTGTGATGATTTGAAACGGGTGCGAGTTTGCCCTTGCGCGAAAGGCAATGATTCAAATCCAATTGACCTGAAATCGAAAGGTTCAAGGAGCCTTGATCATAATCCCCCTTTTGGATACAAAAGACATCCAGAAAGTTGGTAATAAATAGAAATTGTGGATATCCACGCCTAAAAAGTTGGTGTGTTCATATTTACAATGTCATATTTCGAATATCTAGCAGATTCGATAAAGTATTGTTGTCCTTTTATTGGCTTTACGATTCGCTGATGTAGAGGGTGGGAGTTATTCTATGAACAACTTCATTAACTGAGTTTGACAGATTATGGTTGTACAGCTGTCATTCTAGAGAATGCAGTTTTTAGTGACACTCTTGGAATTGGTAGAAAGAAAATGTTATTCAATATTTCGTTAATGAAAAAGTTACGACCGTAACTAATCCCACACAACAAAAATACGTCCCAAGTACGTCTTTCGGACATCACGTCAATTGTCCCGTGATGGTAATGGGATGGTCCCATGGGATTCCCATGGGCTCTGAAATGTCCGCAGTGATTACCGCAATAGGATGGTCCCACTGCCGTCCCGGGATGTCTTTGGGATGTCTTCGGGACGTCTCTTGGACTGCCAACACAGCAGTGGATAATTATTTTTATTTCGATTTAATATTAATTAATTTCAATTAATTAATTAAATTTCAATAAAATGGGTACAGTACAGAGGGAGACAGCAAGTACTCCTTGTAATATGGCCTCTTATGAGGTCTGACTCCTTTCGGTGTCAAATGTCCGTGTTCACGCTCGGCTATATAAGCGTTCTATTTGCATGATCCGTATGTGAGAGCCTTTGCCATCTCGCGGCGAGTCTGGAACTAACGCCGTGGAATGGCTGACCTCCTATAGACATCTCTAAGAGAGTCCGCTGAGATCGTCTACACACGGTTACGGCAGGATATCCTCAAGACATCCCATATTAATCTCGCGTAGAACAATGTCTTACCGGCACCTCCCAGAGACATCTCTATGAGAGTGCGCTGGGATCGTCAAAACACGGTTACGACAGGATATCCTCAAGACATCCTATATTAATCTCGCGTAGAACAATGTCTTACCGGTACCTCCCAGAGACATCTCTAAGAGAATACGCTGGGATCGTCAAAACACGGTTACGATAGGATATCCTCAAGACATCCTATATTAATCTCCAGTAGACCAATGTCCTACTAGTACCTCCCACAGACATCTACAAGATAGTGCGGTACGATCGTCTACAAGCGGTCACGGCAAGATATCCTAGAGACATCCTATATTAATCTCGGGTAGAACAATGTCCTACCAGTACCTCCCACAGACGTCTATAATAGAGTGCGTTGAGATCGTCCAATTACGGTTGCGACAGGATATCCTCAAGATCTCCTATATTAATCTCGGGTAGAACGGATTCCTACCGGTACCTCTCAGAGACAACTCTAATAGAGTGCGCTGGGATCGTCTAAATACGGTTGCAACAGGATATCCTCAAGACATCCTATATTAATCTCGAGTAGACCAATGTCCTACTGGTACCTCCCATAGACATCTACAAGACAGTGCGGTACGATCGTCTACACACGGTAACGGCAGGATATCCACAAGACATCCCACATTAATCTCGGGTAGAACAATGTCCTACCGGTACCTCCCAGATACATCTATAAGAGAGTGCACTGGGATCGTCTAAACACGGTTGCGACAGGATATCCTCAAGACATCCTATATTAATCTCGAGTAGACCGATGTCTTACTAGTACCTCCCATAGACATCTACAAGTGAGTGCGGTACGATCGTCCACACACGGTGATGGCAGGATATCCTCAAGACATCCTATATTAATCTCGGGTGGAACAATGTCCTACCACTACCTCCCACAGACGTCTATAAGAGAGTGCGTTAGGATCGTCTAATTACGGTTGCGACAGGATATCCTCAAGACATCTAATGTTAATCCTGGGTAGAACAATATCTCACTGGTTCCTCCCATAGACGTTCATAAGACGTACTATCTTGGTAGGACATGAATGGGACTATCTCGGGATGGTCCCGGGATCAATTTTGCTGTGTGGGATCGATTATAGATGATGGATCCACATAAATCGATTTCGAACTAGATATAGTGCAGCGGAGGCAAGGATGGATCTTGGATCAGATCTCAAAAGCAGCTTTGATTATAATCGACGATAAAGCGATGAAGCTTAGATCATTTCGACCTTTCGTGACCTTGGCCAGCCTCACAAGACGTAGAAAAATCGTGTTTTTCCATAATTTTATCATGTTCCCATGAGAATTTCACTTCTATGATTATTGTATATTCTTCATCAGCAGGCGATTTTACATCGACCTATGTACTTTTTAGTCCGATAGAGTCGAAGGGAAAAAAATTCGGTCATGAGCTGGCGAATATTTTCAAATCAACTTTCACCGATCCGCGAATTCGAGAGCCGAAAAATGTCTTTACTTCTTTTGTTTAGCTCAGACCAGATCCCAAAAGCAGATTTACTCACAATCACCGACAACAAAGTCTCGATCAATTCGACCTCTCGCGACCTTGGCCAGCCTCAAGCGACGTCCCAAAATCGGGTTTTTTCATCATTTCAACATGTTCGAGTGGCCATGTTATTTTCTCAAATTATATGTTTGCCAACGGTGGTTGTAAAAAAATGGTAACAATTTTTTTTTCATCGAGCTCAACTAAACGCTCAAAATGTATGTCTCTAGACCAAAATACCGCCTTAAAAGCAGAGCTGTGAAAATAGTAATGTAAAAGTAATGCATTACCCATTACTGTAAATAATGTGTATTGGACAACTTTTCCATTACAAATTACAAAAGTAATGTGTAGTGGATGGGTGTTCCATTACAAACAAAAAAAGTAATGTGTATGGTATGCATGTTCCATTACAAATGAAAATAGTAATGTGTAATGGATGCATGTCCCATTACAAATGAATAAGTAATGTGTGATGGAAGCATGTGCCATTGCAAATAAAAAAAGTAATGTGTAATGTATGCATGTTCCATTACAAACAAAAAAGTAATGTGCAATGTATGCACGTTCCATTACAAATTACAATTTTTAAAAATAGTACATTACATCACGAGTCAGAAACTGTTTTTACGCCGAGTGATGTACGATATTTTATATCACGAGGTGCAATATGGACGTTTTCACGTCCGCTTGCGGACGTAAAAGCGTCCATTATTATACTGAGTGATATAAAAATATTTTGCAGTCGAGAATATTCCATTACAAATAGAAAAATTGCCGTGCTCGTATTAGAAACTTGCACATTGCTGTCTCACTATTTTATTTCGCTCACTAAAAGTTCATCCACAATTATTACCAATGATCCATGAAGTTAAAAAAAAGAACATGCACATTATTTAGGGATTCAATAAATTTCAATAAATTTGGTATCAGTAACTTGTAATTTTTATTAGATTCCTTATAATTATAGGTAACAGCGTATAAAAGCAAGTTCAACATAAAGTTGGATAATTTTTGGGGTTAAGTACATTTTCTTACTTCATATTTAACTATGAACTGTCTGTTTTTTTGTTTCTATTTCTTAACTTTATGGATCATTTGTGTGCTTTTAGTGAGTGAAATAAAATAATAAAACAGCAATGTGCAATTTCTAATACGAGCACGGCCATTTTTCTATTTGTAATTGAATATTTCCCACTGCACATTACTTTTTTTCAAACTGTAATTTGTAATGAAACGTGCATACATTACACATTACTTTTTTATTTGTAATGGAACACGCATCCATTACACATTAATTTTTTTTTGTAATGGCACATGCATCCATGCATGCACATGCATGCACACATTACTTTTTTATTTGTAATGGGACATGCATCCATTACACATTACTTTTTTTTATTTGTAATGGCACATGTATCCATCGCACATTACTTTTGTATTTTGTAATGGTACACTTATCCATTCCACATTATGCAGTGTAATGGGTAATAAATACAGTAATGCATTATTTACAACTCTGCTTAAAAGTAGATCTCGTTGACAATTGCGGAGTAAAAAGGATTGCCCCTGTCTTTTTCCGTCTGTATTTCACTAACCGGAAGTTGCCTCGATGTTACCAGACCTTCTTGTAAAGTGTCCGAACGCCTCCATTGTTATTTCACCGTTTCGTGCCGACAGAGATCGTATTAATGCAAGGAGTGTGTATATCTCGTTATCGATCCCTCGATGATTGTCATTCCTTTTATACAATATTTTCTTCATCTCTCTCTCTCTCTCTCTCTCTTTCCGTCTTTCTATGGGGGCCTGTCGTTTATATCAGCGCCATTTATAATATATGTACAAGCTTGTGTTATTCCTTATAAAGGATATGGGTGCGGATTATGTGGGGTCCTTGTTACACGGAAACTTGTCCGAATCCTCATTTCGTCACTTCGTGAGAGTCGTCGTGTGATGTCCTATTATCGTACATAACAAAAATATACATATATATGGGGCGCTCAAGGTCAAATCACGTGGTCATCGGCCTGACCCTTTCGGATTCAGTTGACGAATTTTTGTTGCGCATATTTTGGTCCAAACAAAAGTAGTCATTTTTTCACATTTTTATCACTTACCCCATAAAATAATTTTTTCCCATGACTTTTGAGTAAAAATGAATTTGGACCAGTTTAAAAAATCTGATATTTTTTGCATAAACTCTATAACTAAATTGTCATTTACTTTGTATTTTCATCATACTTTGAGAGTAGACTGCGAATAATTTATACTTTTTCTTTAATAGAAGAAAAAAAAAATTCACATTTTTTCAATGCCATAATTAATCGATTTTATGAAATGTAGGATCAAAATATATTAGGAAATTTATTATCGAAATACAGAAAATATATTATCAAAATATAGGAAACATAGGAATGTAAGAAATATAGGAAATATAGAAAATAACCTCTTTTTGAACCAAAACATGCCCAAAAAACATTCGTCAACTAAATCCGAGGGGGTCTGGCCGATGACCACCTGATTTGACCTCGAATGCCCCATATATACTAGGTACGCATAATATAATATTCAGCGTAGAAAGAACGATTCCTCGCGAGATCTAACTCGCTCTTTTCGTTTCCCACAGGCTTCTTCTCTCTGTCTCTTTCTCTCCCATTAACGTTTCTCCGTATGTCTTGGATGTGAGACTGTATGATATATACGAACGTTTTATATACGTTAACGCGTGATATGTTCGAATTATATGAGATACGAGAAGAGAGTCTCCTATGTTGAACGCCCACGACAACGATTTCCTATTAGTTCTCTCTCTTTTTCTCCTCAGTTTCTCGTTTTATAGCTCGTCCCTCGCGCATTTCTCTCTCTCTTATTCGTAATGGAGTATAATCATAACGGTAGGAGATCGATGGAGATATACGAGGCTCTCGAGGAGCGCGTTAACGCGCGGATTTCGACCGCATGGATAACGGTGTGAAATATAAAAGTGATGAGAAAGGATAACGGAGCGATATACATATATTTATATATAATATCATTGTTAGATAAATGACGTAGAGTTTTCCAAGTGATCGTCAGTATATACAGGGTGTCCCAAGGGTGAATGTCAATACCATGAGGGTAGATTCATGAAGCAATATCGAGTAGAAAAGTCCTTTGCCATTTTTTGATATTTTGAACCCCCAAATTGTTATAAATGTTTTAAATCAGCCAATCAGATGCGCCCAATTACCTTGCTTACGTCCGTGAGCGATACGCGTCTGCGTTGATGGTGGGAGGAGCCGTGCTTCCACCATGTCTACCCTCGCCCTCCTCGCTGTACGTTCGATGCGTATCGCTCTCGCATGTAAGCAACGTAAATGAGCGCATCTCATTGGCTGATTAAAAAAAATTAATAACAATTCAAAAGTTCAAAATATCAGAAAACCCCAAAGGACTTTTCGACTCGATATTACGTCACGAATCTACTTTCACGGTATTGACCTTCATCCCTGGGACACCCTGTATACATAAAACCGCGTGTATTGCCGGATATAAATAATACATTCAAGTATATTACACGTTTCGTCTTCTCGCGCCTTGTTACGTCCATTGACGAACGTGTCGAACAACCGGAGAGTAAGAAAGAGAGAGAGAGAGAGAGAGAGAGAGAGAGTAAGAGAGATAGATAGATGGTGAGAATAAAACCTCGAGTCGGGATAAATTTGTATGCGAAATCAATTTTGCAATTCCACGAGTGAATGAGAAAGAGGGTAGAGAGAGAGAGAGTGAGAGAGGGAGAAACGAGTACGATAAAAAAATTTTTTTGCCCTCACGACACGCGCCGTCCAGAACTATAAATCAAATGTCCGCGCCAGCAGGAATTCTCGTGATTTATGGAAAATTAATGAACCCTCATGAATTCACCAATCCGATGTGTATATACGTTACATGAATATACGTACATTTACACAGATTCATATATAAGTGTATATGGTGACCTTAAAAGAATATAAAAATCGGCATGTATAAAATAAGTTTCGCGAATACGACGAGAGGGTAAGAGAGAGAGAGAGAAAAGGAGCGGCGACATTTCGAGGTGCATTTTACCGTGTGGAGTGCAAGAGAATATCTTTCCCGAGTTCCTTGACGCACGGGCTCCAATGACACACATATACCTATAAATCTCCTCACTCGAGGATCCCTCTCATCCCCCCCCCTCTCTCTCTCTTGCTCCTCTCTCTCTCTCTCTCTCTCTCTCTCTCTCTCGCTCCTCTCCCTCTCTTTACTTGCTCTTCTCTCTCTCTCTCTCTTGCTCCCTCGCTGCGATCCCCGGGGTTGCATATACCGATGTGCATTCGCAGGAGATTCAACCACTGCAGCGGCAGAATCCGAAGAGAGAGAGAGAGAGAGAGAGAGAGAGAGAGAGAGAGAGAGAGAGAGAGAGAGAGAGAGAGTGAGAGAGAGAGAGAGAGAGAAAGAGAGAGAGAGAGGGGGGGAAGGGAGAAAGAGTCCATTTGTTACTATAAGTTAAGGGCGTAAATCGTTTAAACATCGGATTACCCGTTTCACATTGGCTGCTTGCCGCGTATTAAACACGGGTACCCCCGACAGAGCGAGAGAGAGGGTTAAACTCGCTGAGCATGGAATATCGTTGCATATGATTCTCGACGATCGCAACGAGACACTCTTGAAATTTCTTACCTCCGACCAACATGTGATGTCTATCCAAAAAGAAGAAGTTACAAAACTGTCGTTGGATTTATGGTATTGCGCTTTTGTGCATTTTTTACGTTGAATTTCTAAAACGGTTTTTCGATAAAATCAAAATTACGGATGGTTTCTTTTTCTAAGGGCCAATCGATTTGGGAAAAAAATTTTAATTAAAAAATTTTGCATTACCGAAACCGGAGTATGAAGCATCAATGGATGCCTGCTCTGAACCTCTTTTTTAGACCACTTAACAAATTTTTTTAATGTTATCATATAACAGTTTATAATAGTTGTACATAAAAATTCACATAGTATAATTGTAGCTATAGTTGAATAGCATAGTTGTATAGTATAGTTTTATAGCATAGTTGTATAGCATAGTTGTACAGAATACGTGTATAGTTGTATAGTTATCAACAAGAAGATTATTTAAAAAAGATTGGCGTTAATAGTAGAGCTGTGGATAGAAAATAATTTTGAAAAATCAATTATTTGATTATGCAATAATAAAAATGATCGTAATCCAATAAATTAAACGATATTTCAAAGATTGAACGATTGAAAAGTGGATGAGAATATGTTTATATAATCTACAACTCTGTAGATATTTCGAAAAAAATGCGCAGTATTTTGGCAGGCATCAATCGAATCAAATATTTATGTGATTTTCAAAGCGCTTGACCAATAGAGTAATAATCGAGCCATCGAAATGAATCCAACGTGATTGTGACCGAGACGTATCCGTTAAAAAAAAAAAGCAACCTTGATCAGCCAAGTACAAATAGAGATGTATTTGAAGTTTCGAACGTTCAGTTGAACGAAAAATCGACTGATTTATTTTTAATTTTTTGTCTAAGAAAAAAATTGTCTAGGAAAAAATTAGAAGAGCCGGGAAAATCATTGAAAAGTAATAATTTCTTTAATTGAAAGATATTTCAAGAATTATTTTCAAGGTGTTAACGGGCCTTAAAACTGTCCTTAAAAGGAATAAATTATTCGATTTTTCCATTCATTTCAACGTTCAGAACTTCAAGTCCGTAAATAAAGTTAGGGAGCCTCAGAATACCTTTTTTTTTTAATTTGAGAAACTTGATCAAATGTAACAGATATTTTTTTTCGATTTTAACAGAATATCACGGGCTACGTTAATCGGAAATTTCCCTCCGACGAATAGTAATTTTCATGTAAGGTAAAGAATAGGGGAGGGGAAGGGTAAAATGGACCCTGGAGGCAAAGTGAACGTCATTAAAAATTATTTTAAAAAATACAAAAGTTAAAAAATCAGAGAATTATCATTATGATTCCCGTAAACACACTTAAATAGACTCACACACGCAAAATCAGATTGGAATTTCGAAATTTTCATGTCAGCTGACAATCAAGAATTAAAACTGTTTAAAATAATTAGATAATGAATTTATAATAATAATAAGAAAAACTCTGACAAAAATATCTGGATCTACACTGCGACCTCGATTCTCGGAACCTCGATCTTTGGAATTGCAACGTAGTGGGAGAAGCGCCAAGCTTATCGCGTCAGGCCGCCGTCAGCCACCAGCGGCGCAGAGACGGTTCTGTGCAATGTGCGCAACCCCACTTCTTGCAAGAGCCGGTCTCGCACAATCCCGATTATCGAGGTCGCAGTGTATAAATAAAAATAAATAAATTTTTAGGATGGTGTCCATTTTGCCCCGCCCTCTATATAAAAAAAAAATACTATCGCTAGGATTCATAAAAACTTGATCGCGACTGCTTCGAAATCGGATTTAAAAAAAATTACCGTAGGAAAGACTATCGTCAGAGGAATAATGACATTGAGAGTAAAATTGTAAATCGACAATGCAGAGCACAGGAAATTCTCCAACGTGTATACACAGTGGACGAAAGAGATCGATCGATTCGACTTGCACGCAATTCGCGAGTTCTCGCCGCGGAGGTCTTTCCACTTCTCTTTCTACGTGTGCCGAAGCGTTCGCGCATTTATCTGCATACATCTGTGCCCGAGAGAGGGGCCCTATATAGATTAATGTGCGAGTGTTGCAACGGGGCATCACGAAACGAGATGTGCGAAGAGAGAGAGAGAGAGAGAGAGAGAGAAGTATGGGGGAGCAAAAATGAGAAGAAAAAAAGAAACAACCGCGAGGAAAACGAGACGGTCGTGGCCCGAATTTAAAACGCTTTGAAATATTGCACGGTGCGTATTACCTCGCACTGCAGGAGAGGGTTGAAGGAATCTGCGGGCACCGAACTCCTCCTTGATACACTTAGGGGAGGATGGGGCACGACGGCCCCCTAAGGCGGATCATACTTCTTGTGGCTGAGGAAACTTTGAGAATTTTAAGAAATTACATAAAAATCTGAGGATATTTTGAAGATTCGAAGAAATTACATAAAAATCTGAGGGAATTTGAAAGATTTGAAGAAATTACATAGAATCTAAGGACATTTTGAAGGTTTGAAGAAATTACATAAAAACCGGAGGAAATTTTAAAGATTTGAAGAAATTATATAGAATCTGAGGAAATTTTATGGGTTTGAAGAAATTACATAAAAGTCTGACGAAATTTTGAAGATTTGAAGAAATTACATCAAAATCTGACAAATTTTTGAAGATTTGAAGAAATATTATATAAAAATCTGAGGAAATTTTAAAGATTTAAAGAAATTACATGAAAATCTGAGGAAATTTTGAAGATTTGAAGAAATTACATGAAAATCTGAGGAAATTTTGAAGATTTGAAGAAATTACATGAAAATAAGAGGAAATTTTGAAGATTGGAAGAAATCACATAAAAATCTGAGGAAATTTTGAAGATTTGAAGAAATTACATAAAAATCTGAGGAAATTTTGAAGGTTTAAAGAAAGTACATAAAAATCTGAGGAAATATTTAAGATTTGAAGAAATTACATAAAAATCAGAGGAAATTTGGAAGATTGTCAGAAATCACATGAATATCTGAGGAAATTTGAAAGATTTGAAGAAATTACATAAAAATCCGAGAAAATTTCGAAGATTTGAAGAAATTACATAAAAATCTGAAGAAATTTTGAAGATTTGAAGAAATTACATAAAAATCTGACAAATTTTTGAAGATTTGAAGAAATATTACATGAAAATCTAAGAAAATTTTGAATATTTAAAGAAATTACATAAAAATCTGAGGAAATTTTGAAGATTTGAAGAAATTGCATAAAAATCTGAGGAAATTTTGAAGATTTTAAGAAATAATATACAATTTTGAAGAAATTTTGAAGATTTGAAGAAATTACATAAAACTCTGAGAAAAGTTTGAAGATTTGAAGAAATTACATGAAATTCTGAGAAAACTTTCAAGATTTGAAAAAATTACATAAAAATTTAAGGAAATTTTGAAGATTTGAAGATTATCCCATTTTTTTACAGGTGTATTTTCTTATCTTATTATCACAATTTGTTGCGATAGATTATTGTTTTTTTTAATATCATTTTTTTTTGCATCGCATCTTCATTTCATAATGTGCCACCGCATAATGTGTTAAAAAATAGAGTTCCAAATAAGTCTCGAACATTGAGTATTAAGAAGAAAAAACTGAAGATGTTTTGAAGAAATTTGATCAGAATTTGAAGAAATTTGAGGAATTCTTACAATCAGATTCGAGGATTTTCATTTTGCGGACATGGCGACACTACCTGGCAACGTTCTATCTTGAACGAATTCACTGACATTTTTCAATAATAAAAAAAAATAATTATTATAATTCTGGTGCACGAGGGCCCCCCTCCAAAAAATGATAAATTTTTTTTGTTTTTTATCTTGAAAATTGTTTTCAACGTTAAAAATGTTTTTCTTTATCTTGCAACAATTTTTGTAACCCAAATTTTTATTTTTTAGATAATAGATAATTTTGTTTTATTTTGAAATTTTTCCACTTTTGTTAAAAATCACTTTTTTTATGGTCCATTTTACCCCTGATGTAGTGTATCGGCATTAAAACGGATGCATACATCAAATTCATCGTAATTTGAAGAAAAACAAAATTCTGACTCAATTCTTTAGGGTGGTCCATTATGCCCCAGGTATCACGGATTGGCTTAAAAATGAGTTAATACATCAAACTTATGATAATTTGACAAAAAACCAAAAAATTTTTTTGACCAAATTTTTAAGGGGGGCCGTTGTGCCCCAGGGGGGCCGTCGTGCCCGAGCCTCCCCTATAAGTTCGGAGATGAATATACATATGTGTTAAAAAGTGAAACAAAAAAAGGCTTCTTGCTCGTTCGCGCACAAACCGCCAGAAAGATAAAGGAAGATAGAGATAAATTGAAGAAAAGCGAAAGAGAAGCTCGCGAGAGTAAAGAGGGGGAGAGAGAGAGAGAAAGAGAGAGAGAGACAGAGAGAGGGAGAGAGAGAGAGAGAGTCAGAGCTGATTGGCTTCGAAAAAAAAAAAATATGCACCAGTCGCAAGACCGAAGAGCCTGCGCGAGCGAACTAGCAAAACTGCAACTGCGAACGAGCGAAATGCTTGCGGTGATTTATGTTGAGACTTGCGAGAGAGAAAAAGCCCCAAAAAGTCTCTTTTAGAGACTTTTCTTTCCACTGTCTCGCTCTGATGTGCAATACGAGATTAAGAAATTAGGCGTAAAGCCACTGTAAGGGACGAAGTGGTGAAATTTTTTTTTCAATTTTTGAGAATTATTTTCACAGATATTTCTAATTAGTGAAGGATCGGGTCAGTCTTATTTTATTTAAATATATATTTAACTTATTTCATAGCAATTCTTATTAAAAAATTGCGAAAATTGATAGAGATATAAATATTAATTAATTAATGAATTAATGACAAAAATGATTCTCTTTCCATCGTTCCATTAATATCTTGGTGAAGCGTTACTTGCAGATAAAAATAAAATAAAAATATCAATATCCATACCATTATAGCCATCGTTATGTGTTGCCGATTTTTTCTTTTCATTATTTACAAGATAGTGACGAATTGAAATTTTTTTCAATTTTAAAGCCCATTTTTGGAGCATTTTGAAAAAATAGTAATGATCAAAATTTTTGAAATTGGCTGCGTACAGGCTTAACCATTGCCATTACAAATATTTTAAAAAAATATTCAAAATCGGTTAAGAAGTTTTTGAGTATTTTTGAATTTCCAGAATTTTAACTCAAAGTTTTACCTCCACATTTTTGAAAATATATAATACAAAGAAATGTGAGAAAAATAATATTTTATAAATAATAAATTAAGAAATAAATAAATATAATAAATTCTAGAATGCATAAACCATTTTTTGTATTAGCCTTTTAACGTTGAATATTTCATAATTGAAAAAAGGTCCTACAAAAAGGAGGCCTTAATCGTGTGGATTGGTATGCGATAAATTTGTTTCCGATCAACTTTCCTCAGCAAAAAATTCATTTACAAATCGAAAAATTCAGAAAATCAAGAAAAACTTCATTTCACAGAGAGAAATTTGTATCTATTTTTGTAATTGACTAATTTTCGAAATTCTTACACGGAATTGAAGAGAATACCATAGACTATTGGGAAAAATTTATTATAGTAATTTTCGTTTCAAAAAGTATACTTATTTGAGGTTATAAAAATGATCGTTGAAATATGGAAAAAGTCGATGAAAAACCTGAGAATTTATATTTCAAGTATTTTTTCATTCTTTTATGACCGAATAGTAAAAATATGGAAAAAAAAATTTCAATCAGTTTATTCAGTCGTGTCTCGTACACAATAGCAGCAGAACTCATACGCCATTTTTTTTACCTACTAACTCATGACTGGAATAAATATCGCCTGTACGAGGGTTTTGCGACTGTGCTGCGTCAGAACTGACCCCGGTCTCACGACGCGGCCCTACTTTTAACGTACATTCTCTTTTTATCAATTTTAATTCTTAATTTTTTGAAACATTTTCAAACGTCCCTGTGTGTTCAATTCGAATATTCCAAAATCGACAAATTTGATTATTATATCTTTCTACTGTATCAATAACAATTTTCAGAATTTTTTCAAATTTTTTTACCGCAGCGAAAAAAAGTTATGAATTTTTCAAAGAAATTGGCTCTTTATTTGTCAAATATCTATAACTTTTTCAAAAAATGACTCATCGGGTCGTTTATTTTCATAATTATTGTTTTTAAATATATTTTTCAGAAAAATATGGAAAAAAAACCATTCAGACCCATCTTCAACATTTTTATTTTTTGAATTTTCGGAAAAAAAAGAAAATTCCTCGATGATTGTCATTTTGAATATTTTTTTTATTTTTTTTTATTAGAAACTGACGTTTTCTGCAAATTTTCTAAACGTTTAGAGTGGGTATTTTTCGTTTTCTTTTTTTTCAATTGAAAAAAATATTTTATATCACTCAGTACAATAATGGACGCTTTTACGTCCGCAAGCGGACGTGAAAACGTCCATTTTGCACCTCGTGATATAAAATATCGTACATCACTCGGCGTAAGAACATTTTCTAACTCGTGTGATAATGTTTTTACGTCCTCGTGATGTAATGTACTATTTTTTAAATTTAGCTTATCTCTTATATTACCAATCTGGGGATGTTTAAGGATTTTTTAATCGATTCAATTATAATGACGTTTGGAATTTCGATTATTTTTTCAGGTGGTCTCAGTGCAACGGCCATAGTGCGAGTTAAAATAACGGACGTTAATGACAATCGGCCGATTTTCGAGCCGCTGTATTACAACGTAACGTTACGAACCGATTCGCTGATTAATGAAGCTATCGCGAGAATACGAGCGAGCGATCTCGACGACGGTCTATTCGGACAGGTCGCCTACCGGATATCCAGTGGCAACGAGGCCGGTATATTTCGAATAGACAAGAGCACCGGTGAGCTCCACGTTTCACGGCCGAGTCTACTGTCGAGATCGTCTCTCTATCAGTTGAACGTGACGGCGAGCGATGTCGCGGGCCTCAAGAGCAATCACGACGCTCAGCTTCGTATAAACACGATAACCACGACGAATCAGCGACGACTACCGAGCTGCGAGAGATACCGATACGTCGTTACGGTCAAGGAAAATTTGATTGTCAACAGCGTGATCGGTACCGTCAAAGAGGCGCCTGGACCATCCAATTCTGGTGAGTTTTTTTTTTTAATTTACTTATTCCAAACTCACATAATTCCACATTGCCCAATAATTTGCGGACTCAAAAACAAAATACGATTTTTTCTAAAGAAGGAAATAATAATGGACATTTATTTCTCAATATTCATCTAAAATTATTAGGTTCCAAGGATTTTGAGGAAGAAGGATGGTGTTTTTTGTCGACGGTTTTTTTTAATTTTCAACTCACATGATTCCTTAAGGCCTTCAAATGAGGATTAAGAATCTTTAAGGATTAAGATTCCTTAAGGATTAAGAATCCTTAAGGATTAAGAATACTTAAGAATTAAGATACCTTAAGGATTCAGATTCCTTAAGGATTAAGAATTCTTAAGAATTAACATTCCTTAAGGATTAAGAATCCTTAAGGATTAAGATTCCTTAAGGATTAAGAATCCTTGAGGATTAAGATTCCTTAAGGATTAAGAATCCTTAAGAATTAAGATTCCTTAGGGATCAAGGTTCCTTAAGGATTAAGAATCTTTAAGGATTAAGATTTCTTGAGGATTAATAATCCTTAAGGATAAAGAATCTTTAAGGATTAAGATTCCTTAAGGATTCAGCATCCTTAAGAATTAAGATTCCTTAAGGATTAAGATTTCTTAAGCATTAAGAATCCTTAAGGATTAAGATTTTTTAAGGATTAAGATTCCTTGAGGGTTAAAAATCCTTAAGGATTAAGAATCCTCAAGGATTAAGATTCCTTAAGGATTACGAATTTTTAAGGATTAAGATCTCTTAAGGATTAAGATTCCTTAGGGGATGAGAATAATTAAGGATTAAGATTCCTCATGGATTAAGATTTCTTAAGGATTAAGAATCCTTACGGATTAAGATTCCTTAAGGATTAAGATTCCGTGAGGATTAAAATTCCTTAAGGATTAACAAGCCTTAAGGATTAAAATTTCTTAAGGATTAAGAATTCTTAAGAATCAAGATTCTTTAAGGATGAAGATTCTTTAAGAATTAAGATTTCTTAAGGATTAAGAATTCTTAAGAATTAAGATTCCTTAAGGATTAAGATTTCTTAAAGATTAAGATTCCTTAAGGATTAAGAATCCTCAAGGATTAAGATTTCTTCAGGCTTAAGAATCCTTAAGGATTCGCGAACTTAAAAAAAAATACATTTTTGCCAGAACAATAACAAAATAAAAGATATATTTTTTCAAAATATATCAAATCATTGGGAGGATTCTCGAAAATTTAATTCCTTTAAGGATTCTAAGGACCTTGCAGAATTGTAAGTTTTTGTTATCGTCTTGATTTTGGTAAAAAAAAAAAATTCCATTTCTCAAATTGAGAATATTTATCGGGGAAAAAATCTCATACCCAAATACCAGATTTTTAGATCTTGACAAAGCGTTTGAAATTTATTACACGTAATTAACTGACGTAAATATAATATCCTACAACTCTAACAGCGCGGCTGCTTTAAAATTTTCCGAAAATGTTTGGTGTTATATACATTTCAACATTTCGAAAAAAGTGATTTTACAACTTTTAGGAGTCTCCCATTGAACTCTCGAATTGCGAAAGTAAGAAACAATCGAGTCTATTTTACACTGAGAAAACAGTTTGTTTGTTGTAAAGAAAAATACTTAGTGGCACTTTTACTTAAATATTGCTTAACTGTTACAAAATTTTGTAGTCGTTAAGAAATATTTTATTTGTGTCAAAATAATTTATTAACTGTTAAAAAATATTTATTTAATTTATTAACTGTTAAAAAATAATTGATTTCGCCATATTGAACTTAACATTTGTTAACAGTTAACAAATCCTGGTACATTGTTTTCTCAATGTAGGGACGAAATTCTCACGAAAAAGAAAAAATTAAAATTCGTACAGGAAGTGAGTGAAAGACGGAATGGAATAAAAGGTCTTTTCATATTACTCCTTTGAGATATCTCGAGGTGAATAATATTCCTCGGTATGGAAAACGTATTCCACGCGCGCGCTACCAAGTTAGCATAGTCGCGTCACGACAAACGCGGAAAAAGCGAGGCAAGGAGAAAGACGTTGCAAAGTAAACGTGGTATATAATACATACGAAATACATGTATATCTAGCATAACATAGGTTCACACACACATATATAAATATATATATATATATTAGGGTGAATCGAAAAAATAAAAAACTGTTGGTTACCCTCAAAAATCAAAGATATCGTTGAAATGAGGGTCTCCGTGCAACGGTTCGATTTTTAAACAATATTTAGAGGGCGCGCGGGACGTTTAAAAACGCCATTTTTAGCATTAAATTCACTCTATCACTGATAAACGGAAACAGATCATTTAAAAAGTTCTGCATTTTTTATACAAGGTGCCCAGATATGTATTACACTGCGACCTCGATAATCGGTACCTCGATCGTTGCAATTGCAGCGTAGTGGGAGAAGCGTCAAGCCAATCGCGTCAGGCCGCCGTCAGCCACCAGCGGCGCAGAGACGGTTCTGTGCAATGTGCGCAACCCCACTTCTTGCAGAAGCCGGCCCCGACGGATTCCGATTATCGAGGTCGCAGTGTATTTCAAACCCATATTTATCGAACATTAACAAATGGTTCATATATTCGAAAAAAATTTCTTAAAATCAATATTTTCACTATTTTTTAAGTAAGCATATTGATTTTTGTCTCCTAAAACGTTTTTGTATTTCTTTAATCTTTTTTCTTGTAAAACTCGGTATCACTATTGCTTACAATGCGAAAATTGCTAAAAAATAAATCTTTTTTTTTAAAATGAAATATGAAAATTTCCAAAATAAATATTTTTGAACGTCACGCCCTCTAAATATTGTCAAAAAATCTAACCGTTGCACGGAGACCTTTATTTCAACGATATCTCTGGTTTTTTAGGGTAGCCAACAGCTTTTAATTTTTTCGATTCACCCTAATAAATATATATACATATATATGTTATATACGTAAGAAACGCAGAGAGAACGGAAACGAGGACGACGAAGAGTCTTTACACTCTGACTTTTCTCTCCCATCGAAGTATGCACACAAAACACACCCGAGAGATTTTATATCCCACGTCTATATGTGCAACATAAAAACACACACACATATATCTTTCGATGAAACTCGGTGATGCCATGTAAATCACGCAGTACTCGCCTATCTACCATTCAAAGTTTGTTGCTCATGAAATCACGTGGCGAGAGTATGCACTCGCTCAAACTGGCGATATATGCGAGATACAAGATGGCCGATGATGGAAAAAAATTCAAAATATCGATAGCAAAGATCTATGCAGATGGGAGAGCGAAAAAAGATGATTAAGGGTATTCTGGTCTGGAATTTTGAAAAAATCAAATTTGTATGCATATTCTTAAAGGTACTTTAAGAATGTATCCTCGAAAGGAAATTTTTAGATTCCAATAATTTACGGAGTTATAGCTATTTTAGTGACGCAGCAACTATGTCCGTTACGTTGGAGCGTAACTTTAAGAGGGTATTCTGGTCTAAAATTTTGAAAAAATCATTTTTTTGCATGTTATTAAAGTCTAGACCTTTAAGAATATATCCTCGAAAGGAAATTTTTAAATTCCAATAATTTGCGGAGTTGTAGCTATATTAGTGAGCCAGCAATTATGCCTGTCACGTTAGAGTGTAGCTTGAAGGGAGTATTCTAGTCTAGAATTTTGAAAAAAATCAATTTTTTGCATATTCTTAAAGTTTAGACCTTTAGGAATGTATCCTCGAAAGGAAATTTTAAAATTCTAATAATTTACGGAGTTATGGCTATTTTAGTAACGCAGCAACTATGCCTGTCACGTTGGAGCGTAGCTATAAGGGGGTATTCTGGTCTAGAATTTTGAAAAAATCAATTTTTTGCATATTCTTAAAGCTTAGACCTTTGAGAATGTGTTCTCGAAAGGAAATTCTAAGATTCCAATAATTTACGCAACCGTAGCTATTTTAGTGGTGCAGCAACTATGGCCGTCACATCAAAGCGTAACTTTAAGGGGGCATGCTGGTCTAGAATTTTAATAAAATCATTTTTTTTGCACATTCTTAAAGTTTAGACCTTTGAGAATGTATCCTCGAAATAAAATTTTTGAATTACAATAATTTAGGGAGTTATGGCTATTTTAGTGACGCAGCAACTATGTCCGTCACGTTGGAGCGTAACTTTAAGAGGGTATTCTGATCTAAAATGTTGAAAAAATCATTTTTTTGAATGTCATTAAAGTCTAGACCCTTAACAATGTATTCTCAAAAAGAATTTTCTAAATTCTAATAATTTACGGAGTTTTAGCTATTTTAGTGACGCAGCAACTATGCCCGTCACTTCGGAGCAAATTGGACTGTAGACGTTTTCCTCAAAACTCCTTTTCGCAACACGGCTGACATGATATCTCAAGTTCTATTCAATCGATTTACTTCAAATTTTTTACCAATCTTCAATGTATAACTCTCAATTGCCCCTACCCCTCTTGTATGAAAATAATTTTTTTCTATTGTGAAAGAATCAAAAACTATGAAAAAAGAGTCGAAAAACGCCTTTTTTTGTTCAGACAGCCGCCATTTTGCAAAATTTTTTTTTTTCGTTTCCTCTGAGGTAGGGGCTATAACGATATTCTTACTAATTAAGAATCTTTTTTCAATTTTGTATCGGATAACTAGAAAGGTTGCAATCGTGTCAGCCAGCACGCCCCTTTTTTCAATGATGGTGAAGATTGCATCGTTTTAATGCAACGATAATAGTTTATTTTTTAATGAGATTCATTCTTCCGGAAGAATTTTCAAAGTGAAAAATCTTTAAAATGTATTTAAGGTCTCTATTAAGGACTTCGAAAATTGTATGCACCAGCAAAATGTAAATCTTCTTGAAAATGCATTGAAAAGAATTATTTTCGTTGCATTGCAACTTCAATATCATTTTTTTAGCCGCAACTTTACCAGCTCAACTTATTTAATTCCTATTTTTTTCTCGAAATGTTTTTTGTTTATTGTCAAAATATTAATAAATATGTTGTAAAAAAAATAATGGTAAAAATATATATTTTTTTATCGAGCTCGACGAAACACTCAAAATGGATGTCTTTAAACCAGAATACCGCGAAAAGCGTCTCTGGTGCGAGATTTTGGGAAAAGGGTGGAAAAGAAGTGACAAAGGAGAGGAGTCCCTGAAAGCTCTCGACGAAAGGAAGTTCTTGCAAAAATCCTTCAATGCCTCCCCCTGGAGGAAGAATGCATCTGAGGGAGTGAGTTTGTCGGAGAAAGAGAAATAGAGAAAGAGAGAGAAGGAGAGAGAGAGAGGTTATACCGCCACGGTATATCCGTGTTTCCACACTGGCGGTACATCCGATGTAAGATACGGCGCGTCACGACCTCGAAGAGAGCGCTCCGCTCGGGCGCTATATGTACTTTATACCTTCTGCCTTATTCCTGAGCGAAAAGAGCCAGGGCGAGATCCGCACTGTGTGCAAAGTGCACTCGAACGTGTACGATTTCTCCCTCTTCTTTCCACATACATTTACTTCTTTCCCGATGTAAGAGCACGACGCTCTTGCGCCAACAATATAGTATAGAGAAATAAAGAGGAAAGAGACTAGAGAGAGAAAAGGAAAATACGGAATATCCCCCCTTGCACGAACGGTAGTTTACACGCCGCCCGAACGCTGATACGTGGCTGATTCTCGCGGGCTCCGCTCGACGCGCTCCCCCTCCGCTCGACGCGCCCTCTGACGCGCTACGATTGTACGAAAGTGGACTGTTCGACCGCGGTCAACGCGTCTTTATTTATTTACGTTTATGTGTTCCAAAAAACTGTTCTAGAAAAAAAAAACATCACAGATATGTATTTTAACTCCTCAATTTTTTTCATTCTCGCTCATTTCACTGAAATTAATTTTTCCATACTAAAAATTCGGACATATCCTGGTAAAATAATAATCGCATTAAAAGAAAAAAAAATCAATATTGCAAATTCGAAACAACTGCAACCCAGTACAATATTCGACGGTTTTTTTTACTTTATTTTTTCAGCGCGATCGATAAATATCAATAAAAATCAATCTCCGAGTCGATATAATCGTTACGATATGATGTCCGACTCATCGAACATCACGAAACGCGGTACTGTCTCGCACTCATCTTTATTTTTATTTTTGTTTTTATTTTTATTTTTTTTTTCGTTGCGTACACACGATCGCGTCGGCGGAGATCTTAAACACTCGAGATCTTTGTGTATATATCTCTCGCCGAAAAGCCATAAGAGATTGTATGCATATCGATGCAACCGCAGCGGGTGCGAGAATCAGAGAGAGAGAGAGAGAGAGAGAGAGAGAGAGAGAGAGAGAACCTGTTCGCGAATTGAGAGCCAGAGAGAGAGAGAGAGAGAGAGAGAGAGAGAGAGAGAGAGAGAGAGAAAGTGGGAGACCATGCAAAAAGATATCTCGCGAGAGACGGCGCGAGATATCTCGCGCGAGGAGAGTTTGGCACCCGCGTTCGTAATATTTGACACACACAGAACCAAAGATCTCAGATTATCAGATTAAAGTCCCTCGATTGCGCGTCCGAGGAGCGAAAACTTTTCGATCGCGCGCGCACGCACAGAAAATCGCCATTGGCGCTTTCTTCTCTTCCCTTTTCGATATCCACACTTAAATATATATATAAAAATATATATATCAATAAATAGGGGAAGATGGGGCAAAATGGACACCATAAGAAAATATCGCAGCTGGGACTCTGCGCATAGCGTAAGCTCGTTGCTTTTCATCCAAAAATACCATTTTTATAGTAGATTGTGCGTAAAAAAAAATCTATGGGCAAAATGGCACCCTAAACGAGGAAAATTCTCGAAAAAAAACGATTTCCTTCGCTTTTCACATCACTTTAATATTGAGATACTTGGACCAAGCTACTTGACGTATTTTTGCTATTAAATTTTTAGCCAAATTTAATTTTAATCTTAGTTGCATTATCAGATATTTTCTTTACGATTATGGAGGTGACCATTTTACTTCCGTTACCTAATTTTGGTTTGGCCTTTGGATTATTGAAATATTTTAGTAAAGGTGGGTCACATTAGTACTATTAGTGTATTTTGGGGTTGCTTTTTTCTAATTCGATGAGAATGACAATTTTTTAAAACATTTTCCAAACTCTTGATAAGCAATTTTCATGAAAATGTCGAAATCTAGATCTGATCTGAGTCCAATTAAGTAGATCAACATAATGTTAATTCCCTAATATTCTATTTTTTGAATTTTTTAAAAAAGTTTTTTATAGTGTCTATTTTGCCCTCCCTCCTATATATGGGGCATTCCATACGAAACCGACCAATTCGTAACGCCGACCATTTTTTATTTCTGCGATTTTTTTTTATCTTTTTGTTTGTACTGAAAGCAATCTTTCAGAATTTTTTTAGATTTCTGTCTCAATCGTTCTGGCTACAATAAATTTTTCGAAATTTCACACAATTCTTTTTACATTACTTTTTTTAAAACGGAGATATCAAAATACGATAAAAAATCTTTTTTTTCTATCTTATTTTGACATCTCCTTTTTTTTTATTATGAGATTTTTTTTTAAATTGTGTGAAATTTTGAAACATTTATTGTGGCCAGAAGGGTTCAGACAAAAATCTAAAAAAAATCTAAAAGACTGCTTTCAGTACGTACAAAAAAATGTAAAATTTTCAACAAAATAAAAAATGGTCAGGGTTACGGATTGGTCGGTCGAATATGAGGCGCCCCATATATAAATATAAACTTTGAATATTGTAAGCTCCTACTCTTTGAAGTGCATTTCGATCGATAAAATCTCTCTGATTGCATTTTTCCGCCGATGATTAATCGATTATAAAAAAACAATCAAATACAAATAATCTTGATTCAGAATCGATAATTTCGATCGTAAAAGTATCGCCCGCACGATTGAATCAAAAACTCAACGTATAATCATTTGAATCGTGTGAACATCGATTTTGAGCGATTGAGGAATAAAAAAAAGGAGGAAAAATTGTCCAATGCAGTCATAAAGAAGGCTCTCGGACTTTCGCAATTCTCGATTGAATCTACGTTTTCCGCATATAAACATAAACAGGCGATCGAATCTCTCCGCTATCGACGCCAGTATCGATCGTTTCTCTCGTACATCTTTGGGTCGTCGTCGTTTTCGCATTGATAAAGAATCGCGAGTTTATTACCGATGGGCTTGTGACCCGCGTGTCCGTTTTTCATGTATATACGTATATGTATATTTCGAACGGTGAAAGTGGTAGTAAAATCATTGGAGAAGGATTATTCCGCGACAGCTTTTATGCGGCACAGTGCGCGAGATATTTGCAACGAGGAGAAAATATCAAATGCACTTTGAGAGAAAAGTCAGCAGCGGGAAAGGAGAAAAATGCATTAAGAGTGCGTGGGTGCGATGTATAAGAGATTCACACGTCTTCTCTTCTCCCCACGAGCGAAATAGTGGAAGGTGGGGCAGGATGGCCTAGGGATGTTCGATTCTTTGGAAAAAATCGATTCTTCGCTCGATTCTGAATCGAATCAAGAAAATCGATTTTTACGAAAAATCGAATCCAAAGAATCGATTTCGTAAGAATCGATTTTTTAAAATCATAGGGGGAAGTCCCCCAGTACCGGACACTTAAGGTTATTCATTAAAAAAACTATTATACATATAAGAACTTCGATTTTTTATATTTTTTTTCACAAACTTTGGAGTATTCTTTGGCGTGTTAATGATAGTACAGATTCAAAAAAAAAAACGTAAAACTAAGAAAAATATGTTTTTGAATTTATCAGTTAAAATGGTTGAGTCCGAAAAGTGGCACCTAGTACCGGACACTATGAATATTATTTGAAAAAATGGATTAAAAATTGTTAAATTTTGCAATGATCGCAAATATATTCATCGGAACACTCCGGAATATCTGCGCACGCCTTATGAGCCCATTGCTTACAATTACCGCACTGGATCCAGTCATTATTGTCATTGAGGTTTTTTTCATATTTTCCTCGGGCCATTTTCCTTTCGTCATTATTTTTAACTGATTTGTCATAGTGAAATACCACCACAACAAAAACAACATGTTTGATATCAATATTCCAATAACGAAAAAAAATGGCGCCCGGTATTGGAGAAAAATCGAGTGTCCGGTACTAGGTACTCAACATGCAAGATTAAATAACAAAATGCGTTGCCATTTCACAAACATTTTGAAATTTAACCTTCATTATTTGAAAGAATACTTACCAAAAAGCATCCCAAGCTAAAAACGGAGCCGCAAAACCCCTATTTTTTAAACAATTGATGTGTGAAAATTACGGCTCACACGAAATATTCATCGGCTCCAACGAAAATCAACTCTTGACAACGCGCGCATGCGCATTACGGCTAGCTCTCTAGCGCCACCGTTACCACTGTGGCCACTGTTCGAACTACGCACGAGAACTATTGTCGTTGCTCTCTAGTTTGGCTTGTATCAACAGTGTCCAGTACTAGGTGCCGTCCGGCGTTAGGGGACTTCCCCCTAAAAAAAATTAATTGCTAATCAAAGCTTACATAAGTGTTTATTAAGTTTTTGCTATGGAAAATGATTAAATTGGATTAACTTATTTTCAATAAAAAATGATGAATACAAAATAACGAATATAAAGTAGTTTTGATTCTGGCTAATCATAATTTGATTATTTTACACATTTGCACTTTCTAATATATTCTTCAAAATATTACGAATATATTTAACAAATCAAACTTATTTCTGTTACATAAGTTTTTATTGTTTTATGATATTTTGTATATTTTTACTTTTGATGTTTTTTTTCGTTAGTTATTCGTTGATTCTTTTTTTCGTCGTTCAATAATCGTGACTCCATCGCCCTTTTTATTTTCCGTCAATTTCGGGAGTAAAAGAGAAATTTTCTGTGGATGGTCCCCAAAATTTCGCGCGAGAGATTCATATCGCGACGAACAGAAAGAGAGAGAGAGAGAGAGAGAGAGAGAGAGAGAGAGAGAGAGAGAGAGAGAGAGAGGAGAGCATTTGAATGTAGAGGTGGGCTATCTTTTCGTGAAGATGCGCACACATTCATGCACCAGGTGGAGGATGCGAAAAGAAGGATAAAAAAATATGGCAACCGCTTACAATGTCGCGAAGAGTACATCGAAAAAGACTCTTCAAGCTCTCTTTTATATGGGGCGTTCGACGCCAAATCGAACACTTTTGACCACGATCCCTTTCGATTTGGCTCAAACGTTTTATTTATCTTTTTCTACACTGTCGAAAAGGTTTTTCAAAATTTTTTCAAATTTTTTTAACCAACCGAAAAAAAGATATGAATTTTAAATTTTTCAAAAAAAAAGGATCTTTATTTTTCAAATATCTATAAATTGTTCAAAAATTGACTTGTCGGGACGTTTTTTAAAAATATTTTTCTTTTTAAATGTAATTTTCAGAAAAGTATAGAAAAAAATTATTCCGACCGATCTTCAACGTTTTTTTTTTTTTTTTATTTTCGGAAAAAAAAGAAAATTTCTCGATGATTGGTATTTTTTATTTTCTTTTTTTTATTAGAAACTTTGGTATTCTCTGCAAGTTCTCTGAAATTTTTAGAGTAGACATTTTTCTATTTCTTTTTTTTCTGAAAAGTATATTGAAAAACAAAACTTTCCAAAAAATATCAGAAAATTTCAATTTTTCAGATTTTTTCAGAATTTTTAAAAATCAGTGATTTCGTTTTAAGAGGAGGCTAAATACCATTTTTATTCAATCCCATCATTATCGAAGTATCATCGTCGTCCAGTCTTTCTCCGACAACCGTGGATGAAAATTAATCACATTTTGACAATTAAGAGGGGGATAAATTAATTAACAATTAATTGTCAATTGAGAGGCTAAAATGAGTTACAGCTAATGCCAACAAACTCATTCGAGCCCCTTAAATATTATAGGTTACTCGTCAGAATCCATGGTGCTGCCCTCACTCGCACGTCTGTGAACTACATTTCGCTATTTCGTTTTTCAATAAAACTACAATTTATCGATATTTATCTCTTGATGCGCCATCCAAACTTATGGCGTGTCATTTTGATAAAATAATGTCGAAAACGTCTCGATATTTGTATCGTGGCGTTCTTCATGGAGCCTCACTCTTGGTTTTACCCGAAATTCAGTAAAATTTCGATTAATTTAAGTTTTTCAATTCCAGTTTCTTGGTGGTAAGTGAATCTGTAAATTTTTTTTTGTTTTTCGAAAAAATTTTAGTGAGGCTCCATTCCTGCCATTATTCTGATGATGTTGTTAAAATTTTATTCAATTCCATCCATTTGTATAAGAGCAAGTTTGGATGGCAATTTCGAGGTGTTAGTGGCGGTATTTAGCTTCCTCTTAAGAGGAGGCTAAAGGCGACATTCGGACCTCTCTCTCGCTCTCACACGACCCCTATCATCCTTTCTCTTTCGCCTCCTCTTAAGGGAAGAGATCTTTTTAGAATTTAATTTTTTTTTTGAATTTCCGAAATTTTTAGAATTTACAAATTTAGAATTTTTTAGAATTTACAAATTTAGAATTTTTTAGAATTTACAAATTTACAATTTTTTAGAATTTACGAATTTTAATTTTTTCGAATTTAATTGATTCCCCCAGATTGAGTTAATATTTTTATTACGATTGTACTGAGGCCAAAAGCATTGCCGATTTCGTTTCAAGGGAAGAGAATTTTTTAAAATTAAAAAATTTTATTTTTCAGAACTTAAGAATTTTTGTTTTTCAGAATTAAAAAATTTAGAATTTTGAAAACCTCTGAAGGAAAAAATTTGAAAAAATCGGCAATGCTTTTGGCTTCAGTAAAATCGTAGTAAAAATATTGACTCAATCTGAGAGAATCAACCTTTGGTTAAATTGACACAGAACATTCCATATATATATATATATATATATATATATATATATATGGATCGTGTGTGTGTATGTAAAAGTTTGCAGTTGAGCTCTGATGCTCAACGTGAGGAAGAGGATGAGAGACCGGCGCAAGTCTCCTTGCCACGAGGTCGCATAAATCGTCGCGAGTCGGATTCCCGGGCAGAGCCGAACGCGCAAGCCGCCATTGTGCGGACCTTTTTACCTGCCCCCTCCCCTATTTACCTCTTCCTCTCTTTCTCTTACTCCCTCGCATCTCATTCCTTCCTCTCCTCCGGTTTTCCTCTCTTCGATCTTTCGTGCAACATATATACATATATATATCCTTAAAATACTGCACTCTTGAAGAGACCGAGTTCTGTACTCTTTGCATACACTTTAAATATCCCCGCGTGCACTTTCCTCTCTCTTCGCATCGGGATCGGTAAACAAGAATACAAAGGAGAGGCGCGAGAGTGCAGATTCGCGAATTTTTCGTTCCAAGCTCGAAGGAAACCGGATGAAGCTCGAGCACGAGCTTGTGAGGTGCGTGCAAATTTTTCTCCACGATTTTTCACAGGAGAATGGAAAGGGAAAGCGAGAGCGGCTCCACCCTTACCGATTTAATTGCCTATTCAAGGGAAGGGGGGTGCGCGCGCAGACGCTGCGGTGCGTGCGCAGGCGCTGTGATGCGCGCGCAGGCGCTGGGGTGCGCGCGCAGGCGCTGCAGTGCGCGCGCAGGCGCTGCAGTGCGCGCGCAGGCGCTGCAGTGCGCGCGCAGGCGCTGCGCCATCTATTCATAGATCGCAAGGACGGTACTATCCGCTAAATCTCTAAGTCGCGCGCGTTTGTTGCTGCCGTTTATATTAGCTCGTGGCTGCACTCGCCATCCGCCGTTCGGAGGGAAAATAAGGGGGAAGGAGGAGATTGCCGGTAGCCCAAAGAGAGGGCTAGAGGGAGACTGAGAGAGAGAGCTGTTTTACCGAGAGAGGGAACGCGACAAATACCTTTCCTCTTGGTGCACTCTGCATCTTTCGCTCTTCTTCTCTCTTTCTCTCCTTTTCTCTCGGGCTTTTGCATCCTTGCTGCGCAAACCACAGCGAGCCTCTAATTGGCCACGGGATTCACCGTCGCAGTACGATTCTTTAGCTCAGATTCCACATCGAGAATTCGCGAAAGTCCAACGGAGATGTGTATAAACATCGAGGGAAGCGATTGCCTTTCATTATTGATTAGCATCGTTTTGTTTACCAATGATAGAGCGACTTTTTAAGATCACGTATTTCATCTATTTAAATATAAATATTAAATAAATTTAATAAATTTAATTTAAATATTTTCGCTAGATTAACAGTTTTTCTTTTTATATTTCGAAAAATGTAATTTCTATTTAGTCCTAAAATTTATGGTTTGAGCTAATATCAAGAGAAGCAATTGCCTTTCATTATTGAAAAGCATTGTTTTGTTTACCAATTTTAACATTATAAATTTGTTCTATTGAAATATTAACATTTCTGCTAACTTAACAGCTCCTTTCTTTTTTACATTTCAAAAAATCATTTTCAACATAAATTTTCAAAAATTGGCCTCACAGTTTTTCTAAATAGTAAAACCGGTCTAACACAGATAAAAGACTCTAATAGGACGTTAATTTCTTAATCTCTCAATGAAGAAGGAAATGGTGTACGATAAATTCGATTCCATTCCAAATTAGTCAGAAAAAAATCCATTTTAATTACGAAAATTAGAGATCATGAGAAACAGCCTCCTTCTGCAGATGAAAATGTATATATTTTTTTGTAATTTAAAAACGTGAAATTAAAAATGTTAAACCGAGGAAAAAATGATGAAAAAATTAAAAAAAAAACGTATTTTGAGTATATTTTAATTTTGATAAATCATGCAAAAGTTGAAAATAATACAAAATGCTCCGATCGGCTGTCCCTGGAATTTATGCGCCATGATTTATTTCTCAACTCATGACTGGGGCAAAATCGACCCGATACTTTTTTTTACCTCCTAAAATCAGACCTACCAAGATAAAGTAACTCAACACTGCATGAATTTCTTCATCTTTCAATTAAAATCCAAATTATATGCGATGCATGTGCTTTCATTCGAGTTTGGTCCATGAAAAATTTATTTTGAAGATCGGGTGATGCAGAAAAAAATGACTCAATTTATGACACGATGCGGCACGTATTTTTTTTCGTACACAAAAAAAAAGGATTCACGTGCGTCATACGAGCTTTGTTCCGACTGAATTATAAAGATGCGAAAATTTCGTGGCTCCGTTGTCTTCCTCCCTCCCTCCCTCTCTCTCTCTCTCTCTCTCTTTCTCTCTCTCTCTCTCTCTCTCTCTCTCTCTCTCCCTCTCTCGCTCTCATTCAAGGTAACAGAGATCACGACGTGCACGTTGCTTCTATAACATTCGAGGGCGAATATAAACCCTCTCGGTGCGGAGTCGCGCGGACTCAACCTTCTGGCGTTCGCGCGCGTCCGCGAGACCACGCGACGAAGTGGAAGATGAGGGAGAATAAAGAAGAAGAAAGAAGAAGAGATCCGCGAGAAGATAGGAAAAAGAGTCGCGCGGTTTCGTCCCCGCGACCCAACAGAAGACTCTCTCTTCGTTTTATATATGGGGCATTCGACGTCAAATCACGTGGTTACCGGCCTGACCCCCTCGGATTTTGATGTCCAATGAATTGTGAGTTTCGTTTGGCCCAAAACATAACCTGAATTTTTAGAAATTTTTATTTCATTTTTTAGGGGTTGCTCGAACTAAAAAATCATCAAATTGAGGGAAAACATAAAGAGGGGCCTTTTTTAACTTAAGGAATTTTTTTCCACAGAAACTAAGGCCCAAAACAGATATTTTCCCCATAGTTCGATAATGGGCCAAAAATAATTACTATTTTTTTTTTTGTAATTTAATTTTTTTTAAAATAATTTTCTATTTTGATTGTTTCTTGTAGCAAGAATAACAAAAAAATATTTTTCTAATGTAACTTGATTTTTTTTCTTAGTTTAAGGGTGAAACGACAACACTTTTCGAAAATTTATTAGCCTCGACGACCTGAAATAAAATGGATTATTCGAAAACAATGAAAAAATAGTAATTATTTTTTGCCCATTATCGAACTATGACGAAAACATCTGTTTTGGGCCCTAGTTTATGTGAAAAATATTTCATTAATTTGAAAAAGGCCCCTCTTTATGTTTTCCCTCAATTTAATGATTTTTTAGCTCGGGCAACCACTAAAAAATGAAATAAAAATTTCTAAAAATTTGAGGTCATACTTTGGGTCAAAAGAAACCCACTGGACATCAAAATCCGAGGGGGTCAGGCCGATGACCGCGTGATTTGACGTGGAATGCCCCATATGTAGCTCCGCTTTTATCAACTCTCACGTACAACTAGAGAGAAGAGAGAGGTCCTTGCCTCCTTCGCGTTTTATCCTTGTCCTTTACCTCCGTTGCATATCTCGGCTTTATAATCTTTAAACTTTCGTTCTCGGTCTCGGAATCAGCGAGAGAGCAAAAAGGACACAGAGAGCGTAAGAGAGAGAAAGAGATATTTCTCTCTCTCTCTCTCTCTCTCTCTCTCTCCCTCTCTGTCTCTCTCTCTTGAAGGGGTTTATATAGGAATGGCATGGCTCGCGCGTGCGAGTTAGGACTTGCGATAAGTGAGGTCTCTCTTGTACTAAAGTTGTATAACTAACCCTAGAGATGAAAGACGAAGAGAGAGAGAGAGAGAGAGAGAGAGAGAGAGTCATCATCCATTTCACGAAACGAGCATTGTAAAACAAAAGAAGATCGTAAAATAAAGTGCAGCACGGGATGAGAATAATAAACGAAAGTGCAATTAAAAGTGCATTTGGAGGATGTCATTCGAAAAGCACATTTCGAAGAATCCATTGTGAAGTGGATTTTATAAAAATGCCTTTATAAAGCCGTTTCGAAGGATACCATTTGAATGGTCTTTTTCGGAAAATTCGTCGAAAAGTCCATCAAAATTCTGTCCAAGAGGGCATTTGAAATTTCATTCAAAAATGCATTTTGAGAAATCCACTTAAAAATCCATTTAAAGAAATTCATTCACAAATTCATTTATAGAGATTCTTTCCAGAAACCATTTAAAGAAATATATTCAAGAATCGTTTTGAAGATATTCAATCAACAATGCATTTGAAGAAATTCATTGAAAAATTCGTTTAAAGCAATTCATTGACAAAATCCATTTATAGAAATTCATTCCCGAAATCATTTGAAGAAATACAATAAAAAATTATTTTAAAGATATATGCAATCAAAAATGCATCTGAAGAAATTCATTTAATAATCCATTTGAAGAAATTCATTCACAAAATTCATTTATAGAAATTCATTCTCGAAATTATTGAAATAAATTCAAAAATTGTTTTAAAGGTATCCAATCAAAAATGCATTTGAAGAATTTGATTCAAAAATTCATTTAAAGGAATTCATTCACAAAATCCATTTATAGAAATTCATTCCCGAAATTATTTAAAGAAATAAATTCAAAATTTGTTTCAAAGGTATTCAATGAAAAATGCATTTGAAGAAATTGATTCAAAAATTCATTTAAAGGAATCCATTCACAAAATCCATTTATAGAAATTTATTCCAGAAACTATTTTAAAAAATACATTCAAAAATTGTTATAAAGGTTTTCATTCAAAAATATATTTGATAAAATTCATTCGAAAATCCATTTAAAGAAATTCATTCACAAAATCCATTTATAGAAATTTATTCCAGAAACCATTTGAATAGATGCATTCAAAAATTGTTTCAAAGATATTCATTCCAAAACACATTTGAAGAAATTCATTCAAAAATCCATTCAAAGAAATTCATTCACAAAATCCATTCAATGCCTTTGAAGAAATTCGTTCAAAAATCCATTTAAAGAAATTCATGCCAAAAACCATTGAAATAAATGCATTCAAAATTCATACAAAAATCCTTTAATGACCTTCAATTTAATTGCATAAAAATAGATTGTCAATGCAAAATGGAGGGAAAAATCAGTTTTAAAATGAATTAAGCTTCCGAGGTTCTGTGCAGCTTTTGCTAGCGCGAGATCGAGTCATATATGCAAAATTTTGAAAGAACTCCCTCACGTGAGACCCAACTGTGAGACTCATGCTCATATCTGCCGATGTATACTCTCTCATATATTCCACACATATGTGCATGATAGTGACGATGGCTGCTGGTGTTTGCACGGGAATAGTCGCAAGAGAAAGATAAAGAGAGAGAGAGAGAGAGAGAGAGAGGGAGGGAGGAGAGAGAGAGAGAGATAAAACGGGCGAGAGAGAGAGCGAGAGGAGGGGACAGGTTTGAGCAAAAGCTCGGAGGGACCAAACCGCGATATCCCTCTCTATATCATTTTCGACGTCGGCTGTTTATTGCCGGATGCAAATCGCTACTCGCGACCTCGTGCCAGCAAAACATACATATATCGATTCGACGACCAATGCATCGGCATCTGCACTTTTCGAATCCTGGTGGACAGAAAGGCGTAACTTGCATAATTTTTTGGGATCGGTTCTCGGTCCAAGAAGTCCTTTTTTGCAAGTCATCGATATTATACGTTTTTACACATAATTCAACGTGTTTTTTCTTATTCCTATTTTTTTAATAAACTTTAAAAAATTTTATTAAGAAGTTTATTTATTGAGTTCAAAATTTTTATCAAATTTTTTTTATTCGTGAAACTGTACAGATTTCTGCTAAAAATTACTTAAAGTTTGTAACACAAATATTTTTGAAGTTTAATTTTTAATAAAAGTTTAATACAATTTTAAAGTAAAAATAAAAATTTCATACAATTTTTTTATTAAAATAAAAATTTAACAAAATAATAAAATGTGAATCGTGTGCTTTTTTATATTCAATTTTTTTTTTCTTGATAAAAAACCATTGGGTGGTTTTCTTGTTTCTTGGATCTTCAGGGAGGTCCTTGTGAATCGGGTATTTTCTATATCTGTATATAAACGCGAAAAGGGAGAGTGGTGGAGAGAAAATCCGAGAGAGAACATGGTTGGAATTCGTAGATGATCGTAAGATAGAGCGAGGTTGGATCGGCGCGCAATGCGCGCCCTCTATATCTCGCCTAACCTCTCCACTGACTCTTCCACCTTTTTCCCTCTATCGCGTATAATATTATGTCTTGTATCGACTATATAAGTGTGTACGATATCTCGGTACATCATATACAGGGTGTATACATATATATATATGTAGACATGACTCGGTACCAAAATGGCGCAAGAAAGGTGCAAGAGAACTGATCTTGAGCTCTTTTTGAGGTTAGGATATCTATGTTATATACAAGTTGAGGATACGCTTTTCTCGACTGTATACGCGGATATATATCTCTTTCTCTGCACCCTTCTCAGCTCGTTCATGTGATCCTCTCTATATGGTGTGGTCGATGATCTATCGACAGATGGATAGACTCGGATACAGTCAGAAGAGTTTATATCTCCCACAATCCGCACGATATATATATCCGTTTACGTACATGGGCCGTTCCACGTAAAGTCATGAGATATTGGTTTTTTTAATTTCTCGAAATTTCACGCCCTTAAAAATGTACATTGAAAAAAAAAAACCAATTGAACATGACATTTCCTTAAATAATAAATGTCAAAATACGTATAGGTGCTTAATTTTTTTTTATTCTTCTATTTTTCTAATTTTGTGACTATTGAGCCCAAATTTTTGACAAACAGTAGATTCTGAGAATGCTAAGTATCGTTGATGTTGCATTTTTTAAGGATCGATGGTGAGGGTAAAATTAAACTGAATTCTTTAATTCTCAAAAAAATATTCGAGAACGCTCCACGCTGACTTCAGCCGTTTGCTAAATGAAGCAAGTAGGTTTGATACAATCAGCAGGGATCATTTTACCTATGGGGGGTCATTTTGGACACCTTTTCCCAAAATTTTAATTCCGAATCACAAGATTTTCGATTAATTCTTTAAATGATCGCAAATTAGATTTGACGATAAATCGTTCAATCTGAAATAGCCCATAGATGTGAATGAGTAATAACGATGGAAAAATCTTCAATTCTCACACGCAATATAAAACTGCGAAGATCGACGAACTCACGCGGTATATCCTCGAGTATTTTTACAAAAATCGATACTGTAATAATATAAAAGCGCAATGGTTTTCTCTCTCCCTATCTCTGTGTACCTCCGGATGGGGAGGCCTCGCTCATAGATCGGCGAGGGCCAACAGTAAGGCGCATGCGTGATAGATCGCGAAACGATCGAGAAGAGGGTCCGCGGAGAAGATGATGAGCTGAGAAACAGAGAGAACTGTGTCGAGAATTCAGAAAATTCTATATGTCGAAAAACATTATTTATCTCTCTATATTATATAAATGTTTCGCCGCCGCCGCCACCGCCGCCCCCGCCCCCGTGTACAAGAATCCAGAACCCAAACCTCCAAACCCAAACCCCCAAACCCAAACCTTTAAACCTAAACCTCCAAACCTTTAAACCCAAACCTCCAAACCCAAACCTTAACGACGCGAGGGCGCGTAGCGCCCGAGCCGCACGGACCCTAGTATATATATTAGACTGGCCCAAATTAAAACATTATTTTTTTATTCACTTTTTATTCGATGCAATCAGTTTTTACTATAATATCGAACGCCGTAAAAAGGGGGCTACGTACGATTTTTTAAAGAGGTATTGGGGTGAACTGCAACGTCGGTAAGTGACCGGCCGAGTCACTCGCTCGTTCATCGGAGAATATACACTAGACTGGCTCAAATTAGAACATTATTTTTTGTTATTTACTTCCTAGTCGATAAAATCATAGTTTTTAATGTAATATTGAACGCCGTAAGAAGGGAACTACGTACGACTTTTTAAAGAGGTATCGCAGTGTTGATCTTTTTGCCATTCAATTAACACAGGGAAAATCGATATTATAGTTTGGAAAGTGAAAGCAATTGTTCTATGGGAGAAAAAGAGGTATAAATAGTATCGTATGATAAGGCCCACATTCTTTTAAAAATTTGTGGATTTTAAAACAATTTGGGAGACACGATCTCTGAGACACGCATCATTATAGAGGAACATTTCGTAGAATATGCGGATCTTTGATCCTGCGATCCCTTACTTACCGACTGCAGAGCGACTGTGTTCATTGCGGACTCGGACGTCGGTAAGTTACCGGCCGAGCTCACGAGGTAGACTTGTCAATTGAGAGAGCTGTCAAGTGGTGTTTCAGTGGTAGAGATGTTATTAAAAAGAGTTGTTATTTGATATATTCTGGTACAGAATGAAGTGGTAGAGCTGCAAATGTGCCGTAAGAACTATATGATTTTAACAATAGGAAATAAATTTAAAAAAATGTTTTTTTTGGACCAGTCTAATATCTACAAACAAATATATGTTACATATAAAGTAAACGAAGGATGAGAAAGATCGAAGCAGGGTTGAGACCCCCGTGAGCGACAGATCGCGTTCTTCATCGCATTCGTCGCGTTGCTTGACGCTTCGCGACTCCCCCGAGTCCACGGACTAATCGTCGTTATTTAATTACATGATCGTTTTTCGCTCGCGATTCTCTCGGTCCCTGAGCATATATATAGTTATATCCAAGACGGAAGAAATCCAGATACTCACTGCCACGACTCTCACGAATCGAGACTGAAAATTACTCGAATTCCGCCCGTTCAAAAGGTAGCAATCGATATACGTAAAGAACGACTTAGTTGATTCAACCAAACAACTATTAGTGCGCTAAGGGCCAGACAAAAAAGTGGTTGGTTATTCCAATCAACTAGTTGGGTCAACTAACCAACCCTATTGTTTAGTTGCCACAGCTAAGTCGTTTTAAATGACTAGTTACTCATTAGTTGGATTAGTTGGATATTCCAATCAACTAGATAGTTGGTTGAGTCAACTAACCAACCCTATTTTTTAGTTACCACAACTAAGTCGTTTTCAACTAGTTACTAGTTAGTTGGATTGGTTGGATATTCCAATCAATGAGATAATTGGTTGGCTCAGCTAACCAACCCTATTTTTTAGTTAACAAAACTAAGTCGTTTCAAACGACCAGTTAGTTGAATTAGTTGGATATTCCAATCAACTAGATAGTTCGTTGAGTCGACAAACCAACCCTATTTTTACCACAAATAAGTCGTTTTAAGCGACTGGTTAGTTCAATTGGTTGGATATTCCAATCAGCTAGATAGTTCGTTGGGTGAACTAACCAACCCTATTTTTTAGTTACCACAACTACGTCGTTTTAAACGACTAGATACTGGTTTGTTGGATTGGTTGGATATTCCAATTAACGAGATAGTTGGTTGGGTCAACTAACCAACCCTATTTTTTAGTTACCACAACTATGTCGTTTTGAACGACAATTACTAGTTAGTAGGATTGTTTGGATATTCCATCCAACTAGATAGTTAGTTGGGTGAACTAACGAACCCTATTTTTTTGTTACCACAACTAAGTCGTTTTAAACAACTAGTTACTAGTTAGTAGGATTGGTTGGATATTCCAATTAACGAGATAGTTGGTTGGGTCAACTACTCAACCCTATTTTTTAGTTACCACAACGTCGTTTTAAACGACAGTTACTAGTTAGTAGGATTGGTTGGCTATTCCAACCAACTATATAGTTAGTTGGGTGAACTAACGAACCCTATTTTTTGGTTACCACAACTAAGTCGTTTTAAACAACTAGTTACTAGTTAGTAGGATTGGTTGGATATTCCAACCAACTAAATTGTTGGTTGGGTCAACTAACCAACCCTATTTTTTAGTCATCATAACTAAGTCGTTTTAAAGCGGTTCAGTTGTGATAACTAAAAAATAGTATTGGTTAGTTGACCTAACCAACTATCTAGTTGATCCAACCAATTAAGTCGTTCTTTCCGTGTATGCATTTCTTGCGTCGTGTAGATTTCTCAAAGCTATGAAATCGTTTAGAAAAATTAGATTATGACTCTCGGTATCTCGGAGTGTGTATTTTGGGAATCCCAAAAAAATTGAGTTAAAATATCGTACCAACGACTGTGCGTTCCAACATTGCGGAATATCGTGCTTTCTCCGATTTGACGCAAAAAACAACGACAAAATAAGTATCCCGGTCGTAAACTCAGATTAGCTGTGTTTTCCGCAACGAGATTAAAACCAACTCGTGTATGTATTTATCGGAGAAGAAAAAAACGTATTTTCTCCGCTTCATCGACCAGTGTCTATGCTCGATCCTTTTTTTTTGCTTCTTTATGCACAGGCAAGATATTCCAATCAATTATGAGAATGGCGTACTTATGTAAATGAACGTTCGAGATACGAGGATACACAAAGAAGGAGAGAGAAAGAAGGAGCTTCATTTTTTTTTCTTCAAACGATCGATCGCGAATCCTTTAGTGTCGCGGACGGGTCCGAGGCTAATCCCGATTTTTAGGAGAAACTACGGGCAGGAAAGCAAGATTGGGCCTCGTGTAACTCGACGATTTATAAAACGCGCCGAGAACGAGTAAAGAGGGAATGGGAAAAAAATACATGTATATAGGGCATTCCATACGAAACCGACCAATCCATGTTTTTAGTGTTACGTACAACTTAAAAAATGGAAAAATAATATAAGTTATGAATATGACAAGCTGCGAATTTTTTGGTACTTGTAAAAATGTCTCCCAAAAAGGGGTGAATTTTTTCAAAAAAATCAAAATGCTCCACGAAAAAAAAATATATTTTGGGTTGGAAATTTGAAAAATCATAAGAAAATGAATATCGATAGTTTTTTAAATATTTTTTTTATAAAACTACAACTCGAGACGAAAAAAAATGATCCGTTTTATTTTGATATCTCCGTTTTTCTTTAAAGTTATGCGCTTTTGAAAAAAAATGATGTGATATTTTGAAACATTTATTGTAGTTTGAAGGGTTGAAACAAAAATCTAAAAAAATTCCGCAAGACTGCTTTCAGTACACACAAAAAAATACAAAAATTTCAAAAAAATAAATAATGTTCGTGGCTAAGGATTGCGTGGTTTCGTATAGAATGCCTCATATATATATGGTGCATTCCACACCTATTCGACCCGGGTCTTCACCTTTGCGATTTTGTCCGCAATTTTTTATGGTTTTGTAATATCTCTGAAAAGCACTTAGGATTTTTTTCAGACTTATTTGGAGCGATTTGACTTACCTATAATTTTGTAAACAAATTACTGTTAGCCCAAATTAGAAAATCTGAAGAAAAATCACAAAAATTCCGTTTTTATCTAAAAAATTAAAAGCTTTGAGCCAAAGTGGACAGGGGTTTCCTTCTGTTTATAACAAGCGTGATTTTTGTAGTTTTTTTCAGACCTTTAAATTTCGGCTAAAAGTAATTTGTTTATAAAATTATAGTTAAGTCAAATTGATCGAAAAAAATCTGAAAAAAATCCTGAATGCTTTTCAGAGGTGCTACAAAACCTTAAAAAAATTGCGGACAAAAGCGCGGAGGTGCAAACTGTCAGACCCAGGTCGAATCGGTATGGAACGCCCCTTATATACATATTCCTAAATAAACGAAGATTTCAAGAAACTTTGTCGCTGAGATCGTTGTTGAACGGGCGTGTATTTTTTTTCCTTCAATTCTCGCATATCTCGCCATCTCTCTCCCCCGCCCTTATCGCCCGAAACTCGTATTTTATACAGAGTTATTCACAATCGGGGCATTCAGCAGATAAATATAGCGATCATGGATAATTCATTAAGATCTTCTTATAACCGGAGAAGGAAAGAAATATCGGCGTATAATCGCGATCCGATAGGGAATTTGTACTTGAAGACTCTTTTTTCCTCCAATGATTCCCAAAAAAAAAAAAAAAAAAAATATGTCGCTGCTGTATTTTCACGGTTAATTAACGATTCGTCGATTGACTAATTAATCCAACGAGTTTCACGCAAAAATAATTCCGTACAAGTAAATTTTTATCAATGCACATAAATAATTGAGATAAAGTTTCGTCGATTGGCATCAATCATTTTTTTTCGAATCGCTTTTAATGGCTGAGATAAAAGACCCACACAGCAATATGACGTCTGAAAGAATCGCTGTAGATTTCTTATGTAAGATTTGGACATCCGAATACATTTTCCGAAAGACATCTTAATGAGTTCCGAAAGTAGTCTTATGCGTCACTTTGAGGGATGATTTTGATATCTGTGAAAAGTTGTCTTGAAGATAACTTTTTCAGACTTCTCAAAAAAGATATCGTAAAGACTACTATTTCGAGATTTCTTCACAAGACATCGTCAAGATAACTTTTTCAGGGTTCCTTTAAAATTATCAAAAATTAATTTTTTTCTTATTTCTATCGTTTGCAAAATTTTTTAATACGTATTTTTATTTATTTACATAGTTACTGGACCGACTGTATTAAAAAAAAATTAGAAAAAAACTCGATTTCATCATTTCAATTTCATCTGCCTCCACGGGGATTCGAACCTGCGACCTGCCTATCTATCCTACTTGAGAACCTATCACGCTACCTATTACGCTACCGACTACTTATGAATTCTATTTACTTATATGATATGTCAGTGGTGAAATCCAAGAATTTAAACGGTTCCGATATGTATCCGAACAAATACTATCACGTAGTCTATCTGAATATGCGATTTCTAATAACTTTTTAATATTCATTCCGAAGATCTCTTAAGGGGAGGTTCAACCCCCTCCCCCGCCTTTCCGCTCTCGTGAGTGCGAGAGAGATAGAGCTAAAACGTTTAACACATTTTTCGCGGAGATGACTTGATGGAATAAAAAAAGAATATAGTGGGGCCATGACCTGTACACATTAATTACGCAGGCGACCCCACATTATCTTTTTTAATTTCATCAAGCCATCTCCGATAAAAATGCGTCAAGAAATTTTTGAGGTTATGTTGACCTTTTTACACTCTTCTTAAGTAGGTCTTATTTCAGACTTCTTCGGACTAACGTCTGCGAGATATCATACGTGTTGCTCTAGAAGTAGTCTTAAAAAAGAGTTCGCGAGGAAGTATTTCTGACTTTTGTGCTGTGTGGGGAGATTTGATATCGTCCTATCAATTTTCGAATGCCAAATTTTGAGTCGATAATTTCTCTTGTAAAAAATTACTTTCGCATTAGATTCTCAGCTTTTAATGGTTGAGATAATATAGATTTTATCTCGAGGGATCAATTTTTAACAATCAAATTTGTTTCGATGATTTTTCTTGTAAAAAAAAAATCTTATATATCTGAAACGCCCTGTAGAATCGAGAGGCAACAATGTTTTCGCGACACGACGCTAGAGAGATTCCAAAGAATTTTTTTTATCGCTCGGGTAGATCCTCCGTTTCCAAACAGTCATTCTCATCGCACGGGTGGGAGTTTTGGCGTGAAAAAAAAAAAATTAGCGACGCCTCGGAGACTGTGAGGGAATCGGTAATAAACGGAATTGCGAATCCGCGCCGAATCGAGACGAAGTCGATGAGCTCTCAAGAGCACGATTCTCGATCGTTTGTTTTTTTTTGCTGTTGTTTTTACTCTTCTCTCGCTACCGCACCTTATTCCTTATATTACCCCCCCCCCCCCGCCCCATGGAAATTTAATGCGAGAGAAATGTTACAATGTAGCGACGACAACAACAAAATGGAACTAAATGGCGAGAAGATCCGGTCGAATATCGTTTCTTTTCTCTTCTTTTCAACCAACTCGTTTTCGGAATAATTTTATATCGGTAATCTACTGCCAGATTATACATCGTGCGATATTGATCGCGAGAAACATTTTTTGTTTCCGAATTCGTGAATTTCCGGCGCCCGCAGTAAAATGATTTCGATAAATGGACGATTTTTAAGAGCCACTTTTGAGTCTGTATAATTTTTGTTGTTTTTTCCGTCGTAATAATATTTTTTCGTGAATGGACATCAAACGTTGAAGAATTTTTATCCTTTTTACAATAATAATGGAATGCGAGGGGAATTTCGATTTTTGAAACGGACTTATAGACGTTTTTCTCAAAACTGCTTTCTTCAACACGGCTGACATATCTCAAGTTCTACTCAACCGATTTGCTTCAATTTTTTTACCAATCGTCAATGATACTATTGCAAAAAAAAATTAAAAACTATGAAAAAAAGCCTGCAAATTAAAATTTGTACATTGCTTCCTCATCTTTATCCATAGCCCACATAGCTTTCTTTAGCACAAAGTATGGTAATCAAATTTGGCTTCCTCATAAAGAAAGCTTTGTTAACTATTCAAAAAAATGATTAATCGATGTGCAAAATTTGCAACTTCTATTAGTTTAAACTTTTCAATGCTAATTTAACGCTACAAAAGTATTCAATTTTTATCGATTGGGCTATTTTTCAAAAAATTCAAAATTTCATAAAATTTTAATCCTCGGATAGAGTTTTGCGAAATTCGATAGCGAATAACATTGATAGCTATACTGGCTCTTCACAAAATTTCATTGCAATATCTAAAAAATTTCCAAAATCATAGCGTTTACGATTCTTTTATAAAAATTCAATATTTGATAAAAATTTAATCATTCGATAAATTTTCGCCAAATTTAATAAAGAACATTCTCGATGGCTATATTAGCTCTGTGTAAAGTTTTAGTGCAATATCTTAAAAATTGCACAAGTCAGGGCGTTTACGCTATTTTTCAAAAAATTAAAAATTTCTTAAAATTTTAATTCCTCGATGGATTTTTGCCAAATTTAATAGCGAACAATCTCGATAGCTATATTAGCTCTGTGCAAAGTTTCAGTACAATATGTTAAAAATTGCACAAGTTAAAGCGTTCAGGCTATTTTTCAAAAAATTCAAAATTTCATAAAATTTTAATCGCATCGATGGATTTTTGCCAAATTTAATAGCGAACAACCTCGATAGCTATATTAGCTCTGTGCAAAGTTTCAGTACAATATCTTAAAAATTCCACAAGTTAAAGCGTTCAGGCTATTTTTCGAAAAAATCAAAATTTCATAAAATTTTAATCCCTCGATGGATTTTCGCTAAATTCAATACCAAACAACCTTAATAGCTATACTAATTCTGTACAAAGTTTGAGTGCAATATCTCGAAAATTGCAGAGGTTAGAGCGTTTACGCCATTCTTGCAAAAACGAAAAAAGCCGATAAAATCTGAACACCCGTTATAATTAAAACAAAAATTTTTCATAATGAAGAGCAAGTGGTGCTCACTAAGTGTGCCAAATTTTAGCTTGATATCTCGAAGCGTTTTCGCTTTATTAATTATTTACATCTGAAACTCAGGATACATACACACACACACACACACATCCATCCTCCGGACATTTTTTCTAAATATGATTTCTCGATGTTTTAGGACATTTTGAACATATTGGCATAAAAATCGCGAAACAAATTTTTTTCACGAAAACAAAGCTTCCTTTATGAGGAAGCAAAATATTCGAAAAACGCCTTGTTTTATTCAGGCAGCAGTCATTTTGCGAAATGATTTTTTACCGTTTTCTCCGAGGTAGTAACTATAGCGACATTCTTAGCAATTAAGAATCTTTTTTTGAATGTTTTATCGGATGACTAGAAAGGTTGCAATCGTGTCAATTAGGACACCCCTTTTTTACCCCAAACATTACCAGCTTATAACTTGTCTAATTTTCATTTTTTTAAATTATTTATTGTCAAAATATTAATAAATATGTTGAAAAAAAAGAATGATAATAGTATCGTACGCAATTTTATTGTGCGAGAGCGCAAAGTGCCAGTTTGAGCACGCGGAGCGTGCGCAAAGTGGCACTTTGCGCACGGAGTGCAATAAAGATAGTTTTTTTTTAAATCGAGCTCGACAAAACACTCAAAATATACGTTTCTAGACTAGAATACCGCTTTAATATCATTTTGATCCAACGACACCTTAAATCCGCACAAAATTGAACCGAAATCTAGATTTAGGTTCAAATCTTCGAGACTTATGCTAATCTCAATATATACTATATCTGTGAGAAGAGCTAGTACTATGTACTACGGCTCTCTTGATCCCCTGCATCCTCCTGCTTCTGCTGCTGGCTGCAGGTTCCCAGTTCCCACCCAAACAGGTTTATACGCCGGTCAAAAAGAGAAGTTTACCACACACATAAATGTATATACATATAAATGTCTGTAAAGTCGAAGGATCTATGAATACAAGTATTCTCAGCGAGTGCGCATGAGCTCACGTACGAGTCACACGTAAATAAAAGCTCTCTCTCTCTATATATATATATATACATATATATGAGGCATTCTCCGTCAATTCCGCCACTTTTTTTTCGACCCTCTCAAATCCGTCCCATAACTCGTCACAGTTTAGTTCCACTTGAAAGTAGTCTCTGCGATTTTTTCAGATTTTTTAAGCAGGGAATTAAGGAGTTGCATATATTTTTTCTATTTTTTCGAATCCATATAGCTTAAAACGGAGAGGATGTACGAAAAAAATATTCCTACAAAAAAATTGTTTTTCCATCAACTATTGAATGCAATATGTGTTATATTTTTATTCGTGTTGCAATGACTATTTTCTGCCGAAAAAAAAATGAAAATTAAATTTTTTCGCACGGTCCGACACCTTCAATCCTACAGTCAATTATATACAATCTCTAATAGTATTAGTGGGGCGTACAGTAAAATCCACAATAAGGCAACTAATTTCATTCAGGGTTAAAAAAATGTTATTTACATAACTTCATGCAATTTTTTCATGCAATTGTGGATTTTTCTGTACGTTCCACTAATACTATTAGAAATTGTATACAACTGACAACAAAATTGAAGATACCGGACTGTGCGAAAAAAATTAATTTTCATTTTTTTTGCAGAAAAATTCTTTACAACACGAATAAAAATATAACACATAATGCATTCAATAGTTGATGGAAAAACATAATTTCGTTGTGAGAATATTTTGTTTATACATCCTCTCCGTCTTAAGCTATATGGATTCGAAAAAATAAAAATAAAAAAATACAATTCCTTAATTCACCGCTTAAAAAATTTGAAAAAAATCGCAGAGACTACTTTCAAGTGGGACTAAACTGTGACAAGTTATAGGACGGATCTGAGAGGGTCAAAAAAAAAGTGGCGGAATTGCCGGAGAATGCCTCATATGTATGTATATATCGGGATATATTACGAAGGGGCGTGCGGAATAAGAACTGAAATCCCTTCGAATTATTTCATCTTCTGATCCAATTTAACATGTTAAAAATATTTTATTACAAGTACTACATATTATTTCATGCATTTGAATGAAGATCATGAGGATTCTTGACCTCACGAGAGGACGTGTTGAGAGAAAGAGGTGCGAGAGAAAAAAAAAGGACTCGTGAATTACGAAGCGATCGAAAGGATCGTTTTCGTTTTGCTGCATAATATTACGCCAGTGTTTTAGCTCTCTTTGGTAGAACGTGATTTTTCGAATCGTCGCGAAATTTGCAAGCAATTTGTCTTCGTTACACCCACGTGGTCACCCCCCGGGGGGACACACATCGCGCGCTCTCTGTGCGAGCACGCTTCCCCCCCCCCTCACTCTCTCTCTCTCTCTCTCTCTCTCTCTCTCTCCCTCTCTCTCTCTCTCACTCTCTCTCTCTCTCTCTCTCTCTCTCTCTCTCTCTCTCTCGCTCTCTCTCTCTCACGCATTCATTTCTGACTGACCTTTCCTTCTCTCCTCGTTTATACGTACATTCATACATACACATATATATCTATATTTGTATATATACTTATCACTTTTTTCATTTTCTTTTCCGCTTTCACGCCGTCTTTCTCGCTTCTCGTCCTGTGGCTTCACTTGAGGAGCCCGCAAGAGATCGGTATTATAATACCATATAAGGGGCGTTCCATCCTAAATTGGAAAAATTTGAGGAGATAAAAAAAAGTTTTTCAAACTGTCCGATTTGGGATGGAATGCCCCATATCCATAACGTTATCCCATATATAAACATGGCGCGTTCCACGGTAAATCGGATACCCTTTAGCTTTTGCATCTCCAGTTGTTCAAAAATTACGTTACTTTTTTTTCAAACATCCATCACTTTGCGAAGAATGGGCCATATAGGACGTTAGTTTTTTCAAAAATGTTGTTTTTAAACGTACTTTTGATACAAAATATTGTTTAAAAAAATCAAACCGTACTTCTATAAGATTTTCAAGTTTTAAATATAAATTGTTGATTTACAAAAAACAGATACTGATCGATTTTTTTAAAAAAAATTTGTAAAAATATTTCATTTATTCCAAACCTTCGAAGCCTAAGTAGATAATGGGATAACGATGGGATCAATTGTTTTTCGATTTTTCAATTTCCATATTTTAGTTATCCGTGTTGGAAATAAATATTAATCTTTTTTTCAGACTCACCGGCAATGGTCATTGTTATTTATGAAATAAAATAGATAAATCATTTAATAGACGATAACCGATAATTTTAATTTTAATATTCATCATCTGTTGAGTCTTGAATTTATAAAATATTTAAACGTGTGAGAAAATAAATGCTATTTAATTTTTAAAAACTTTATCAAGCATAGTAAGTACTTTATTTCGCCTGTATCTTTTTTCTGACATCAATATATGAACTAATTAATAATCATCATGTGTCAGATAATTATCAATAGTAGCTCCTGTGTATAGTATTTTTTCCGATATTTTTCAACACGGATCAATAAAATGTAGAAATTGAAAAATCGAAAAAAATAGATCCCATCGTTATCCCATTATCTACTTAGGCTTAAAAGTTGTGGAATGAATGAAAGTTTTCCAGAAAAAAAATTAAGAAAATCGATCAGTACGTGTTTTTTGTAAATCAACAATTTATATTTAAAACTTAAAAATATTTTAGATATACGGTTTGAAATTTGTTTTCCATATTTTTTATCGAAATTACGTTTAAAAACAAAAATTTTGAAAAAACAATCGTTCGTTTTGGCCCCTTTCTCGCAAAGTTATGTACGTTTAAAAAAACAGTAACATAATTTTTGAAAAATCGATATCTTGAAAACGGATCGACAAAAACAATTGAAAAAAATAATGGAGGCCTCTTTCAACCAATACTAAAGCATAAAAAGTTTTCAAAAAAATCGGAGATGCAAAAGCTAAATGGTGTCCGATTTGGCGTGGAACGCCCCATTTATATATGCATATAGATGGGGCGTTCCATCCCAAATCGGACAGTTTGAAAAACTTTTTTTGTTATTTCCTCAATTTTTTTATATTTTTTAACCCATCAAAAGATCCTTCCTGTTAAATTTTGAGATTTTTTCGATTACCCGTTCAAAAGATACTGAATTAATAAAAAAAACCGCTCTTTTTTGGTATTTTGGTCATAACTTCTTTGATAATGATCCAAATGAAAAGTTTTATTTTTATTTTTGTTTTTTTATGGCCTTTTCAGAAAAAAATATTCGACGAGTTTTTGAATGAGTTTTGGAAGTTTTAAACTTTAAATCGCTTTTTAAAAGTGAGTGTCATTTTTTTTTTTTTTTTTTTTAATTTCTTGCTTTAAACATCTATTCAATAATTTTTAAGACTAGTCCGATCGTGGGATTTCCATAACTACTTTTTTTCCGATTGTTGAAAATTAAATTTTTTTAATTTTTCTATAAATTATTATGAATACCAATTTTTGTTACTGTATAGTATTTTTTCAATATTTAGAATTTATTTTGACACATTTTTATTGTTAACAAGTTCTTAAAATTAATAATTAATCGCTAAGTCTGTTTATGAACAATAATAACAACAGTTTTTATTTATTCACGTATTTTTTTGAAAACCTTACATATACGATTATTTCCTGAATCAGAATATTGCTTTGCTAATACGTTTCCGTTGCTCATCGATTAATTATTAATTTTGAAAATCTGTTAACAACGAAAAAGTGTCAAAATTAATTCAAAATGATTAAAAAAATACTATACAGTAACGAAAATTGGTATTCATAATAATTTATGAAAAAAAAATTCAAAAAACGAAAAAAAAAAGTAATTATTGAATCCCACGATCGGACTAGTCTTAAAAATAGTTGAATAAATAGATGTTGGGAAGAAAAATTTAAAAAAAAATCAAAAATGCCACTTACTTTTAAAAATGCGATTTAAAGTTTAAAACTTAAAAAACTCATTAAAAAAACGCGTCAAATATTTTTGTTGTATTTTTTTCTGAAAAGGCCATGAAAAACAAAAATTTTGAAAAGTAAAAATTTAATTCGAACCATTATTAAAGAAGTTATGACCAAAATACCAAAAAAAGAGCGGTTTTTTGTTAATTTAATATCTTTCGAACGGGTAATCAAAAAAATCTCAAAATTTAACAGGAAGGGTCTTTCGATGGGTACTAAAAAATATTAAAAAGTTGAGGAAATAAAAAAAAAAAGTTTTTCAAACTGTCCGATTTGGGATGGAACGCCCCATATACTCTCGCGTTCGCGAGATGTTGCTCCCGCTACCCGCGCCGCAATTGTAATTTATTCGGTCGATAAATACTCTCGGCACCATCGAGAGAGAACACTCTCTCTCTCTCTCTCTCTCTCTCTCTCTCTCTCTCTCTCTCTCTCTCTCTCTCTCTCTCTCTCTCTCTCTCTTTCTTTCGTTCTCCAACGAGCTTGATAATCTCACGAGTAAATGAGTTAGTACGCTATGTGAGAAAGAGAGAGAGAGAGGAAGAGAGAGAGAGAGAGAGAGAGAGAGAGAGAGAGAGAGAGAGAGAGAGAGAAGGAGAGAAATGGCACCGAGTACAGTCCAGACGAGTAGCAGGCATATTAATACACGGGGAGGAGCTCAAAAGCTTCGCGCCCGATCGTTCCACCTTTCGTCTCTCGATATTATACCCGCAGCAGTAGGTTATTACACATACGAGACTCCCTTTCTCTCTCTCAATCTTTCTCGCTCGCTCAATTGCTTTTTTTTTCCCTATCGATCTTTCGAACCGGAATGATACCTGCGGTATCCTTCGTCCTGTGTCTCAGATCGAAGGATACACGCGAGCACAAGGGGTGTCATTTTATCGAGAATCTTTGCCCTTAATTTATAAATGGAGTTGGAGAAGAATTGGTAATATGTATAGGCGCAATTAAACGGGAATGATGGTAATCATGTTGATTTGAAATTAAGTTTATTTCGATTCAATAAAAATTCTTTGATAAGTCTTTGAAAAGTTTACGTTCATTCCCATTGTCATGAAAATCCAGCCCTGAACTTCACTGCAGTTATCCAACTTTGATGAATTTATATTTATCAAAACACTATGGGTTAATTTTATACCGAGATGCGGAAAAATTGGTAGTAGTTGCAATTAAGGGGGAATATACACCTGGCAGGGTCCGAAAAATCGACTTTTCAATTTTTACATTTTCTTAAAGTTTGGGTTCTTAAAGTGGGGTTCTTGAAAAGAATCAATTGGCTTCAAATTTTTTGCGGTTATTGTATACATAATTATCTAGTCTCTGTCGTAGGATTTTTTTTCTTATTTTCAGCTTTTTTTTTGTCAAAATACGAACGAAATTTTTATTGAAAATAGCTACGTTGAGTTCAAGCGTCCGCCATTTTGTCAAAAATCGATACTTTTTTAATCGGCTATGACTAAGACAAGATAATAGTATCTATTTTAGTATCCTGTTTTGTTTTTTCCGTTCACATGATTTTTGACGCGATACTCCGTGAATTTGCAACATTTTTAAATATAAAAGAATTGAAAACATTCTTGAAAGTGTATATTCTTAACTAGGAAAAACCCCGTTCTGATCATTCGAACAGTTTCCCTGGAAAAAATTCCCGAAAATTACCTTTTTTCCCGTTTCCAGGTGTATATTCCCCCTTAAAGGTAAATGATAGTAATAGTATTCATTTGAAATTAAGTTTATTTCATTGAAATTAAAATTAAAATCTTATTTCTTTATCCAAAAAAAAACGTGCTCACATTGCGAACAATACTTTTTCACTCACAGAATCCTTGAATTTTCAATTCTCAATATAAAAGAAAAGTAGTCGGTGATTTTCATTGAAAATTGTATTCTTGAAAAAAAAAACGTTTAAAACAAAATTATCTTTCTTTGCAAGAAGGGTCCGAAGGACGTTCTTCGCAAACAGTTGAAAAAAAAAAAAAAGATTGACCCAAACGCAAATATGTATCAAGAGAGCAATTTAAATTGCAGCTGAGCTTATGATTAGTAAATTAATCCCACTAATAGTTACACCGTCGGCCCAGGAATTCTCTATCTTGAATGAAAAAAAAAACCCAAATCTAAATTTGATGTATTAAAAAAAAATCCTGACAGCGTTACTTCGCAAAGAATACTTTTTCGCTTAAAAAAATCGCAAAATTGGAGAACCTCCAATTTTGAAAAAATATCGGTGATCTGCATGGAAAATTTCACTTAAAAAACAAACAGGATCCGCGTGTAAAAAAAAGTTTTATCTCTGCAGAAAAAATTCTGCAGAAAATATTCTTAACGTTTAGACCCTTAATAATAAATCCTAGAGTGGAAGAGTGGCCGCGTTATGGCAATTCATGACAGGGCGTCCAGATTTAAGCCCGACAAGGTCCTTAACGGGTTGCCTTAAGTTAGCCATATTGTAAGTAAGCCTGGAAATCTTGGCACTGCCATGTCGGGGCCCAACCTGGCGGTGTTATGGTAATTCATGACAGGGCATCCACGTTTAAGCCCGACAAGGTCCTCAACGGGTTACCTTAAGTCAGCCATATTGTAAGTAAGCCTGGAAACCTTGGCACTGCCATGTCGGGGCCCAACCTGGCGGTGTTATGGTAATTCATGACAGGGCATCCACGTTTAAGCCCGACAAGGTCCTCAACGGGTTACCTTAAGTCAGCCATATTGTAAGTAAGCCTGGAAACCTTGGCACTGCCATGTCGGGGCCCAACCTGGCGGTGTTATGGTAATTCATGACAGGGCATCCACGTTTAAGCCCGACAAGGTCCTCAACGGGTTGCCTTAGGTCAGCCATATTGTAACTAGGCCTGGCAACCTTGGCATTGCCCTGTCGGGGCCCAACCTGGCGGTGTAAGGGCAATTCCTGACAGGGCATCCACGTCCAAGCCCGACGAGGTCCCGACTTAAGTCAGGGCTTCCCTAGAATTTTCACGCACGGGTTTACTAGCTTATAACTTATCTAATTTTTATTTTTGTTCTCCAACATTTTTTCGTTTATTGTCAAAATATTAATAAAAATGTAGTAAAAAAAAAGAGTGGTAAAAATATGTATTTTTTTATCGCGCTCGACAAAATGCTCGAAATGTCTCTAGACCAGAATACCGCCTTAAAATGTCCTTCACAATGAACTGAACAAAATGAGAAGGTTGATTGGAGCGAATAAAAGTATTTATCATGAGGAAAAGTTTAATGTGCGGTTGAGGCTTATTGCGGGTGAGCAAAGTGCGTACACTTATGAGAGACTCTGGGCTGTGTCTGAACGCAGTCCGGCATGACTACTGCGTGGATACTACCTATATTATAAAGCTCTCTTCGTAGCTTTAGTAGACGTCAGAAAGGATGAGAGAGGGGGGGGGGGGAGAAAACGAACCAGCGGAGTATATAAATAGCAGTCTATAAATTATGCCGTTCACGTACTCGACCGAGTACCATCTTTAAGGGACTGTGGCCGAACGGCCGATGTCACCCGATGTCAGAGAAACTGCTATACGACGAAGATGAGGAGGGAGGACGAGGACGCGAGAAGGATCACGTCGGGAGAACGTCTCCTCGTCGTCGCCCCGATAGTGGAAACGAGAGATACTCTTATCCCCCCTCCCCCTCACCCGCCACTGGCTCGACCAACATCCTTCTTTTCTACCTCCTTAATTATACCCACTTCCACGTAATGGGGATAAATATATATCCACTACAATTGCAAGCTCGTAAAACACACTTTTATCCTTTGCCCGGTCTCGTTTAGCACTGATTAAGGCTACTTGCACAGTTATTGGCCACCCAGGTGGTGACAAAAAGGTTCATTTTCGAACAGAGACTGTTATCAGAGATTTGAGAATAATTGATAAATCGATTAATCCATTTTTCTCAAATTTGGGATGCATTAGAATTTTTGTAGAGTCTCATTTTATATTTTTTTGTTTGTGACAAACTCAAAGAAGGTTCCCAAAAATGTTGAAGTTTTGGGATGAACGGTGATTTTCAAGTTTTTTCATGAAATTTGAAGAAGAATGGTGTTTAGTGGGAAAAAGAAAATCGATATAAGTTCCTTAAAATAGAGAAAAAATTTTGTTTCATTTTTAGTATTTTGGAAAATATCGAATTGGTTCACAGAAGTGGCTTTGATTTGTTTTTATACATAAAATTTTGGCTTAATTTTAGGGTTAGGGCATCTTTGAAAGTCCTTACTTGGAAATGAAAATTTAGTTGTTGGGATAAATCAAACCGCATTGTTCAAATTTTTGAGTGGAAAAAAGTCCGAATCGACCTAATCGAAGTGAAGTTATGAGCTTTTGAAATTTCAATATTTTCAAGTTCCTGAAAATGCAGTTAAGAAACATCCAAAAAGATTTCATCTATGAGAAAAAGCGAAAAAACACACTTTAAAGATGTTTTTAATGATACCTATTCTAAAAATATTGAGTTGTTATGGAAATGATCACTGTGCGGAGAATGAACTTCACCCCCCAGAAAGGGGATCTCTCAGGGGTTCTTCCTTTAATTAGTACTACTATAAATTATTCAAGGCTTTTCCTATTTACCATAATTTATAACAGAATATTTAACCATAACTTCCTTCAGCCTCTCGTTATCTTCAATTTTATTTCAGTTCATCGAGTTACATCATTAACCCCCAAATTTTCAACGAAGAAATTCGCACCCCTAAAGCCCGAAAAAAATATTTCCTCACGAAGACCATTTCTTTTGCTCAAGAAAAATGTCCCGGCCGCGATGAATAGATTTTTGCGATTTAAAAAAAATACCAGAGTCCATCGATCAGCGGTGGTCAATGACTGTGCCCGTTTATTCATGATTCAGCCGTACACGTTTAAATGACGTTGGAAGGGAAAGAGATGTTTTTTTATCTTTGCCTAGACGAGACGAATAAAAACGAGACGGCCGGTGGTGTATTCCCTTTTGCCTCTCCTCAAGTCCATGAAGAAGATACGGACTTGATGGTTAAACGTTAAATATATATATATATCGATATATAAATACAACGCGTGTATTGGCGAGGGGATCGCTTTTCACCGACGTATAAGCTCGGGTGGGAAAAAAGGGCTCGTTCGCGACTCGAATCACATATAGAAATGCATCGACAGATTCAACGACGACATTGCACCAGTGTATCATAAAACACAACCATATATATATACATATACACACGCTGTACATAAATATATATAGCATCCTTAGAAATATATACAGGATGTCCCAGGATTGAAGGTCAATACCCTGAGGGTAGATTCGTGACGTAATGTCGAGTAGAAAAGTCCTTTGCCATTTTTCTGTATTTTGAACCCCTGAATTGTTATTGATTTTTTTAATCAGCCAATGAGACGCGCACGGCTCATCTCAATGGGCGCATCTCATTGGCTGATCAAAAAAATCGATATCAATTCAGGGGTTCGCAATACAAAAAAATGGCAAAGGACTTTTCTACTCGATATTACGTCACGAATCTACCCTCACGGTATTGACCTTCACTCCTGGGACACCCTCTATATATATACATAGTCCTTAGATTTCAATGGCAATAAGACACTGTCAGGCACATAACTGGCGGGAAACATTGAAAAGATAAATAATAGCTGAATTATACCGATTGTGCAGGTCCCCCGCGTTATTATGAGCCCCCAAGCTCGTATATATATATATATATGTATATATTTTATCTTTCGCTTCGTGTTGGAGTAGAAAAATCGATGATCGATGATGTTATAGATCGTGCGCCGGTTTGAGGCGTCGATGTAACGTCGACATTTCGATCAGGAATATCGATTGCCCACCTTGACCAGCATATATGTGAACTCAATCGATCCCGCACCAAGCGTAGAAAAAATATATCAAAGTTACGACGGAAAAAAAAACAATCTTCGAAATATTGTATTACCGATCTCACTCTTTTTTTTTTTTTTGTTTAATTCGTTGCAGACAAACTTCCTAGCAGATTCTACCTGGCGTCTGACGAGTTGGATTTTACCATGGATCCGATTACCGGAATGCTGAGGACTCGAGTATCTCTCGACAGAGAACTTCGTGATAGCTACATCCTGAGCGTCGTCGTACGCAATGGAATCTCCGCTGGTTACTGTCAGGTACGCCGCTCGATCTATTCGTAAATTCCTCGGGAGAATGATAATAATAATCACAATAACACATTCTTTTCGGAGCCCGAATGAATTTTTGTTTAATATATCTCTAGTCACTGGCTGAGAATGATGAACGATCGACACTTTAAAAGTGTCCTGTAATTGTTACTTGGTTGTTTTTTTATTTATTTATTTTATATTCAATTGATAATTGTAATACTCTTTTTCTGCTTTATTATATAATTGAAGATTCATTGAATTTTCAAGAGGTTTTGTATTTTTTCAAATGCTGATATAATTAATAGATACTCAAAAAGTGTCCTGTAATTGTTTCTTCATTTTTTTGTTATTCTTTATTCAATTGAAAATTGTAATACTCTTTTTCTGCTCTTTTATGTAATTGAATATTCATCGAGCTTTGTAGAGGTTTTGTATTTTTTCAAATACTGATATAATTAATCGTTACTCAAAAAGTATCCTGTTGAGAATGATGAACGATCGACACTTTAAAAGTGTCCCGTAATTGTAACTTGGTTGTTTTTTTTTTATTTATTTTTTATTCAATTGATAATTGTAATACTCTTTTTCTGCTTTATTATATAATTGAATTTTCATTGAATTTTCAAGAGGTTTTGTATTTTTTCAAATGCTGACATAATTAATAGATACTCAAAAAGTGTCCTGTAATTGTTTCTTCATTTTTTTGTTATTCTTTATTCAATTGAAAATTGTAATACTCTTTTTCTGCTCTTTTATGTAATTGAATATTCATCGAGCTTTGTAGAGGTTTTGTATTTTTTCAAATACTGATATAATTAATCGTTACTCAAAAAGTATCCTGTTGAGAATGATGAACGATCGACACTTTAAAAGTTTCCCGTAATTGTTACTTGGTTGTTTTTATTTATTTATTTTATATTCAATTGATAATTGTAATACTGTTTTTCTGCTTTATCATATAATTGAATATTCATTGAATTTTCGAGAGGTTTGGTATTTTTTTAAATGCTGACATAATTAATAGATACTCAAAGTGTTCTGTATTTGTTTCTTAATTTTTTTAAATTATTTGTTATTCAATTGATTATGGTAACACTCTTTTTCTGCTTTATTATGTAATTGAATATTCATTAAACTTCTAGACGTTTTGTATTTTTTCAAATACTGATATAATTAATCGATACTCCAAAAATTTTCTGTTGAGAATTCTGAACGATCGACACTTTAAAAGTGTCCTGTAATTGTTACTTAGTTGTTTTTTTTAATATTTTTTATTCAATTGATAATTGTAATACTCTTTTTCTGCTTTATTATATAATTGAATATTCATCGAATTTCTAGAGGTTTTGTATTTTTTCGAATACTGATATAATTAATCGATACTCAAAAAGTGTCCTGGGATTGTTTCTTTTAGTTGGGTTTTTTTGTCAATTTTTTAAATTCAGTTGTCAATTGCCATACTCTTTTTTACCTTTATTAAATAATTGAATATTCATCGAATTCTCTAGAGGTTTTAGTTTTTTTTTTTTTTTGGATTTTCATTCGATTTTTAGTTGCGATACTCTTTTTTTATTATATAATTTAGTAGTCATTGAATATTCTCTAGAGATTTTTAATTTATTTATGTTTACATAATTTATCGTTACTCAAAAAGTGTCGATCTTCCGGATTCTTCTTTTAAAATAAATTTCAATCAAATACCGTAAATATGTTTTATTACATTGTTCTCGAAATTAAATATCCATCATATTCCATTTTTTTAATTCCAATAATGAATATTCATTAGAAATTTTTCATCTCGAGTCTCGTTTTATTTTCAATATTATTCATTTAATTTTTACTTGAGATACTCTATTGTTGTTTTATTATATAATTCAATATTTCTCTTACATTAATATCATTTATCAATACTCAAAAAGCGTTGATACTTCAAAAGTGTCCCGCAATTGTTTCTTTTAGTTGTTTTTTTATTTTAAAAAAATTATTTAATGTTTTCCTGTGATACTATTTTTTTCTTTTCAATTTGGCATTCATCGATATCGAAAAAGGGTCCTGTAATTCTTCCGGATTCTTCTTTTAAATTAAATTTTAACCAAATACCGTGAAGATTTCTTATTAGATTGTTCTTAAAAATAAATATCCATCAAATTCCATTTTTTTAATTCCAATAATTAATGCTAAGTTAAATTTCAGTCATACAAATTTTTTCATCTCTAATCTCGTTTTATTTTTGTTTTTTCTCTGAATTAAGTAAAGTTAAGCAATCCTGTAATTCTGTAATTTTGAGCAGTACAAATTTTAATTAATGACAATTAAAAAAAAACAATTATTTTACCAAAATTCAAAATTTTTTATTTTTGTAACAAAAACACACTATCCTGAAAATTTCAGGATCTTTTAAGATTAGAACAAGGTATTATATAACAAAAATTTAACCAAAAATTTAATGTTTATCGTGCATTTGCACGATATTTAAAAATTCAAATATTTATATTTTTGAACCAAAAAAACAACACCTCTCTGAAAATTTCAGGATCTTTCAAGATCAGTACAAGGTATTATATAAAAAAAATTAAACCAAATATAAAATATGGAACTTGGATTTTTACGATTTTTGAACATTCAAAATTCTCCAAATTCATCATTTTTCAAAAAAATTTTTCGAAATATTTTTTTTTTTCGTAGTCCCAAGTATACTCTTTAAAACTAATTCAGAACGATTTTCCGTAATTATAAAAGTTTTCAAGATATTTAAAAAATAAACTTGACAGACTTGAAAAATTGTGAAATTTTGAATTTTGCATAACTTTCGAAAAAAAAAAAAATCAATTTCTGTTCGTTTGTTAGAACTTCGTTTTGTTGAAAACGAAAACTTCTGACCAAATTTCATCGAAATTGAGTGGGTTCGATTCCAACTCTTGGTCGATTTGACATGGAATGACCCATTTATAATTTGTCAAATGTGAAATTCGTCGTATCCTGTAATTCTTCTTTTAAATTAAATTTTAACTAAATACCGTAAAGATTTTTTTGAAAGATTTTTATTGGATTTTTTATAAACGCTCTTGAATTTTAATTCAGGTTGAAGTCAAGATCGAGGACGTGAATGACAATGCTCCGTCATTTCCAAATAGCAGCGTGAGAATATCGGTACCCGAGTCGCATCCGTTGCACTTGCCGCTGTACGTTGCACACGCGAGTGATCCCGATGCGAGCCCGACAACGCCGTTGCGTTACGTACTCGTACAGAACAGCGCTGATCTCTTTGGCATAGATTCCCGTCTCGGTGAGATTTATCTCTCGCGACGTTTGGATTACGAGACTCAACAGAGGCACAGCCTCATGATAAGCGCTCAGGATGGCGGAGGGCTTAACGCGAATCTCAGTATTCGCGTCGAGGTTCAAGACGTGAATGACAACCCCCCGGTGTTCGAGAGAAACGAGTACAACGTTGATATCGCCGAAGGTGCTAAGCTCGATACACAAGTGAGTGCAAGAAAATTAATGTGAAAAATCGAAAAACCTTCATTACACGCCCGTCAAGTAAACCTTTTTTTTCATTTTTTTTTTCATCGAACTCTTCGCCATCTTTCTCTCCACCGATTTATATTTTCAGATTTTTATTATATTTATGTTTTCACATTTTTATTATTCAATTATTTAATTATTTTTATCGGGATTAAATTTTGTTGAATTTTCAAAATCGAAAAACCTTCATTACACGCCCGTCAAGTAAACCTTTTTTTTTCTTCATTTTTTCTTTCATCGCACTCTTCGCCATCTTTCTCTCCACCGATTTATATTTTCGGATTTTTATTATATTTGTATTTTATACTTTATTATTATTATTTTAATTATTTTATATTTTCACATTTTGCTTCCTCATAAAGGAAGCTTTGTTTTCATGAAAATTTTTTTTTTCGAGATTTTCATGTCAGTATGTTCAAAATGTCCCAAAACGTCCAAAAAACACATTTAGAAAAAAATGTCCGGACGTATGTATGTGTGTATTTAATTCTTTTTTTTTGGTGTTTAATTATTTCTTTTGATAAAATTGAGAATTCCCTTACAGTGTATGTATGTATGTATGCATGTTTGTGTGTGTGTGTGTGTGTATGCGCGCGCTTTGTGCTTTCCTTAAAATGAATATTAATATTGAATTTGGGAAAAATCGCCCAACAGGTTCGGTTTAAAAAAAAATGTTAATTTTTCGCAAAAAATTTGTAAGTTCTCTAACTTTTGCAATTTTGCATGTATTGAGCTGAATTTTTTTGTGATGATATACTCAATGAAAACGAAAAATAATACTGAATTTCAGAAAAACCGCTTGGGAGGTTCATTTAAAAAAAAAAGTTGGAAATTTTCAAACAAATTTTGTTAACGCTCCTACATTCGCATTTTTGCAAATATCGGGCTGAAATTTGTTGCACAAATACACTAGATGATAAGAATTGTTAGGGTCAAGTTTGTTCTAAAAAACATTTAGACATTTCCAGAAAAATGCTTGTGAACACTTTCGTAATAACCAGCTGTTGGCACCCTAAAATTTTATGTGTAGATACAATTTATAATAAGAACTATTTGGATTGAATTTGGGAAACTATGCTCAAGAGGTTTGGTTTAAAAAAAATTATTATTTTTCGCAAAAAAATGAGTAAGAGAAAAAAATCAGGAGTGTGCGCGTATATATGTAAAAAAAAAAAAATTACTGAATTGGAAAAAAATGATACAGAGTTCTATTCTTTAACAAGATAACAAAAACAATGAATATTAAATGTGACAGGAACTACTAAAGGAATACAGTTTAGAAAAAAATCGTAATTTTAAAAGAAAGATTGAATGGAGACTGACTGACAATTTTATAAATACAGTTATGGAAAAAAATTGTAATTTTAAAATAATTATTGGATGGAAACTGACTGACATAATTTTGCAGTCATCGAGCTAAGAACTTTTGCTCAAATGCATAAGGTGATGAATAAATTGATATTGAATGAGCAGCAAGAGATCGTAGAATATTAAAATTTTATTCCTCATTTGTTTCCGTCTATCGTCAAGCTTCATTTATGAGGAAGCCATGAAAATAAACATACATGAAATAAAGGTGGTCAAGAAGGTCCTCATAGAGAAGGCTTGACGACAGACTGAAACAAATGAGGAAGCTATGTGCAAATTTCCAATTTGCACGATTTTTATTATTCAATTATTCAATTATTTTTATCGCGATTAAATTTTGTTGAATTTTCAAAATCGAAAAATCTTCATTAGACGCCCGTCAAGTAGACATTTTTCACCGATTTGTGTTTTCAGTCATATTTTTGCACGGGGCTTTTCATGTTTATCGATAATGCATCGATGGAATATGAACATTTTGAATTTCACCTGAAATGTCCTTTTTTTCGAATTCTCGAATTTTTTCATCGAATTTTCTGTTCTCAGTAATCTTGATTTTCTTTCATTGGGATTATTCAATTTGTAGGAAAATTGGAATATTTGAAAGGAGAAATACGCTGAATGGATTTTTAACCCACGTTTCTTTCGCCATTTATTTTGATTCTTTTTATCGGGATAAAGCTTTGTTAATTTTCAAAATCGAAAAACCTTCATTACACGTCGTTTGTATTGGTTGCTATATTTTTGCATGAGGCTTTTCATATTCAATCGACGAACTTTGAAAATCTTTAATTGGACCTGAAATGTCAGTTTTCTTGAATTCTCTAATTTGTTCATCGAATTCTTTTTTCTCAATAATTTTGAGTTTCTTCCATTAGCATTGTTAAATTTGTAGGGTGCGAAAATTGAAACATCTAAAAGTGGAGAAACATGCTAAATTAAATTTTTTCACCGTCTTTTCTTCACGATTTCTTTCGATTTTTAAAAATTGGGATTAAACTTTGTGAAATTGTAAAAGCGTAAAAACCTTCGTTATAAGTCAGTCAAGCAGAACTCGTTTTTCATTGAAAATCGAGTCATTTCATTTTCATTTCACTAAATTTCTTTCCATGGATTTATATTTGCAACCATATTTTGCCTGAGACTATTTATGTTCAATCAACAGATTTTGAAAATTTTGAATTTTATCAAAAATTTATTTCTCCACACTCTCATTCTCAAACTTTTGACTGAATTTTTTTCCCTTAATTATCATAATAACCGTCTGCTAAATTCAAATCTCTCAAAATATTGAGGGTTAGAAGTAGTTTACACCCAGAAAAAAGATCTAGTACATATAATTAAATCCTAGTCAAGCCAAATAAATTTTTTTAGGTGTACCCGGCCTAATACAACTCTATTCATGTCAACGAATTTTTTTTTTTTGACCTACTAGAAAAATATATTGCGATCTAATAAATTTGTATTTAATATTAATAAATATTATTTCAAACTGAACAAATATGTATTAAAATGAATTAATTTTTTTTTAAATATTTACACAATATACATTTTTAAACATTTCAATCTTTGAATGTATAGCTTCACATATGAAGTCTACAATTTTGTAAAGCTTCGTCTTTTCTTTAACAGAAGGGAAAAGAAAATAAACCCTTTTTTATGGGAATCCTTTTCGGGATTCAACCATCTTGCGTTTTGCCGCAATGTTCGGTGTATTAAATATCCACACTGAAAAATAAGGATATCAAACATACCCGAGCTTGGAAAGGATATAGGCGTCGAGAGGCAGGTTCGCTTGTGCGAGAGGTAGCCACCTGGCGGATTTTTGGGGTACTGACAAATCTGCAGATATGATCGGATGAGATTACGGGTGAATAGGTATTTAATAACAAAGAATAGAATTTGTCTTCAACGCCTGTTCCTCGATGACAGGGAATTCCAATAAATATATATAGTGGGTGTAAATATCGCCCAAAATTGGATGGAAAGAAAATTTTCTTTAAAGTTACTAAAAAATAATCAAATAAACAATTATAGTACCTACGACTAGATCTTTTTTCTGGGTGTATGTCTCTCAATTCGAGAGTCAAATATAAAGTGTTTGTTGCCTGGACATTTCCAGTGGAATTAAATCTTAATAATTTTCATCAGCGAAAAATTTGTTATCCTTCTAAATCGAAAATCCAAAAATTAAAATTCTTTCTCAAAATCAATCTCGGAAACAATCTTGCCTGAAAATTCCACAATGAAAAATTCCTCAATATCGATCAAAATCTCAGCATTAAAATAAAAATCGACATAAAATTGCGATCTGAACCCTTATTGAAAATTTTCACCTTAAGAGGTTCTACAAGTAGGAAATACGTGTTTTGTCCTTTGCGAGGGTGTTATTTGCCCACCAAAGAGTATAGATGTAGCAAAAAAAAAAAAAATTCGGTGTCGTATGGGTTATCTTCGTCCGTAGAGTTAACAACCTCTTCCCTCTCTCTCTTTCTCTCACGATTTCTTCCTCGTCGTCCTTCACTCCCGATGCCTATTCCCATCTGTCTTTGTCGCGCTGATCTTTCTTCGGATGCGTAATTTCATCCGGGACAACCAGGAAGAGAGAGGCCTTCTCCACTGCGGGCAAGAGAGAATCGGCTCGCTTGTGAATCCTTCCAAGTTTTCCTCGCCCCAACACTACGAGAGGATTCGCGCCCATTCCTTCATCTCCCTCTCTCTCTCGGTGTCCTTCGCGCAAATGTACATATGGGGCGTTCCATCCCAAATCGGAAAGTTTGGAAAACTTTTTTTTTTTCATTTCCTCAATTTTTTAATATTTTCTAGTACCCATCAAAAGACCCTTCCTGTTAAATTTTCAGATTTTTGTTATTATCCGTTCAAAAGATATTAAATTAACAAAAAAACCGCCCTTTTTTTTGGTATATTGGTCATAACTTCTTTGATAATTATCCAAATTGAAAGTTTTTTTTTCAAAATTTTTGTTTTTTCATGGCTATTCCAGAAAAAAATATAACATAAATATTAGATGAGTTTTTGAATGAGTTTTTTGAGTTTTAAACTCTAAATCGCGTTTTTGAAAATGACTATTTTTACTATTATTACTATTTGACTATTTTTTTCGATTTTTGAAAATTATTTTTTTTTTTTAAATAAATTATTATGAATACCAATTTTTGTTACTGTATAGTATTTTTTTCAATATTTAGAATTTATTTTGACACTTTTTTATTGTTAACAGGTTCTTAAAATTAATAATTAATCTTTAAGTCTGTTTATGAACAATAATAACAACAGTTTTTATTTATTCACGTATTTTTTTGAAAATTTTGATAATCTGTTAACAATGAAAAAGTGTCAAAATTAATTCAAAATGATTAAAAAAATACTACACAGTAACAAAAATTGGTATTCATAATAATTTATGAAAAAAAAAAAATTTTATTTTCAAAAATCGAAAAAAATAGTAGTTATTGAAATTCCACGATCGGACTAGTCTTAAAAATTGTTGAATAAATAGATGTTTTAAGCAAAAAATTAAAAAAAAAAGCAAATACGACACTCACTTTTAAAAACGCGATTTAGAGTTTAAAACTCAAAAAACTCATTAAAAAACGCGTCGAATATTTTTGTTGTATTTTTTTCTGAAAAGACCATGAAAAAACAAAAATTTTGAAAAAAAAACTTTTAATTTTGACCATTATTAAAGAAGTTATGACCAAAATACCAAAAAAGAGCGGTTTTTTTGTTAATTTAATATCTTTTGAACGGTTAATCAAAAAAATCTCAATATTTAACAGGAAGGGTCTTTTGATGGGTACTGAAAAATATAAAAAAATTGAGGAAATAAAAAAAAACAGTTTTTCAAACTGTCCCATTTGGGATGGAATGCCCCATATATAGCTTATTGCATTGGTGCGTTCTCCTCCGGAGGCCGGTTAAATAAGTTTAAAAAAATATTGAAACAAAAAAAAATTAAAAAAAAGAAAATACGACGAATGTATACGCGTACGAGATCCGATCGCGCACCTTACTTCGATTCCGTTACCCATGAAACACCAGGCGAAAAAAAAGCTTCTCCACTTGCAATATTACCGTTCATTCGTGCTCGTGCAGTCTTTCAACGTAATATCGGTAGTTTCCTGGCCTTGTAAATCACCTCCACAAAAATTTTATGCTCCCGCCAACTTTGGATCGATTTTATTCAAAATAACGAGCTGATTATTCAAACGAATTTATCCGCTATTTTGAAGAACATATATTCAAGGAATTTCCTAATCTATTCATTTTTTTCTTCATAAATTTGGCCGAAACAAAATAAAATCGGCTATATGGGGATAGATTCAAAGAGCAAGTAATACAAAATATTAAAATGATTTTAAAAAAATATATACTGCAACCTCAGGTTATAGCTCAGGTAACCCAAACCGATAACCTAAACCGTAACTAATTACATTTGTATTTTGTATTTAGAGAAAATTTCGATACTAAATACATTTGTATTTTGTATTTAGTAAAAATTGCGATACTAAATACATTCGTATTTTGTATTTAGTGAAAATTTCGATACTAAATACATTCGTATTTTGTATTTAGTGAAAATTTCGATACTAAATACATTTGTATTTTGTATTTAGTGAAAATTGCGATATTAAATACATTCGTATTTTGTATTTAGTGAAAATTTCGATACTAAATACATTCGTATTTTGTATTTAGTGAAAATTTCGATACTAAATACATTTGTATTTTGTATTTAGTGAAAATTCCAATACTAAATACAATTGTATTTTGTATTTAGTAAAAATTTCGATACTAATTACATTTGTATTTTGTATTTAGTGAAAATTTCGATACTAAATACATTTGTATTTTGTATTCAGTGAAAATTTTGATGCTAATTACCTCTGTATTTAGTATTTTCACGGTAATTAATTACTTCAAGTAATTAGTAGTGCCCAACCCTGGTGCCAAATATACTTACCTGACGCAGAGGTTACTCCGTGATGATTACCCGTAGTAAAAAACTCCATTGAATCGCCAATGGCAACCAATGGTCCTCATGCGACTCCATTGGACAATGAATGGGGACCCATTGAGATTTCCGCATTTGTCAATGGCGTACAGGGCTGACCATTTATCAGTGAATGGGTATGCATTGAACATCAAATGCGGATGAATCGAACGATCATCATTACTCAATGATGCTCATTGGAAAGCCAATGCGGATGAATCGAATGATCATCATTACTCAATGATGCTCATTGGAAAGCCAATGCGGATGTATCGAGCGATCAGCATTGCCCAATGGTGTCCATGGGAAGGTAAATGCTGATGAACGAAATGATCCGCTTTACCCAATGATGTCCATTGGAAAGTCAATGCGGATGAACTTAAAGATCAGCATTTCCCACAGATGTTCATTGGAACCCAAATGCGACTAACGATGAAATGATCAGCATTTACCAAGGATACCCATTGAATAATAAGTAACTACGAATTATACAATGATCAACATTTATCAATAATGTCACTTCATTGATGACTGATCGAATGATGAGCAGCATTCGTTAACGATGCTGCAATTCATATTCGAGGTTCAATGCTGAACAATTGAACCCATCGATCGATGAGAATTTTTCCGAATGCGAATTTCTCAAACGGCGGTGAATTAATAAAATTATGTAAGAGTAGATGTCGCTGATTCTCATATATGAACCAAATATTTTCTTCAATTGTAATAAATGCTGATGATTATATCGATGGTCAATTAATATTAGCGTAAACTCGGAAATTATTCGAAAGTAATTAAAAAAAAATATATTATAAACTGCTCATCAAGTACGCGTACGTTTGGGACAAATGATTTTTAAAACCGTTTATTTTTAACATATACACATAATTTTATCAGTCCTTCTCAATCCGATTTGTGAGCGGAGAAACGTATATACTTTCATTATCAATCGTCATCTGAATACACTTACAATCTATTTTCTCAATTCTGAGCTTCAATAATTTCTATTAAATGTAATAATATATATAATGCGTATATAATTATTGGTCGTTATGCTAATATTAGCATTATGATTAACCTTACTTACTAATAACTTACATCATTTGATTATTTAATGCGTAATTCCATGTATATATAGCAATCATATGAAAGAATCTCCATTGATGATCCCATTTATTCCCCATTGCCCACAAAAACCAATGGAGGTGAATGGCGAATTAACTAGAGAGATTGTCTCCATTGAATCCTCATAGGATAATCCGCATTCCGTTTCAAATGAGGAATTCAATGGCGAAAATGTCCTTAGACAATTCGGCATTCATATCCATTGGTTTTGTGGGCAATGGGGAATGAGTGGCGAACAGCAATGGAGATTCTTTCGTATAGTAAAAACTTCATTCATCGCCATTGAAAAATCCCCATTCATTCCCCATTGCCAAAATAACCAATGGGGATGAATGCCGAATTGCCTAAGGGGATTGTCTCCATTGAATTCCCATTAGATAATCCCCATTCCGATTCAAATGGGGAATTCAATGTCGAAAATCCCCTTAGGCAATTCGGCATTCATCTCCATTGGTTATTTCGGCAATGGGGAATGAATGGGGATTTTTCAATGGCGACGAATGGAGTTTTTTACTACGGGTAAGGCGGTTCCTCCAGGGCGAAGCTCTTCCATTGCACTTTCGGTCGAGCTGACCCTTGTGAATGTCCCTAATGTGAATATCTCGGGCGTACAATTTCAGTTGCACTGTAACAATTTTTTTTATTAAAATTAATAAAAAATATGAAGTTTTTATGCATAAACAGTACACTAAATTTCATATACAATGTGTACAGTAATATTCCAATATAAGTATATGAAAAATCAAATACCTTCTTTTAATTTTAATATACAAAAGAATATTAATTTTCATATCTTTTTTCATGATTCTGCTCTAAAAATCATACTATGTATTGAAATTTTAATATACGAACGTATATTAAAATTAAAAGAAGTTATTTGATTTTTCATATACTTGTGTTGAAATATTACTATACACATGTATATGAAAATTAATATATTGTATATGCATAAAAACTTCATATTTCTTTATTAAATTTAATACAAACATTTTTTACAGTGCAGGTTTTCGGATCAGGATGTTTGTCCTCAAAATTATGTCTAAAAAGGTAACTTTTATTGTGAGGGGAGCAGAAAAATGAAAATTTTTACGAAACCTTCGACGATTTCGTGTGAAACCTCTCGGATGGGTTACACGTGAAAGCTCGGTGAGCTGGAATGGGTTTCTGTTTGGAGATCTCTGATGCCCGGCAGTGTGTCACTCCATTAATACGGACTGACGTCTGGCCAAAAGGCCTGTGGAGAATCTCGAGAGTCTCTCCTCTCTTGCTCCGGCTCTCACTGTCGTATAACCCTCGACGCGATTTTTTTTTTTTTTTTTTTTTTTTTTTACAATGCACGACCAGAAGGGCTCGGGCAGTGAGAATGTTTGGAATTGTTTGAAAACCTCTCGCACGCCCCAGTGGTAATGATCCTCCTGACGTCAAAGGGAGAGTGAGCATCCATACACCGAAACACACTCGCCTCCACAGAGGGAATCCCTTATTTTTTTATCCTCAGCACTTTATAATACACACATTCATATATGGGTCATTCCATGTCAAATTGATCAAGAGTTGGAATCGACCCCTCTTAATTTCCATGACATTTGGTCGGAAGTTTTTGTTTTCAATAAAACGAAGTTCTACCAAAGGAAATTTTTTTTTTTTTTTTTCAAGTTACGCAAAATTCAAAATTTCACAATTATTCAAACCTTTCTAGTTTATTTTTAAAATGTCTCGAAAAATATTATAGTTACGAAAAATTGTTCTGAATTCGTCTGAACGAGTATACTTGGGGCTGCGGAAAAAAAACTAATGCGCAAAAAAATTTTGAAAAATGATGAAGTTGGAGAATTGTGAATTTTCAAAACTCGGGAAAATCCAAGTTCGACGTTAAATTTTTTGTTCAATTTATTTATATAATACCTTGTACTGATTTATTTATATAATACCTTGTACTGATTTTCAAAGATCCTGTAATTTTCAGAAAGATGTTTTTTGTTTTTTCAAAAATACAATTTTCGGTTACATTTTTTAAAATATAATACCTTGTACTGATCTTGAAAGATCCTGAAATTATCAGGATGGTGTTTTTGTTTCAAAAATATAAATTTTCGAATTTTGGTAAAGAAAATTTTTTAAAAAATCAAAACACTGTTACTTTTACTTTTTTTTTACTGCTAAAGATTACAAAACTACATGATTGCTCAACTTTACTTAACTGAGAGGTAAAAAAAATTTTTTTTAACAAAAATTCAAAAATTCATATTTTTGAAAAAACAAAAAACACCTTTCTGAAAATTCCAGGATCTTTTAAGATCAGTACAAGGTATTATATTAAAGAATTTAACCAAAAATTTAATGTCGAACTTGGATTTTCACGATTTTTTAAAATTCAAAATTCTCCAAATTCATCATTATTCAAATTTTTTTTTCGGAATAGTTTTTTTTTATAGCCCCAAGTACACTCTTTGAGACGAATTCAGAACAATTTTTCGTAACTATAATAGTTTTTGAGATATTTAAAGAATAAACTTGAAAGATTTAAAAAATTGTGAAATTTTAAATCCTGTATAACCCTCGAAAAAAAAATTTAATTTTTTTCCTTTGGTAGAACTTCGTTTTATTAAAAATAAAAACTTCCGACCAAATTTCATCGAAATTGAAAGGGGTTGATTCCAACTCTTGGTCGATTGGACATGGAATGACGCATATATTAAAGTATGTATAGAGTATTTTGTTTCGTTTTTTTTCTTTTTTTTGTGTTTTTTTCGCGTGTATTGTTAAAAACTGGACGGATTTCAAGTGCACGCGCCCTGGAACCGGTTTCTCTCGACTCGTGAAAATTTATTCTCAAATCGAAATTTCATCCCCCTGCTAAAATCTGATTTTAGGTTAAATTCGCTGTAGGAAATTTGATATTCTTTGCTCAAATGTTATATCATTACTTTTTTGTCAAATTCTTCACACCAAATTTTATCCTAGTGGCTAAAATATATATTTTTCTGCTTTAATAAAAAATGTAACTGAAATCTCAACCCCTTTGTCAAAATTCTTTTGTTTTCCTTTTTTATCGAATTTACCAGATCATATGTTATCTTCTGTAGGTAAATATTTTTTTTCCCCATGTACAGAACAGTGTAAAATCTACCCCCCTAAAATTCATCCCCCTTTAGAAATTTTTTATTTTTTTTATTTTTTATCAATTTTATCGTGCCAAATTTCATCCTCTTTGCTAGAAATGTATTCTTTCTAATGTTCTATAAAATCCACGCCACTAAGATTCATCCCTCTTTCAAGATTTTTTTTCTTTCTTCCATTAAATCCTTCATGCCCAATTTAATCCTCCTTTCAAAAATGTATTTTTTTTATTTAGTGAAAATTCCCTTTTTGTTCCAATTTTTATCAAATTCATCGTGCCAAATGTCATCCTCCTTGCTAAATGTATTGTACACATAGAATAAAATCTACCCTATAAATTTCATCCCCCTTTTTACAATTTTAATTTTTCTCTTTTTCTTTCACCAATTTCATCCCTCTTTGAAGATGTTTTTTTTCATTAAATCGATGGTGCTCAATTTCATCTTCCTTCCAAAAATGAATTCTTTTGAAAGTTCCATTGGAAAATTTAGTAGGGAGGGATTTACTCCCTCCCCGTTAAATTTCATCCCCTATCAGTAAAATATATTTTAATTAATTTTAGATAATGCTAGATAATGCTAGATAATATCGATTCAACTTATTGAAATAATATTCCGCATTTAAAAAAAAATCCCTTCCCATTAAATTTCATTCCCCTTCACCAAAATATATTTCAATTAATTTGAGATAATGCTAGATAATATCGATTCAACTTGTTGACAAAGTATTCCGTATTAAAAAAAAATTCCTTCTCATTAAATTTCATTCCCCTTCAGCGAACTATATTTTAATTAGTTTTAGATAATGCTAGATAATATCGATTCAACTTATTGACATAATATTCCGTATTTAAAAAAATCCCTCCCCATTGAATTTCATCTCCTTTCAGCAAAACATATTTTAATTCATTTTAGATAATGCTGGGTAATATCGATTCAACTTATTGACAAAATATTCCGTATTACAAAAAATCTCTTCCCATTAAATTTTATCCCTCTTCAGCAAAATATATTTTAATTAATTTTAGATAATGCTAGATAATATCGATTCATTAAATTTCACCGCCATTCAGCAAAACATATTTTAATTAATTATAGATTATGCTGGATAATATCGATTCAACTTATTAACATAATATTCCGCATTTAAAAAAAAATCTCTTCCATTAAATTTCATTCCCCTTCACCAAAATATACTTTAATTAATTTTAGATAATGCTAGATAATATCGATTCAACTGTTTGACAAAATATTTTGTACTGAAAAAAATCCCTCCCCGTTAAATTTCATCCCCATTCAGCCAGATATATTTTAATTAATTTCAGATAATACTAGATAAAGTCGATTCAACTTATTGAAAAAATATTCCTTCTTAAAAAAAATCTTTGTATTTTATTTGTCGCAGGTTTTACAAGTAACGGCATTGGATCTGGATACTGGTAACAACGCGCGCCTGAGTTATCGTCTTCAGGGCTCAAAAGCGTTTCGCATAAGTCCAAACACCGGTTGGATATATCTAGCTCAGGGTCTCGATCGCGAGATCGTCGATCGTTACGCCCTTACGGTTCTCGCCACTGACAACGGTTCACCAGCGGCGACAGCGAGCGCCTCGGTCCTCGTTACGATCCTCGACGATAATGACAACACACCGCGTTTCGACATCGAATATTACAGTTTCGAGATGCTCGAAAATTTACCATCAGGCACAGTGATTGGCAGCGTCAGCGCCAAAGATCCCGATATCGGCAAGAATTCTCTTCTGCGATACTCGATTGTACAAGCGAACAGCAGCTTCGCGGTTGATCCCGATACTGGTGAGAAAAAAACAAAAATTACGCAAATTTTTTAAAAAGTCAAAATGAAGAGAAATTGTAGGGGAGGTCGAAATGGTCCCGTAAATAATTCGGTCAAAAAAATCTCTTGTCAAATTATCATAAATTTGATGTATTGACTTATTTTTAAGCCGATCCACGATACCTGGGGCATAATGGACCACCCTAAAAAATTATGTCAGAAAATATTTGTTTTTCTTCAAATTATGATGAATTTGAAGTATTTATCCATTTTAAGGCCGATGCATCAGGGGTAAAATGGACCATGAAAAAAAAACATTTTTAAAGTTAAAAACAATATTTTGAGATTAAAAAAAAACATTATCATTTTTTAAAGGGGGGCCGTCGTGTTCCAATTTTTTTTTTCAGTTTCGACAAAATGTCGTGGAATTCGATCAAGATAGAACAAAAGTGAACTAATTTGAGGTTGAAAGCCACAAGTATTAACCGGCTTAGGAAGGCCGCCATGCCCCCCCCCCTCCCCCCACCTAGTGAAATAGCGGAGAAAAGCGTATTTGGAATTTTTCTTTTATTTTTTTTTTTAGGAATTGAAATGATATGTTTCTACAAAAACGTGATTTTTAAAAAAATAACACCTCAGAAATACTCGGTTATTTTTTTGTGCGAAAAAAATCTCACACAATTGCAGCCGAAGACCGGATTATTTAACAGCCTATATTTAAAACTAAATTAAATTAAATTAAAATTAAATTTATTTTGTAATCATTAAAATTGAAATTAATTAAAAATTGGAAATTTTAAGATTAATCTGAAAAAAATTAAATTAATTAAAATTAAATTAATTAAAACAATTATTTAAAATAACCGAAGAAATTTAGCGACTTTTCAAAGTGACAAACCAAATTTTTCCGAAAAAAGGTATTTTTCAGGTGTGTGACATCAAAAGTATAGATCAATTAAAAATTGGCCGATCAAATTCAAAAATTTTATCTAAAAAAAGGCCTGAAAACTGGAGGAAGATTAATTCTGTAGTTTTTGCGATATTTTGCCTGTCTTAAAAAATTTACTTTAAAGAAAAACGCGTTCAAAGTTTAAAAATCGAATTACCGCTAATGAAAACATTGAATCCGCCATTTGCACAAGTTTTATCCGATCATTTCGAAATTTTCAGGAGACATTTACAAGATGATATATTGCTAATGAAATCCACTTTTTTTTTCTAAAAAGTCATTTTTCGACTTTTACGAGCAAGTCCCTTAAGGGGAAAATTTACGATTGTCGGAGAAAGAAAATTTAAGGAGTTTGTGTAATTATAATAATGAGGGGGTGAAAAAAATGAGGGTGGAAAGGGGGTTGAAAAAAAAATCTCGCATGTGTTGCGGGAGAGTTTCATGGGATAATCGAAGGTGGTACAAGTACGAGAGCGTTTAAAATGCGAGAAGAAGGTACATATGGATGCATGTGTGTGTATATATGTAGATATGTAGACACATATATATACTGAGCATAGAGAGAACGCGCGGAAGTAATCTTGGAACGATTCGTCGCACGCGGATGAGCCCGGGCAATAATCCGATAGCCATTATATTCCGCTGAGTGGCTCGCACTCTTCTTCTTCTTCTTCATCCTTCGTCCTTTTCTACTTCTTTCTCTCTTCCTCCCTCACTTTTATTTCTCTCCTTCTCTCATTCTCCTTCATCCTTCATCCTTTTCTACTTCCTTCTCCCTTCCTCCCTCACTTTTATTTCTCTCCTTCTCTCATTCGCTTTCATCCTTCGTCCTTTTCTACTTCCCTCTCCCTTCCTCCCTCACTTTTATTTCGCTCCTTCTCTCCTTCCCTCCTTCTCCTTCATCCTCCGTCCTCTTCTACTTCCTTCTCTCTTTCTCCCTCACTTTTATTTCTCTCCTTCTCTCATTCGCTTTTATCCTTCGTCCTTTTCTACTTCCTTCTCTCTTCCTCCCTCACTTTTATTTTCCCTTTCTCGCATTCTCCTTCATTCATCGTCCTTTGCTCTCCTTCCCTCTCTCTTTGCACGTATCTCCGCGCTACACACGCAAAGAGAGGAGGCGGAGTTTAACGACGCGACCGGAATTCGTTTTGAGGGGCTTTCATACACGAATCCGCCCTGACTCACGCACGCACGTTGTAACGTATTTCGTACTTGATGTGCGTGCACATATATATGTATACATATTATAATGTAAAAGATACGGCGTGTTACAAATGCGATACACGATGGCGTTTCGGGGATCGATCAAAGAAAAGCAAGATGGCGGAAGCAAGAGTGTACGAGACCAGATAACGAAATACGTGTATCAAAAGAATCAATTAAAACGATTTTGGGATATGGAGTGGTCGTGGAAGGACCCATAATAAAATAATTAATTCCTTAATTCTTTGACCGAACGCTGTAACTCTCAAAATTAGTTAAAATCTTTCCTTAAATTCTTAAATTCTTTAAATATTGCCGAACGATTACCTTCGTAAAGTTAATTTCGATTAAAAACAAACTCTAAATTCCATAGGTCAGGAAAAAAAAAACCTTTTTTCCGAAGTCTTCTCTTGCCGCGAGAAGCAGAAACGCACGCGCTTGCGTTAGAAAATAGTACAGGGACGCCACCGCGAAGTGCGACGCGGCGCTAGCATCGATTGGCACGCGTCAGTAGATATACCCGTTACTCGTTGACCGGGACAAAGAGAGAAAGAGAAAGAGAGAAAGAGAGAAAGAGAGAAAGAGAGAAGCAGAGAAAGAGAGAAAGAGAGAAAGAGAGAAAGAGAGAAAGAGAGAAAGAGAGAAAGAGAGAAAGAGAGAAAGAGAGAAAGAGAGAAAGAGAGAAAGAGAGAAAGAGAGAAAGAGAGAAAGAGAGAAAGAGAGAAAGAGAGAAAGAGAGAAAGAGAGAAAGAGAGAAAGAGAGAAAGAGAGAAAGAGAGAAAGAGAGAAAGAGAGAAAGAGAGAAAGAGAGAAAGAGAGAAAGAGAGAGAAGAGAGAAAGAGAGAAAGAGAGAAAGAGAGAGAGAGAGAGAAAGAGAGAAAGAGAGAAAGAGAGAAAGAGAGAAAGAGAGAAAGAGAGAAAGAGAGAAAGAGAGAAAGAGAGAAAGAGAGAGAAAGAGAGAAAGAGAGAAAGAGAGAGAGAAAGAGAGAAAGAGAAAGAGAGAAAGAAAGAAAGAAAGAGAGAAAGAGAGAAAGAAAATGCGTGAAGATATTTCGGGGATCGATCAAAAAAAGAAAATTGGCGGATACAAAAGTACAAGACCAGATAACGGAATACGTGTATCAAAAGAAGAATTGAAAATGATTCTGGGATATGGAGTAGTCGTAAAAGGAACAATGATGAAATAATTCCTTCCTTAATGCTTTCCGAACGCTTATACTCTCAAAATTAATTCAAATCTTCCCTTAAATACTTAAATTCCTTAAATATTTCCGAACGATTATACTCTTAAGATTAATTTTTATCGAAAAGAAACTCTAAATTCCATAAATCGTGAAAAAAACGTATTTCCGATGTATTTTCTTCCCTCAAGAAGTATAAACGCACGCGCTTGCGTTAGGGAATAGTACAGAGACGCCACCGCGACGCGGCATTAGCATCGATTGGCACGCGTCAGTAGATATACCCGTTACTCGTTGACCAGGACAAAGAGAGAAAGAGAATGCGTGAAGACATTTCGGAGATCGATCAAAGAATAATAAGATGCCGGATACAAAAGTACGAGATCAGATAATAAAATACATGTTCCAAAAGAATGATTTACAAAGATTGACGGTAGAGAAATAATTATGAGACAATTAATCTTTTCCTCGACGATCCTTTTGAACGATTATCCTTGTGAAATTAATTTTCATTAAATCGTACTCTAAATTATGTAGCTGGAGATAGATTTTGTTTTCGATGTCTTCTGTGAGAAGTAGAATAGCACGCGCATGCGTTAAGGAATAGTACAGGGACGCCACCGTGACGCGGCGTTAGCATCGATTGGCACGCGTCAGTAGATATACTCGTTACTCGTTGACCAAGAAAGAGAGAGAGAAAGGGAGAGACAATGGGTGGAGACGCGTGAGTTCTCCTCACGGTGTCAGCGTCGATCACACGACGATCTTGACCCAGGGATTTCGTCCAAGGGAAAGGACCTCTGACCTCGCCAAAATGAGACTTTGATATAAACGAGAGAAGAAGAAGAAAAAAAAATCACCGCGTATCCGAGCGAGCTCCATAAGTAGAAGTTTCTAACGAATCTCCCAGAGACAAGATGGACGAAATGAAGAAAAAAAATCCTTCATTTTGCTCATGTATGTACCCGCATCCTCGCGTATCCGGCCGTTATATTGTTGTACGAGCGTAGAAAACTCGAGAATGAGTTAGGGAGTGAGAGAGAGCGAGAGAGAGAGAGAGAGAGAGAGCGAGAGAGAGAGAGCGAGAGAGAGAAAGAGAGCTTCGTACATTCCATGGCGTCGCTTCCGATGCTCGCTACGATCTCTACCGTGTACAATATTGTATATACAGGACTCTCCATCTCAACTCAATGTTTGACCTCTTGGATTGATTCGTGATTTTTTTTTTTTAAACTGAGGCTTAATAAGTGATCCCATTTCTTAAGATTTAAATCTGAAATTTTTTCGAAACGTTGCTAGTTTTTAAAAAGGTTTTTGAGCCATAAGCAAATTTGATTCACCCTGCAAATCGGACGCGTTATTCTTACGATCAGATTTGAATATTGGACAAAAAAAATCGACAATAATGGGTGTTGTTTAATAAATTGAAAAATGTTGAAATATTTACAGCTGAATTTTGTAAAGAGTTGGAAAAGGAATTAATTAATTAGGAGGAATTAATTGCGTTTCTCATGCCAACAAAAACTAAGGATTTTTCATAAAAAGCAGCAGCTATATTTTTACAATTTTTCCCACATTGTATGGAGAAATGCGGGTAAACCATAAGAAAAATGTAACTTTTCCACCCATAAGTATTTTTACCTAAAATTGGATGTTTTCAAGAATTTATGGAGCTTTCTAAATTGGCGTATTTTTTAATTATCTTTTCTATAATGATAGCTGTTGTGAAAAATCTGAAAATTTCACAATTACTAACCTCGGTACAAATGTAGAAGAAATCATTACGTGAATCCGAGAGGCTCAAAATCAGCTGTCGAGTATCCCATTAACACGGAGTATCCCATATAAAAACACAATTTTGAGTGTGTTCAAACCATGAGATAAAATAAAACTTATCCTCTCACATATGTCTAAAATTGTGGTTTTTGGAGAATTTTCGCAGATTATTCAATTGGAACATTTCTCAATATTTTTAGTTGAAATTTTTCATATTTTTTTTACTAATAGCTCTGTGGAAAATCTGCAAAAAATACAAATAACAAAATTGTAGGAAAAATCACGAAGTAAAATTCTCGATGTTGAGGATCAGCTGTTAAATGAGTTAACCCTTAATATCGCGGATATAAACATATTTGTGTGTGTGTGCAAACCCAAACCACAAGAAAAATAAAAATTATCCATCCGCATAAATTATGTCTAAAATTGTGGGTTTTAAAAATGTTTTTTGATACATTAATAAACAAGGAACAAAATCAAAAAAAAAAATTTTTTAATATCTCTTTTTTTCCCACAAAAAAATTCTTGATAAATGTGAAAAAACAGGGGGTCACAGTGGTATTGTTTATAAATTATTCACTTGGGACATTTCTCAATATTTCCAATTGATATTTTTAACAATTTTTTTTTCACTGATATTGATCTGTAAAAAATCTGCAAAAAGTACAAAATCACAAAGTGAAATTGGAAATGTTGAGTAGACTGGTCGTTAAAAATAAATTTTTTTCCGACGCCCCCTAAAAAGCTTCTTTTTGATGAAAAAACGCGAGATACATTTTTTTAAATCAAAAACAACTCATGCCGCAAGACGATCCAAGTTCATTTTTTGATAAAATCATATTTTTTTGGAAATTTCTTATCACAAACAGTATTTTTTTTGGAATAAAAACAATTTTGGAACTCAAATAAATTAAATTCCAAATTCTTTTTTCATTTAATGTTAATAAAAAATGAAGAATTTTAAATTAATAATATTATTTTAAAACCAAAGTAGTACAAACTTGTTTTCTAGAAACAGATTTATTAGTTTCAAGCTTCAGGTAAACTTCCTTTAGTATTTTTTATGATAATTACATTTATGATTATGATTATTATTAGTATTATTATTATTATGATGAAACAACGAATAAAATCAAAGATTATAGAAGTAAAAGTATAAAAAATACTAAAGAAAGTTTACTTGAGCCTTGGAATTAATAAATTTGCTTACAAAAAATAAGTTTGTACTAATTTACCTCCTAAATTATTAATTTAAATATCCTTCATTTTTCATTAACTAGACAACATAAAATGAAAATTTTTTGAAATTTTATTCATTTGAGTTCCAAAATTGTTTATATGTCATAAAAAATACTTGCGATAATAAATTTCCAAAAAACATGATTTTACGAAGAAATGAACTTAGATCGTCTGATGGCACGTGTTTTCTGATAAAAACAAAACAAAAAATTAACCTCGCTTTTTTTAATCAAAAGGAAGCTTTTTAGGGGGCGGTGAAAAAAAAATAATTTTTAACGACCAGTCCAATGTTGAGGATCAGCTGTTGAGCCATGAAATACCTCATACAAAAACATATTTATGTATGTGTGTGTGTATGTATGTGCAAATATATGAGGCATTCCACGCCGATTCGACCTAGGTTTGACCCTTCACCACTCCGATTTTGTCCGCATTTTTATATGGTTTTTTATATGATAAATTTCAGGCGTTCAGCCAAAATGGGCTTTCCTTCTGTTTATAATTAGCTTTTTCGAAATTTTTTTTTCAATACAAGTTGGAACCTAAATTGAGTGGGCGTTATTCAAAAATTTTTGTACGAATTGAAGGTGTTTAAAAAAATGTTTGGATAAGGGCCCACTCAATTCCGATTTCTCTTTCCAGTTTGGGCTAAAAATACTTTGTTTAAAAAATTATCGTTATGTCAAATCTCTTCGAGAAAATCTGAAAAAAATCCTGAGTGCTTTCCAGAGGGACTAAAAAACCATAAAGAATCGCGGACAAAATCGGAGAGGTGAAGGGTCAGACCCAGGTCGAATTGGTCTGGAACGCCCCATATGTTAGGGATAAGAGGTGGATGAAGAATCGAGAAGGCGCCTTCTTCCCAGCAAGGCACAGAATGGAAGAGCGTGCCCGGAATCCTTTTCCTCACTCACAACTACAAGCTCCTTTCTCTCTCATTCGCAAATGCTCGCGCTATCAGCATCAACTCTGTGTTGTACGGAGCACGCGTCCGATTATAAACATACGTTTCAATCGTACAACCGCCGAGGCCGAGGCCAATCTCTATTCCTCGCGTGTTAAAGCTATAAAGAAGAAGCTGCGATATGGATTATGCATTTATTATTTGCGTTTACTGCCGACCATTTTTCCACCCTTTCGTTTTCTCTTCAACATACCAAAAAGGTATAGTCAAGAAAATTGCTACTCTCCCATCGATCATTACCATTCAAATTCTTACTGCCACTATTTGATTTTTTCCAACCACAAAAATTCCACTTCATTAAACTCCGATTTGCATTTTACTGCATTATTAGGATTTTTTTTAATTTCTTCTTATTTCTTGATTTCTTCTGGGACTGAAAATAGCCGATTTTTGGGATTTTTTTTGTAAGTAGGGATGATTATTCGAGGGTAAGACGAAAAGCAATTTATTAAATATATATTCAACTATATTAATACAATTTTTGTTTTAAATATTAAAAATTGACAAAGTTACTATGAACGTAGTGACATTATAAAAAAATGACTCCTCCTGGTGGCAGCGATACAGCAATGAAAAATCATCTGAAATAAAAAACCCAAATTTTATTTTAATCTACACAAGAGTCACTATCGTTAAGCTTAGCCATTTTTTGAAATAATTTTTTTCACGAAATGGCGCTGATTTTAAATTTTTTCTTTTTTTTTTAACTATTTTTTATTTTTAAAAGGATTTACAAAATAGTAATTTTCAAAATTTTGAAAATCGGCTCCGCACAACTTTAGCCAATGCGATTACAAAAATTGAAAATAAAATTTTCATTGGCTCATTGGTCTTCCAGCAATCGATGTTACCTCGAAGTTCACCATTTTTTTTTTCACTCAAAAAATACTTTGATCAGTTCCGGAAAAAATTCTGCTTAACATGGAGTGGGAGAAAATTTTCTTCTATTTTTTTTTATCGATTGAAAACAAAAAATTTCCCATTGGGGTTATTTCACAAAACATCACTCTGAAAATTGGTGAGGATTTATAAAGGACCTCAGAGTTTGAAAAATTGAGAAGAAAAAAAAATGGACAGTCGTAATCCTCGAAATTTTTTTTATTTTCATTAAAAAAAGTGCAAAAAAAATTAAGAATGGCCAACTTCGAGAAAAAGATGATTTTTCTCGAAAAAGTGAAAAATCTCATAGATTTCAATATCTTAACATTTTTTTGTATTTTTTTTTCGGAAAGTATATTTAAAGACGAAAATTTGGAAAAAAAAACGTCCCAATCAGTCAATTTTTGAAGAAGTTACAGCTATTTGAAAAAAAGCCTTTTTTTGGGTTGGGTAAAAAAATTGAAAATTTCCTGAAAAATGTTTTTAATGGGGTCGAAAAGGAAAACAAAATTTCAGCTAAATCGAAAGGGGTCGGGTTCAAAAGTGGTTGATTTGACATGGAATGACCCATATACTTACTTACTCTTCCTTTGGGTATATCTCACAGTCAATTTTGAGATTTTTAGTTGAAAATTTATCTACATATTTTTGAAGATATGAACTTTGAGAAAATGGGAAAAAATTTCCATTTTTTTGACCCGCCACAGTTCCCCCTTAATTGGAAATAATTAAAATAATTCCAGTTCATCAAATTCCCATTTGGATTTTATTGTATCGGGATTTTTTTTTCATTCATTCATATTTTTGTCAACGACGAGGTGATAATTTTGTTCTCTCGATCGTTTATTTACTCGTTTAATTTTTACGAGCGTAAAAAAAGGATGGAACAGACCCAAAAAAAGGTTTTTTTTTCTCAAAGAGAAGACGATGCAGGTACCGCGATCAAAGTTGTTTTTTTTTTCATCACGAAAGCCGATATGCTCTCGGGTCGTGGCTTGCCCAAATATTGGTAGAGAATAAGAGAGACAAACCTTGTCTATATATATATATATAAACGATGACTACACGAGAAATGCATTAGCACGCGCTCTACTACACTTTTTATTGTCCTTTAACGTGGATCGCGTTTGCCAAGAAATTCTTGGATTCTCTTCTCGTTTACCAGGAGAATTTCGTCGCGACAGACATACACATTCCCTCTCATAGGGGAAACCCTCTCCGTCTCTTATTACCGACGTCTCGTATTTTTCCCGTATTTTGCATACTGCCTAGTCTTCCTTTTTTTCCCTTCTTAATTTTTTCGCATTTTGTTTTTTTTTACCGCAAAAAAAAAAGGCGAGATCACAACCCGCGAACCGCTGGATCGTGAGACGAGAAGCTTGCACGAGTTGGTACTCGAGGCACGCGATCAAGGAACACCGTCGAGGGCCGCCAGAGTCCCTCTCAAAGTCACCGTGCTCGACGTTAACGACAATTCACCGGAAATCGTCGATCCTCAGGGGGACGTTGTCAGCGTCCGGGAGGAACAACCATCGGGCACAGAAGTCGCGAGGGTGCGAGCACTCGACACGGATCTCGGTGAAAATGCCTCGGTCACGTACAGCATTTTGAAAGGTAACGATATTTCATAAGTTTTCATTTTTTAAGATCGATTTTTCAAATTTGAATTTCATCGATTTTTAGATCTTTTTCATTCATTTTCATACATTTTACTAATCTCGAATTATTGATTATATTTTTAAATAATTTTTTATGCATTCTATTCTAGTAAAATCCTTTATATCACTCAGTACAATAATGGACGCTTTTACGTCCGCAAGTGGACGTGAAAACGTCCATATTGCACCTCGTGATATAAAATATCGTACATCGTACGTGTAATGTACTATTATTGCTAATTTTGATTTTTTAACAATATTTCATTGGTTCTTTATTTTTTTTATCGATTTTTTAAATCGCAATTCCATCGATTTTCTGCTGATTTTTCATTAATTCTAGTTTGGAGTAATGTCGAATTGTTAATTATCTTTATATCTATCTTCATACCTAGTAGCTAATTTTTTTTTTTTATGAACTCTCCTTTAGTCGAATCCTTGATTGCTAATTTTCATTTTTTATAACGATATTTCATTATGTTTAATTGTTTTATCGATTTTTTTAATCGCAATGCAATCGATTATCTGCTCATTTTTCATTTATTCTATTTTGGAGTGATCTCGAATTTTTAATTATCTATTAATCTATCTTCCGATCTAGTAGCTAATTTTTTAGTTCTTTTCTATGTGTTCTACTTTAGTGGAATCTTTGATTGCTCTTTTTGATTTTTTAACGATATTTCATTAATTTTAATTATTTTATCGATTTTTTAAATCGCAATTCCATCGATTATCTGCTCATTTTTCATTTATTCTATTTCGGAGTAATCTCGAATTTTTAATTATCTTTTTATCTATTTTCCGGTCTAATAGCTGTTTTGTTAGTAATTTTCTATGAATTCTATTCTAGTGGAATCCTTGTGTGCTAATTTTTATTTTTTAACAATATATAATTGGTTTTAATTTTTTTATCGATTTTTTAAATCATATTTCATCGATTATCTGCTCATTTTTCATTCATTCTATTTCAGAGTAATCTCAAATTTTTAATTATCTTTATATTCATCTTCTGATTTAGTAGCTGAATTTTTAGTTATTTTCTATGAATTCTATTGAAGTGGAATCCTTGTTTGCTAATTTTTATTTTTTTAACGATATTCCATTAGTTTTTATTTTTTATCGATTTTTCAAATCGCAAGTCCATCGATTTTCTGCTCATTTTTCATTCATTTTACTTCAGAGTAAGGTAAATGTCCCAATACCCGCCCACGTCCCAGTACCCGACCACTTGAACCAATATATCAGCAAGTTAAGCGTTCACTTAAGAGGAGGCTAAATACCATTTTCGTTCAATCCCTACATTATCGACTTATCACCGTCGTCCAGTCTTTCTCCCAAAACCGTAAATGAAAATTTATTAAATTTTGAAAATTCAGAGAAGAATGAGTTAATTAATAATTAATTGATAATTAAGGGGCTAAAAAGCGTCACAACTAACTCCAACGAATTCATTGGAGCCCCAAAAATATTAGGTTACTCGTCAGAATCCATGGTGCTGCCCTCCCTCGCACGTTTGTAAACTAGATTTCGCCATTTCGTGTTTCGATAAAACTACAATTTGTCGATATTTATCTCCTTATGCGCCATCCAAACTTACGATGTGTTTTTTCCATAAAATAATGTCGAAAACGTCTTGATATTTGTGTCTCGGCGTTCTTCATGGAGCCTCACTCTTAGTTTAGACGAAATACAGTAAAAAGTCTCATAATTCAAGATTTTCAATTACAGATTCCTGATGGTAATCGGATCTATAATTTTTTTTTTTTTTTCATAAAAATTTTAGTAAGGCTCCATTTGTGCCATAATTCCGATTATACTGTTAAAATTTTATTGAATTCTATTCATTCGTATGAGATCAAGTTTGGATGGCGATTTCGAAGCGTAGTGTCGGTATTTAGCCTCCTCTTAAGAGAAATCTTAAACTGTGAATTGATTTAATATCCAGGATTCATAATCTACGTATACGACACTACTTTTAATAGTTCAAGAATCGTCTGTAATTTAATTTTGGATAAATATGACAGCACGCGTACTATTCGGGGCACGGAAGCCATTATCTAAGCTGAAGTACTAAGGAATCGCGATATCTTATTGACGCAATTTCGAAGTGGTTTTTATTGTTTTCGAACCGAGCCTTAGCAGTTTTTATTCGGAAAGATACCACCAATTTGATCATGTTGTCTCAATTAGCCAAAAATGCGTTTTAGGTACTTAATTTTCATGACCGTTTATTGGTACATACGAAATGTATCTTGTACCGATAACCGACCATGTGTCCGGATATCGGTACTTGCTCGCGACTATGTTCAGTCCCAGTAACCGGACATCTGCGGACATGTATATTATTCGTGCATAACCTCAAAATTTCGGTGACACATTCTCCGAGCAGCGACGCTTTTTTCTCAATTCACCCCGTCCCTTCCCCCCACCATAGAGATGAGTGGTCGGTTATAGGGTCCTAATGTGTGGTCGGATATTGGGTCATATAGAAAAACGGGTGGTTGGGTACTGGTACATTTACATTTCTCAGTATTTTCGGTGATTACGAATAAACAACTAATTATAGCAACAACTATACCCTGTGTTTTGAAAACTAGAGACTTCAAGCTTTCCAATAGTCATAGTTGTTATAGAAAATAGTTTATTTTTGGACGCGAAAAACAAGTTAACTTTTTCGTCGCCTCTTAGATGGTCGGGTATTGGGACATTTACCTTAATCTCAAATTATTAATTATCTTTATATCCATCTTCCGATCTAGTAGCTGATTTTTTAGTTAATTTCTATTAATTCTATCCTAGTTGAATCCTTGATTTCTAATTTTCATTTTTTATTTCCATCATTCAATCTTCTTAGTTACTAATTCTTTATATTTCTTTCAAGAATTTTATTTTGGAGTAAAATCAATCAGATTCAAATTCGTTCATTCATTTTTTCAATCTTTGGTTCTGACTTCTGAAATGATTGTTATAAATTATATTTTGGAGTAAAATTCCTTTATCTCCATTTTCTAATTTATTTCTCAATCTTTAGTAATTAATTTTCAAGTTATTCTCCACGATTATAATTTCGAAACAATATTTCATTATTCAATTTTTTTACCCACCTTTCAATCTTTTGTTGTTAAATTAATTTATTTTTTATAAATTCTATTTCGGAGTAAAATTGATGAATTTCAATTTCGTCCATTCTTTTTTCAATTATTAGTTCATGATTTTGGAGTTATTATTCATAAATAACATTTCAGAGTAAGATTCATTAATTTTCATTCTTTCATTTATTTTAAAATATTTAGGTGATAATTTTTTACTTTATTGTTCATGAATATAATTTTGGAGTAAATTCAATCAATTTTTAATTTTTTCATTAATCTTTCAATATTTGCTTGTTAATTTACAAATTAAATTTTTACGAATAGTATTTCACAAAACACTTTCATTGTATATTTATATTTAAAAAGATTTTAACCCCTTGCTGCAATCAAGCAGAATCTCATTCGCAATTCGTTTTATCATTTTCAGATCGTGATTCAGACGGTTACAACGTGTTCGCGATAGATCCGGTAACCGGTATGATAAGAACAAAATCTGTGCTCGATCACGAGGAGCGCAATGTTTACAGATTATCGGTACAGGCGAGCGACGCTGGTCGACCGCCACGTAACAGCGTTCGAACACTTCGAGTCGAGGTGCTCGCGCTTGCCGATAATCGACCAACGTTTTCCAGTAGCAGTCTAACCTTCAAAGTGAGTTTTCAAAACAAAAAATCGTTCTCAAATTACTTTACAAAAAAAAGACAATAATTATTTTTAAACAATGCAACCGAGACATAGCGATAGGAAATCAGTCGTTTAAAATACAATAGTAGGAAACGAACTTTATTTTTATTTTATTTTTATTTTATTTTTATTTTATTTTTATTTTATTTTTATTTTATTTTTATTTTATTTTTATTTTATTTTTATTTTATTTTTATTTTATTTTTATTTTATTTTTATTTTATTTTTATTTTATTTTTATTTTATTTTTATTTTATTTTTATTTTATTTTTATTTTATTTTTATTTTATTTTTATTTTATTTTTATTTTATTTTTATTTTATTTTTATTTTATTTTTATTTTATTTTTATTTTATTTTTATTTTATTTTTATTTTATTTTTATTTTATTTTTATTTTATTTTTATTTTATTTTTATTTTATTTTTATTTTAATTAAAAATAAATCTAAAAAAAAATGTTTATCGATTTTTCAGGTACGAGAGGACGCGAGTATCGGCGATCCGGTAGGTTCAGTTTCCGGGGCGGGTCCCGCCGGACGCGTGGCCTTTACGCTTCATTCTTTGACCCCACTTACTGAATTTGCCGCATTCGACGTTGATCGCGGTTCCGGTCAATTGGTCGTCGCTCGTTCGCTCGATCGTGAAAACGTCAGCGAGTACAATCTCGACATCCGCGCTCTGGACACAACGTCGATCGGCAATCCTCAGAGTATCGCCGTTTCGGTGAAAATAATAATCGAGGATGCCAATGACAACGCGCCAATTTGGCCGCAGGATCCAATGACGATAAGTGTCAGCGAGGAATCGATGATCGGCTCGACGATCTATAATCTAACCGCGAGTGATCGCGACAGCGGACAAAATGGCGAACTAACGTACGATCTTGTCTCGGAATTTCCGTCGACCGGAAGTTTCGCCGTCGACTCACTGACCGGAGCTCTTACGCTCGCGAAATCGCTCGATCGCGAGGAACGAGGCGATTTCACCCTCGTACTGAGAGCTTCGGATTGCGCGCCGATCGCCGAGAGACTCGCCGCTACTGTCACCGCCAGAATCGTCGTCATCGATCGTAATGACAACGATCCGATTTTCATCGCACCGGAAATAACGAGATTGCCAGCGACTGCCGATCTTTCGCCAGGTAAGATCAGTCAGTATTAGGGTATATGCATGTATTTTTTTTCGAAATATTTTCAACTCACTGCTTACATCGTCATAGCATGGTCAAAAATATAAATACCGTTGAAAAGGTTTCAATTAATTTTTTGAGAAATATTTCAAACGGAGAATGAATTTGAGACGTTTAAACACCGCCATTTTCGCGCGCCTTCAACGACGTCACAACGATTTATACTATTTTTTTTTGCCAAAATACATAGAAAGTTGACTTGACTCACGCCATACATAATATTACGTATTATTACTTATAAAGTAATAAATATGCGTCCGTGTCTTACATTAAATGTTGAAGGATTATAGGTTATGTTTACTGCTCTCAAATCCAAAGTGTCCTAGATGATTCCCAATCTCACTAGGATCCTGAAGTTGCACTAGATAAGTAAAAGACTGCAAGAATTCTATTTTTCCTTATCAAACACTGCAAATACCACACAAATATTAACTATACGAGTCTGTTGACATAGCATCTGACGTCACATTTCGTCTCAACCAATGGCGTTGCGTATCGCAATTTTAAATTTCGCTCGCATAATTTGCACTTTTTATTTAAAAATTTATACAATAAAAAAAGATGCAATAAAAAAAGATGCAATAAAAAAAGAATTAAATGAGAAAAAATTTGGTTTAGATATAATGTCCGGTCAATTTAAAAAATATATTTAAACGAAATTTAAACTACACGCATATTCCCTATTCATCAATGTTTTCTAGTTGATTTAAATGGCTTTTTATACGTCTGCTGCTAATTAGTTTTCAAATCGCAAATATAATTATTTGTAAAACTTTTTGAGACAGATTTTCTGGAATTATTTTTTCCCTGAAAATAGGAGATTTCTAGTTTTAAATCGCTATGCAAATTTTCTGACGTTGAAGAAAAAATTTGATATGGTTTAAGAAGTTTCATTTTTGCTCACATTTGCCAAAATTCAATTTATCAACTTTAAAATATTTTAGTTACAAATTCGCGGTTGGTTAACTAAAATCACTGTATCTTTTTTTTCTGGCGGATTTAAAACTCCATTTTGTGCTCATTTTCTTCATAATCGATGGAGCTTTGGAATGCCTTTTAATATCTCAAATTCCGACTATTTTTCAATTTATGGCACATTTTCAAAATCGTTGCATCGATTTTGATCATCGATTTTTAAAGTGCGATTACAACTTGAAATATCGAACAAACTATATTCGGTGAGAAATTTACACAGGCCCACAAAAAAAGTTGTGTGCGCTGGGGATCAGACCATATTTTTCTCTTGTATTTTTTTCCCGCTGAATATGAATTTGAAGTCAGATTTAGGGGTCGATGAGCACATTCTCGAGAAAATCCATAAAAACTAATAAAAATCATGATCTAGTAATTTTTTCTATTTGATGATAATATCCTTATAATTTTCGTTGTTTCCTCACCCTTTTGTTTTCAAATGACCTATTCAGTGGATTTCTGCTGCGCTTTTTTCCTCCCTCTCGTGTTTCTCTTTGTAACATCCAACAGTAATCAGCAAACATATTTATTCCCCATTGTCCCTGAAATCGCCGTTCAAATTTCTTCAGATCTTCGTGAAATCTTTCTCCTTGCTCTTCACCAAAGTCTCCGTTATTCGCCGGGAATCAATAAGATGAGAATCAAGAAGCTGCATTTTCAAATTCATTAAACAACCTGGATTTTCAAAATTTTTTATCATAGTTGCCACAATATTTTTGTAATCAGCATCTTTCATATTACCCAAAAATTTAGTACACACTTCTTTGAAACTTAACCATGATACCTTCTCTTGGTCATTCATAGCTAAAACGAATTCTGCATCTCTGAATAACTTTTGGATTTCCGGTCCATCGAAGATGCCTTCTTTTAGTTTAGCATCAAATTTGTGCTTAAATACCACGAAATGTTGACTGAACACTGGCAAAAAAATTTTGTTGAAAATGCAAAAATTTGTTTCACTCAACCAAATATTTGTTTCCGGACGTTCAACTCGATCATTTTGGTAATTCAACAAAATATACAGTGAAAGTTTTAGTTAAATCGTTGCTTGAATGGGCAAAGTTTCAGTTCAATCAAATAAAAATTTGTTACTTCGAATAAAAATGTAATCCACACAGAGAAATAAACGATTGAGCTGACTAATTATCAGTTGATTCCATATATGTATATTCTATGTATCAAAATAAATACTTGATACAACCCATTATTTATTTCAAGTATATAAATAATGTGATATAGATGGATTAAATATTTGGTTCACGCAATTATCCGATTGTTTCAATGCACCAATATTTTGTCGAACGAATAATATATTTAGTTGGTGCAATTAAATTTTCAATCCTGAAATTATTTATGGCTATACATAGTACAAAAAAAAAGATGTAGTATTTGAAAAATAATTCAAAATGCATTTTTGACCAGCCTCAAAATGAGCGACATAAAAAAAAATAGTATTTGCGCGAATCGTCCGAACGAATTTTACGCTCTCTCCGACGGGGATTCGAACCTGCGACCCTACCTACCTATCCTACTTGACGACCTAACACGCTACCTACCGAGCTACGGACTGCTTACGAACTTTCTCAACTTTTGTGGTATATGAATGGTACGGTGTGTCGAAAAAATAATGATATGGACTAAATAAATTGACTAAACAAATAAATAAACAAATAAATTGGACTAAATTGTACCTGTAAATTGACCAAATAATTTCGTTCACCTCATATCTTATGGTTAACCAAATCCATTTGTTGATTTAATTATAGTTTCACTATTTCAAACAAATTAATATCGAATCAACTAAATTATTATCGACTAAATGGATCAAGTTGATTTAACTGAACTTTTTTCTCAGTGATCAAATTATTGTTCATAGTATTCAAATGAATAATTTTGTATTTCAACAAAATTAAATTTCGTACAACAAAATCGTTTCTTCGTTGTAAAATATGGACAACCAAATGATTTTTTTCATTTCTCATCATTATATGCTGGTTAAAAAAAAACATTTCGCGATAGACACAATATTATGGATTGTTTTGAATACATATACTTATTTGTTTTGGCAATATAAAAAATGTTTGTACCAAACAAATCGTTTGATTGAAAATACGAAATGTTCGCCTGTTACAGCTACATTTATCTAGTTAATATACAAATCAACAAAATATTTCTTTACGGCAACTCAGTAATGTGTAAATTGGACTAAATTGTATCCGTAAATTGACCAAATAATTTTGTTCACCTCATATATTATGGTTAACCAAATCCATTTGTTGAATTAATTATAGTTTCATTATTTCAAACAAATTAATATTGAATCAACTAAAATTTTATCAACTAAATGGATTTAGTTGATTTAACTAAACTTTTTTCTCAGTAAGCGAATCACTCTACACCCCATTAAAGGGTAGTTGTCGTCGCAGTCCAAACACTCCGTGGTAGCAAGTTTCAGCCGGTACTCGGACCAAGCTTGTCAAAAAACGAAAGATCATAAATGTATTTCATCTTTGTGTGACCTAGATGAGACACAATAGGATGTGAGTTAACATGTTTGCAAAGTACTATTGGTTATTACAGAGAGAAACAAACAAAAACGTCATGCCAACAATATCATACAAAAAAGATTACTGGATCATGATTTTCATCAGTTTTTATGATTTTTTTCGAGAATTTGCTCATCGACCCCTAATTCTGACTTCAGATTCGTCTTCAGCAGGAAAAAATACGTAGGAAAAATATGGTGGGACACTCAGCACACACAACTTTTTTTTTGTGGGCCTGTGTTATCAATGGAATTCTTTGCCTAATCAATATATATATATTTTATTTTTGTTAGGATCCACGATAGTGAGAGTAGTAGCTATGGACAAAGACGCCGGTGACAATGGTCGCGTCTCTTACGTCATAACGGCAGGAAACGAGGAGGGAAGATTTTCCGTCGGCTATGATTCAGGAATAGTGACGCTGATGAAGTCGATCGTGAGAGACGCCGAGATCGAGATAACGGCTAACGATCATGGAAATCCGGCGCGTCGTTCTACTCTGAATTTGACTCTGACGATGTCCAATGGTCGAACGAGTGGACCACCGCGTCTCTTGCTTCCATCACCGATTGCCAGGATATCGGAGGATCTGGCGACCGGAAGTACCGTTTTGGATGTAGCTGGACCCGCCATCAGCGGCGAGCAAGGTTAGTCCTGGACATAGTTGTAAATAATGCATTACTTTGATATTGCATTACTGTATTTATTACCCATTACACTGCATAATGTGAAATGAATGTACCATTACAAAATACAAAAGTAATGAGTAATGTATGCGTGTTCCATTACAATTTAAAAAAGTAATGTGTAATGTATCCATGTCCCGTTACAAATAAAAAAGTAATTTGTAATGGATGCATGTGCCATTAAAAATAAAAAAGTGATGTGAAATGGATGCGTCTTCCATTACAATTAAAAGAAGTAATGTGTAATGGATGCATGTCCCGTTACAAATAAAAAAAAAGTAATGTGCAATGGATGCATGTACCATTACAAATAAAAAAAGTAATGTGTTCGCTCACTAAAAGTTCATCCACAATCATCACAAATGATTCATAAAATTAAAAAATAGAAACAAAAAACAGACAGTTCATCGTTAAATATGAAGTACGAAAATGTACTCAACTCCAAAAATTATCTAACTTTATATTGAACTTGCTTTTACACGCTGTTACCCATAATTATAAGCAATCTAATAAAAATTACAAGTTACTGATACAAAATTTTTCGTTTTATTGAATATCCAAATAATGTGCATGTTCTTTTTTTTTAACTTTATGGATCATTTGTGATAATTGTGAATGAACTTTTAGTGAGCGAAATAAAATAAGGAGACAGCAATGTGCAAGTTTTTAATGCGAGCACGGCAATTTTTCTATCTGTAATGGAATATTCTCCACTGCAAATTACTTTTTTAGAAAATTGTAATTTGTAATGGAACGTGTATACATTACACATTACTTTTTTATTTGTAATGGAACACGCATCCATTACACATTACTTTTTTATTTGTAATGGCACATGCATCCATTACACATTACTTTTTTATTTGTAATGGAACATGCATACATTACACATTACTTTTCTATTTGTAATGGAACACGCATCCATTACTTTTTTATTTGTAATGGCACATGCATCCATTACACATTACTTTTCTTATTTGTAATGGCACGTGCATCCATTACACATTACTTTTTTTAATTATAATGGGACATGCATCCATTACACATTACTTTTTTTAATTGTAATAGAACACCAGTGATCGGTAAAAAAAAATTTTTAGATTTTTAATTAATCGTTATTTACAAAATTAATATTATCATCCATTATTTTTTGAGGTATTTCGATAATCAGTAATTTAAAGACCAATACTACGAATTATTTGGATATTGAATATGTGTATTTCTTTGAATTATACATTATTATAAAAATTAGTAATTGAATTATGTCAATTATTGATTATTTGAATAATTAGTAATGTATGTATCTAAATTGCTAATTATTAGACCAATTAGTAATTGAACTATTTCAATTATCAATTATTTGAATAATTAATAATTTAGATATATAAATTATTAGACTAATTAGTAATTGAACTATTTTAATCACTAATTATTTGAGTAATTAGTAATTATATTAATTATCAATTTTCGGAGTAATTAATTCAAGCTTTTTATATTTGAATCGGAATCTTGAGTTTTTCAGCGTCAGCATGTTTCGAGCAATCGTAAGAAAAAAGAAAACTCTACACTTTAGCTTGAATTTGAAAATTTTTCTAGACTCCAGGGAATTTTTTTTGTCAATTCAGCGTAAAGATCATTCAGATTATGTTACTTTCTTCAATTCAAAAGGAGTCGAAGGAGTCTGTCCAATGATTTATCGCTAAGTGAACATCGATCAAAGAAATTTTTTAAAAATTAGTAATTAGAAGAATGAAGTTTCTAATTATTCGAATCATTAATAATAGGGAAGAATAATTAACTAATTTTTTGAAAAATTAGTAATTAGAAGAATTAATTATCAAATTATTCGAATAATTAATAATTGGAAAAAATTATTAACTAATTTCATACAAAATTAGTAAGTAGAGTACTTAAGTATTTAATTACTTGGATAATTAATAATTAGATGGAACAATTACCTAATTTTTAAAAAGTCAGTAATTCACAAGAGCCAAGTTTTAATTACTTGCTTATTGAGTAATTTGATCTAAATTACAAGTTATAGGTTTATTGGATAATAATCGAACGTAAATTATCGAATTTTCGAATCTTAGAAATACCTTACTACCTAATTACTGAGTGCCTTAATTATAAAATATTCTAACACAGAGTAATTAGTGGTAATTAAATTGACGAAAATATCGATTTTGCCGATCACTGTGGAACACCCATCCATTACACATTACTTTTGTAATTTGTAATGGAAAACTTGTTCAATACACATTGCCCAAAGTACACTGAGAAAACAGTTTATTTATAGATACTAGGATTTGTTAACTGTTAAGAAATGGTAAAGTTGGATATGGCGAAATAAATATTTTGTGACAGTTAATGAATCATTCATTTGAGCCTCTGAATCGTATCCAACTGGACCATTTGTTAACAGTTACTAAATCCTGGTATACCGTTGTTTTTTTAATTTTTATTGCTTGCAAAATTTTTAAATATGTATATTTTTTAATTTACAAAGCTTCTAGACAGTTTGCATTTTAAAAAAATTAAAAAAATCCGATTTTGTCATTTCAATTTCATCTGCTTCCACTGGGAATCGAACCCGCGACCTGCCTATCTATCCTACCTGACAACCTAGCACGCTGCCTATTACGCTACCGACCACTTGTGAATTTCTTTTACTTATTTGATATATCAGTGGTGAAATGCCAGAAAACGAGTCACATTTGAATATTGTATATTAATTGATGCAATCAACGAAGAAGATAGTTGCACATTTTCACAATCACAAATTCACAAATCACAAATAGGTTATTCTCACGCGGCCACGAAATCCACTGGAACAATCGACTCGACGCCACGCCGCGCGCTCGTGCGTGCTTTGCCTATATGATATATCCGTGGTAAAATGCCAGAGAAATCAAGTCACACTTGAATATTATGTATTAATTGAAGCCATCGGAGAAAAAAATAATTGCACATTTTCACAGTAATAAATAAGTTATTCTCGCGCGGCCACGAGCTTCACTGGGAGCAATCGACTCGATCATATGTTTTTCCGTCGTATCTACGCACGTACCGCGCGTTCAGGTGCTGCGCAGATTCTCAACTAACTATATCAATGCCCAGATTTGTTAACCGTTAACAAATCATGTACAGATTTGTTAACTGTTAAGAAATAATTGTTTGAAACAAGTCGTTGGTATTTTAACTGTGATTTGCTAACTATTAACAAATCTACGTCTGATTCAACAAAATTTTGTTTGCTCTAACCAAATATTTAATTTCCGAGAAGTCTACGACTGTTTTAATGCAACCCTACTGAGCCAACATCTTAAATAAAGATTCATTAACGACTAACAAATTTGGTAACAGTTAAGAAATATTTCAGAAAAAGTGCCAACTAAATATATTTCGTAACTATAAATAAACTGTTTTCTCAGTGTAATGGGTAATGCATTACTTTTATATTGTCATTTTCACAACTCTGGTCCTGGACATACTTATAATCAATCGTGAAATAAGTGGGAAATTTGTTTGAGGGAGGATTGAAAAAAAAATTCAATGAAGAAGGGAATGACGAAAACATTGCGATGGATGCAATTCCGCATGAGATAAATATGGGGAATGGCGTCTCGAAGGACGTTTTACGATTGAGCATCCGGGTGAAAAGCAGGTAGAGGTGTATTACACACTGATGCTATGAAAAATAAGAATGAGGATGAGGAAGAGGAGGAGGAGGAGGAGGAGGAGGAGGAGGAAGAAGAAGAAGAGGAAGATGGCGAGTAGAGGGATTGCGAACAATGGCCGCGTATATCATCGTGCCGGCAGGAGTCCTGCAAGGACTACGCATAGGCAAATCACCGCCGCTCTTGGAACCGGCAAATCCAAGCGTTGTATGCGTCCGTGTCAACCCCTCCGGTAGCAGTTGCGAAAGACGCACACAAATCTCCTCCTGCCTTTTTTCTTCTTTTACTCCTCCTTTCTCTTAACCGCTTTGTCTAAGCCCGCTTGAAAAAAAAAAAATTATAAAATGAAATACCACCGGCAGGCTAAACGAAGTCCCTCCTTCGACCCTGGAATTTTAGAATCGAATTTATTAAACGCGGATAACGAGGGGTGAAAGAGGATTTTGAGACTCGAGGATGTGGATAGTTTCGGATTTTTCGTCTTGGTGTATTATTTTGAGGTCATTGATTAAACTTCTTTTTTTGGATATACATTTTTCGGTTGTGCACTTTTGAGGCATTTTTTATTGATTTTATATTGGAAGAATTTTTTGTTGACAATTATTTGGTTGAAATATTTTTTAAATTTTTTTTTCCAGAGAAATTGATTAATTTTTATTTTCCATTCATTTTACAATCTCTAGTTGTCCATTTTTGAGCTAATATTTCAGACATTGCATTGGTGATAAGTCGATTTGTTCTCAAAGTGCGAAAGTTCTCAAAGTTTCAATGTTTTTCGTGTAATTGTTGATGTAAAATTTGGAGGTGATTCATTAAGCTTTGTTTTCTTTATTTACATCGTTCAATTTTCAGTGATGCATTTTTGAGGCATTTTCTGTGGATTTTATATTGGAAGAATTTTTTATTTATAATTTTCATTCTTTTTGTCCAGCGTTCAATCTTGGGTTACTAATTGTTGAAATATTTTTTAAATTTCATTTTCGAGGGAAATTGATTAATTTTAATTTTTCATTCATTTTACAATCTCTAGTTATTCATTTTTAAGTTAATCTTTGTGACATTGCATTGTTGTTAAGTCGATTCGTTCTCAAAGATCGAAAGTTCTCAAAGTTTCAATGTTTTTCGTGTAATTGTAGGTGTAATATTTGGAGGACATTGATTAACTTTTATTTTCTTTATACACATCGTTCAATTTTTAGTAATGCAATTTTTAGGAATTTTCGGTGGATTTTATATTGAAAGAATTTTTTATTTCATTCATGTCCAACGTTTTATCTTGGGTTACTAATTGTTGAAATATTTTATAAATTTCATTTTCAAGGGAAATTGCTTAATTTTTATTTTTCATTCATTTTACAATCTCTAGTTTTCCATTTTTTAGTTGACCTTTCAGACATCGCATTGTTGTTAAGTCGATTCGTCTTGATGAGAATTTAACAATCACGTATATTAAAAAAAAAAAAAAAATTGTCTATTGTCATCTGTGACTATTTATAATAATTCAGGAAATTATTTTATGCTCTATGAAACGGGAAATTAACGTTAATTTCTCTCAATTGTATTTTTCGATTTTAAAGAATTTCGTCAAGGAAAATATGAATCAAATCCACAATTCGATTTCCAGTAAACATTAAAAAACCATTATTTTTCAGCAATCATTTTTTTACTGTGTACTGTTTCGTATTTTTTTTTCGTAACTTTCGTGGATACTATAATTATTTTAGTTAGTCTTTAAATTTAATATTCGCAAATTTTAATTTATTAAATTTCTAATTAATTCTAATTTTTTAAAAAATCAATTGAGTATTTACAAATTTTTAATTTTTTAATTTTTAATTTTTTTTAACTGTTTCAAATTGAATATTCACGAATTTCATAAACAATTAATATGTAACGACTTGAAATAGAATTTTAATTAAAATTGATTAAAATTTTATTCAAAAACTTTATTGTTTTTTTTTGTCACTTTCAGCTAACGTCAGTTTTCACATTCCCGCCGGTTCTGCCTACGACAAATTTGCCATTTCCAACGCGGGTGTTCTCTATCTGAAGGATTCTCTCGATCGAGAGGATATCGAACGTTTCGACGTTCCAGTATTGGCAAAATCGAACAAACTTCTCGATCTCACGACCGTCGAGGTTATTGTCGTCGACGAGAATGACAATACACCGGAATTTAGGCCAGGCTCTTGCTACACTCTCGCGATACCGGAGAACGAGAAATCCTCGGTTATTCACACGATCGCTGCGGTAGACGCTGACGAGGGAAAGAACGGGGAATTGATTTACAGCATCGTCGGTGAGTGTAATATAATTATTTTCATAACTTCGATTATTCAAGGAAATTATAATTCTCGAACAATCACGAACATTTTTCTCAATTCCTCAATCATTAATTTATCCAGAGGTCAGCAATAATGATATTTTCAGTAATATTTTTGTAAAATATTATCAATTAATGAAGAATCGATAATTTTGGAAATGAAATTATCAATTGCTCGATAATGGATAATACAAAAAGAAAATTTTTCGATTACTCAAAAAATGGGTAATTTATCGAATAATATTATCAATTACTAAAAAAATGGCCAATGGATTTGAAAATATTATCAATTACTCAAATAATGGATAATGGATTCGAAATTATTATCAATTACTCAAATAACAGGTAATTTATCGAATAATATTATCAATTACTCAAAAAATGGCCAATGGATTTGATAATATTATCAATTACTCAAATAATGGATAATGGATTCGAAATTATTATCAATTACTCAAATAACAGGTAATTTATCGAATAATATTATCAATTACTCAAAAAATGGCCAATGGATTTGAAAATATTATCAATTTCTCAAAAAATGGGTAATTTATCGAAAAATATTATCAATTACTCGAATAATACGTAATGGATCGATAAATATTATCAGTTACTCTAAAAATGGGTGATGGATTTGAAAATATTATCAATTACTCAAATAATGGGTAATTTATCGGAGAATATTATCAAGTACTCAAAAAATGGGCAATTGATCGAAAAATATTATCAATTACTCAAATAATTGAGTAATTGATAATATTTTTCGAATTCATTGCCCATTATTTGGGTAATTGATAAGATTTTCGAATCCATTACCCTTTTTTTAAGTAATTGATAATATTTTTCGAATCCATTACCCATTCTTTGAGTAATTGATAATATTTTCGAATCCATTACCCATTCTTTGAGTAATTGATAATATTTTTTTTATCAATTACCCATTATTTGAGTACTTGATAATATTTTCGAATCCATTAGTCATTATCTGAGTAATTGATAATATTTCTCCATCAATTACCCATTTTTCGAGTAATTGGATTTTTTTTCATTGATTTTATCGTTACATCTCATTGAAAAATTATTTACAATCGAATTATGACTTCTAATTTTTAGGAATTGAATTATAATTTAATTTACAAAATGTATAGAATTTAATTTTTTCACTTAGTTTATGTTTACTTGTATATTTTTAAGTTATTCTTCATGAATATAATTCTGGTGTAATGTTTTATTGTTCATTTTTGTTTTCCATATTAATTTTTCAATCTTCAGCTGTGAAGTATTGAATTGTTTTTATTATTTTTATATTGGAGTTGTCTTGGATTATTAATATTTTTTTTATCGATCCCTCATGAACTTGAAGTTTCAAATGTTCAGTTGAAAAATCAGAAAAAGTATTGATTTAATGAAAAATTAAAAGAGCTTGCGAGTAACTTAATAAATAATAATTTCGAATATTCAAAGATATTTTAAGAACTATTTCCAAAGTTTTAATAAAGTCTTAAAATTGTTCTTAAAAAAATCAATTTGTCGATTTTTCGTTCATTTTCTATGAATTTTATTTGAAAAGAATCTTTATTTGGTTATTTCAATTTTTTTATCCATCATTTAATTTTCAGTTGCTAATTATCGGAATATTTTATTATGAGTAACATTTAGAAGTAAAATTTATTAATTTACGGTTTTTAATTGATTTCGCAAGATGTAGTTTATTTTTTCTACGGATCTGTCAATCTTCAATTTCTAAGTCTTCAATTATTTATTTATTTATTTATTTTTACTTTAAACTGATCTTCGATTGTTAATTTGTTCGGATTCATCTCTCGCTCTTGAGTATTGATTTTTTTCATAAATGATTACGTTATAATTTCATTCAAGAATCATTTACAGTCGAATTATGAACTTTTGATTCCATGATTTCATGATTTTATGAAAAATGTATTTGTTTGGCGAATTTAATGTGAAACAGAATTTTTAACTTTAAGACCTGAAATTTGAGAATATTATGGAAAAATATACCATACATCTATCACTGGAATTATTTTTAGACCCACCGTCTAGTTGTCGAGAAAAAATTTAATGAAAATCGCGTTTTTTAAATCTTTATATATGGGCTCTTATGGTAGGCACACTCCATTGGCAACGGTTTGTATTTTTTAAAGATTGATCTTCATAACTTTAAATACCCAAAAAACGAACATAACAAATAGAATGTTCGTAGAGTTCGATGAGGTATTTGAAAACTCTTGTTGACGGTGAAAATAACTTAGAAATAACAATTAAACAACTTTTTCAAGGTTAACGAGTCATAGCGACATAAACGACGGAACATCTGGCAACACTGCATGAGACAGCTGGTTTAAAATATAGATATACAAACTCATATAAGATACACATATGTATCGAAAAGCGCTGTTGCCACATTTTTTTTGACGATTCTACATTTTAAATATTGTTATACTGTTAAACATCAATTAACTTAAACAAATAGGTTACAGATAATTTTAATAATTAAAAAAAAATCATTTTCATCGTTCCTTTGATAACCAAAAGAGCAAAAACGTTCAGTTGCTTTTTTGAGTCATAAATAAAGTCATAAATAATAATTTCAAACATTGGACGATATTTTAAAAATTATTTCCATTGTGTTAACAGGTTTCAAAACTGTTTTTACAAAAGATAAGTTGGTCGGTTTTTTCGTTCATATATCGGAACGTTTGGAACTTCAAGTTCACTTTATTTCTTTGAATTAAATGATGATTGATTTTTTTCTTCAGGTGGAAACGTCGGAGGCAACTTCAAGCTGGATCCTACGACCGGTGTTTTGTCGGCATCGAGTCTCGATCGTGAAACAATTCCCAAATACGTACTAACGATATCCGCCAAGGACAAGGGACGTCCAAGTCTGGAGGCACGCTGCAATATCACGGTCATAGTTCTGGACGTAAATGACAATCCACCGTCATTCATGATTGGACAGTACGCGACATCCTCGCGGCATCACCCGACCGGAAGTAACTCGAAATCGAGGAATTACGCCAATTTCGGTGGACAATCTTCGTTCAATCAGTACGAGTCGTCGATTTATCCGAACAACAATATGCCCGGTAAATATATGGCCACGATTTCGGAAGACGTGCCAACCGATTCTTCCATAATAACGGTCAGAGCGACGGATCCGGATCAGGGAGCAAACGGTCGGATAACTTACTCTGTAGCAGAGGAAACCAGCTGGTTATTCAGAGTTGACAATCTAACGGGTGTCATCACCACCGCCGGGTAAGAAATTTTTTTAAATTTCTTTCATTGCAATCTGTTATTAAATAACACTGGGCAATTGGTTTGGTAAGTGGTATTTTCGGTTTGGGTTGCGGTTTCGATTAGGTTTTGGTTATAAATCTTTGTTGATAGTACTTTTTTATATTTGAAACCGATTTTTGTTACCGTATGTTACCGATTTTTGTTACCGAATGTTACCATTTGTAACATGTAATATTACATAGACGTTACATGTAAGTTACATGTACGTTACAATTTCCTACTCAACAATATAACATTGTTATATAACAGTAATGTAACAGTTATATAACCGCAATATTGGAATGTAATGTTACATTAATGTAACTGTTATATTGCATTAGTATAAAAACAATATTACAGTGATAACGTTGTAATATTTCTGTTATATTACTGCAATATTATTATTTTGAAAATTTTTTTACATGACTGTAATGTAAAAACGTGATATACTAGTTATGTAACTTGCATATAACAAATGGTACATAACATGTTACTTCCACGTTATATAACAGTTATGTATCACAAGAACATCATTGTAACATTGCGTTAGTCCCATTTAATATTGCCGCAATATAATATATGTTACATTACTGCACTGTCACTTCGTTACAAGTATGTTACGTAACGGCTACGATACTTTTTCACATTACCATAATGTAACAAAGTTATATACCAGTTATGTATGGCAAGAATATGATTGTAACATTGCATTAATTCCATGTTATATTGCCGCAATATAACATATGCTACATTACTGTAATGTAACAAAGTTATATATCAGTTATGTAACCTACATGTGAAAAATGTTACATAACATGTTACTTGTACGTTATATAACAGCTATGTTACACAGGAATAAGATTGTAACATTACATGTAACTTCCATGTTACTTTGCTACAACATAACGTGTTCACTGGGTTGGTATAGTTGTTGCTACAATTAGTTGTTTATTCGTAACGATCGAAAATACTGAGAAATGTAAATGTACCCGTATCCGACCAGTGATTTTTCTATATGACCCAATATCCGACCACATATTATGACCCTATAACCGACCACTCATGTCCATGGTGGGGGGAGGGGAGGAGTAAATTGAGAAAAATGCGTCGCTGCTCAGAGAATGAGTCACCGACATATTGAGGTTATGCACGAATAATATCCATGTCAGCAGATGTCCGGTTACTGGGACTAAGTCGCGAGCAAGTACCGATTTCTGGACACATGGTCGGTTATCGGTACGAGACACATTTCGTATGTACCAATAACCGGACATTAAATGTAATACTTGAAACGCATTTTCGGCTAATCGTGATGACATGACCAAATTCGTGGTATCTTTCCGAATAAAAACAGCTAGGCTCGCTTCGGAATAAAAATCACTTCGACATAGCTTCAATCAGATATCGCTATTCCTTAGTACTTCAGCTTAGATAAAGACTTCTGGGCCCGAATAGTACGTGTGCTGTCATATTTATCAAAAATTAAACTATAGACGATTTTTAAACTATTAAGAGTGTCGTATACGTAGATTATGAATCCTGGACACTAAATCAATTCACAGTTTAAGATTTCTCTTAAGTGAACGCTTAATTTGCTTAAATATTGGCTCGAGTGTCCGAGTACTGGGACGTGGTCGGGTATTAGGACATTTACCTTATGGGCAAGAAATAACAGTCGGTAAAAATGTACTTGTCTCGAGACGCTACCGCATCTCTTGATCACTATTTCCCCTCATTTTTTATTCTCACACAGCTCAACTTTATTCTTTTATGACAACGACATCGTAAATTCAACGTCAAAAGCTTAATCTCAATTTTTTTAATCGAATTTCAAAGAAATTTTCGCATTTTGCGACTACGTTGCATTTAACTTCGAAGCAAAGCCTCGAGAACGTCGGCTAATTTCATCCGGGCGTTAATTGCATTGCGACCTTTATTGCGCTCGTACGATCAGAATCAGGGAGGAATATTATTGTAGAAGTCAGGATAGCGAGGAAAGAGAGAGCCAGAGAGAGGGAGAGGGGACTATGAGGGTCGTAAAATAGAGGATGAAAGGACAGCGAGGACGATTGAGCTTGGCGAGAGGGCAACGAGAAGGAGAGAGATAGTCGTAAAATTATAAAATCTTTTACGTCGCCCTCTATCGTTCTACGTTGGAGTTTCCTGACTCCTCGCTCGATTAGGAGATCTCGTATGCATTACACAGACACACTTATAATCTAGAGTCAGTGTCGGAGAGGTATTCTCGTGATTCCTCACGCAATAAACTTGGTTACTCTGGCGAGAGCGAGAGAGTTGAAGGATAAGAAGAGGAATAAGAAAAAAAAAGAAGAAGAAGAGGAGGAAGAAGAAGGAGCAGAGAAGATAGGTTTGCACGTGTGGGGTGCGGAGAGCGAAATTGCAACGATGAAGACACGACAACGAGAGAGTCGTTGACCGAGATGAGAGCGACCTACCGTGAGGTTTCTTTGGCTTCCGGCCAAGGTCGACAATGTTGCGTATTTATCAGCAAGATCATAATTAATTAGAGAGAGGAAAAAAATGTAAAAAAGGAAAATTGAAAAAAAGAAAGAATCCCACGACGTTTCCAATGCCAAGAACGAAATCATCATTAGCCAATCGTTCAGAAAGTGGACGAATACCATAAGTTGAGAGATGGAGTCGCCCGATAATGCAGTACGTGTGTTTAAGAAAGGACGTGGATGATCATCCGCAAAAAAAAACGGGACGGAATGTCTGGGATAAAACGAGACTGCAATTTTAATGACTTTACAGAGGGGGAGGCGAATTATTTTGCATTAAAAGACGACGACCAAAAGCTCTCCGTGCTTTTGTCAATAAAAGTCGTCGAGGAACGTGGAAATACCTCGTCGATAATTGATTCACGAGAAACGAGGCTTTTCAGACGTAATTTGAATTTTTCGAAAATTGTTCTTCGCTGCCGATATCGCGAAAGCTCCATGGAAGTGTGAAACCGAAACCGAAACCCAAACCCAAACCGAAACCCAAACGAAAACTTTAGGAAACTTTGAGGTTTTCGCAAAATCGAGGATACGTAGGCATTTTCAATGATAAATTTGCTCTGAAACTTTATGAAATTTAAAAAATTTTCACGAGTTCAATGATTCTGTGCATTTTTCAAAGACTTTGGAAATTTTTAAATATGTAAAGTAGAGATCAAGATTGTTTGCTGAAGAATTTTTTAACCACTGGAAACGTAAAAATGTGTGAAATTAAAATTAAAAAAAAAATGCATTAACTTTTTAAGATAAGTGTCTGCACGTTGAAGTCTTTGCAAAAAGACTTTAAGATTCTGTGTTAAATATTTAAATTTTATCTGTGCAGCAGATTTACTACATTTTATTTTGCAGTAGATTTATCAAGTTTTTATGAACCAAGGTGAAATATTATGAATTGTATAATTACATATTTCCAGAGTTTTTAAAAGATTTCGAAAATTTAGAGAAAATTCATTGCACATACTCACTTTTTCTGATGGATTTTGTGCAATTCGTAAAATAATAATGCTCTGAAGTTTTATTAAAATTTGAAATTTTTTGATTAGTTGAATGGCTTTGTCCATTTTTCAAAGTAATGCTTTTAAATTTTTTAGATATTTAATGTAGGGACAAACATTGCTTCTTACAGAATTCTCTAAAAATATCGTTAAAAATATAAAAACGATGGAATTTGTAATTTCTTTAAAAAAATTCCATAAATTTGTCGCGATAAATAATTTCTGAAATTTGTTGTAAACAACTTTAAATAATATTTGTCAATTGATTTATAATTCTATTATGTTACATATTGCAGTAAATTTATCAATTTGCATCACAATAATTGAAGATTAAAACCCTGCAAATTAGAACTTTGCGATGATCAATATTTCCGAAACCCCAACCGAAACTGAAACCCAAAATCCTCATTAATAAAGAAGGCTTTACAAATCATGACAGAAATATCAAGAAGCAATGCACAATTTACTAATTTGCAGTATATTTATCTCATCAATGAATTGTCGAAAAAATCTCAAGATCCAAAAAAATGTCCACACTTCCATAACACAAACGCATTTTCGTAAGCATGGCGATCGAATACAGGGAAAATAAAAAGAGAGCTTTTGCGGTGCGGTTTTGAGACGGCCGTGTGTCATTTCACTGGGACAACACGTGCTGGCATTTCAATGCATTATTTCAGTCGAGCATTAAAAAAAAAGCCTGATATGCAAAACGATGGTTGGAAACGCGCGAACGTATTGTGGACAAGGGGGTTGGTTAGAGGTAGTCCGGAGAGTCTCTTCTGGAAACACGGGCCTCCTGTTGTCCAATGGTTGAACCGAGCGGCCACCGCGAGAGCTCCAACGAGATATCGTTTTATCTCTCTCTCTTTCTTGTTTGTTCTTGCCACGGCATACCATCTAATGCCGCTGGTCACAAAGTATTAACTGGATCTCTCTCGTGCCGCGCCAGTTTCTCCCGTGCGGAGGCTTCTTCCTACCTTTTCACGCACTTATTTTCATATACAACTCGCATAGACGGTGCAAAACGCACGGGAGAACGGAGATGAAACGTTGAGAATAAATCAAGATCCCTCGAAGCGAGATAAATCAAAGAAACTTGGTTGATAAACGAAATGTCTCTAACACGAGTAAGGTGCACCGAATACTGTTCGACCAGTCTATTTCTTCCCGCGTAGAAAAAAAGAATCTTGTAAAGAATCTTGGAAGGAGTCTTGGAAGTAATCTTGAAAAGACTCGAACATGTTATCTGAAGACATTCTGTCTAAGATTCTTCAGCTACGAGAACAGAAAATCTTGGAAGGGTTAATTGGAAGAATCTTGGAAAGATTCATTCAAAGAATCTCGGAAAGATTAATGGAAGAATCTTGCAAAGATTTATTTAAAGAATCTTGAAAAGATTAATTGGAAAAATCTTGGGAAGGCTAATTTAAAGAATCTTGTACAGTGCTGACCAGATATGCCTGCAAATCTTTGAACGAATCTCGAAAAGTATCTTCTCATCTTCGAAAGAATGTTGAAAAGAATCTTAGGCCCGAATTTCAAGTTCCTACGATCTATCTTAGAATCGATCTTAAGATCAAACTCAAGATCAAATTTTCCATTGAACTCAAACTGGAACATAAGATCGAACTTAAGTTGAATCTTGAGATGAATCTTAAGTTTGAACTTGAGTTTCATTATAAGTTCAAACCTATGTTCAAACTTTATTAGTGCGAACTTAAGTATGAACTTATAATAAAACTCAAGTTCAAACTGAAGATTCATCTTAAGATTCAATTTTAGTTCGACCTTAAGATTCAACTTAAGTTCGATCTTGAGTGAGATCTCAAGATCCATCCTAAGATAGATCTTAGGAACTTGAAATTCGGGTCTTAGAATCTTGGCAAGAATTTTTGAAAGAATCACGGATAGGATCCGGAGCAAGATTCTTTCAAAGATTCTTCCCAAGGTTCTAATATTCTTTTCAAGATTCTCTTCAAGATTCTTTTGAAGAATCTTTAAAAGAATCGTAAAAAAAATCTTGAAAAGAATCTTTGAAAGAATCTTTGAAAGAATCTTTGAAAGAATCATGAAAAGAATCTTTGAAAGAATCTTTAAAAGAATCTTTGAAAGAATCTTGAAAAGAATCTTAGAATCCTGAACATAATCGTAGATCTTAGATCTTAAATCTTAGAAAAAGATCCTGGAATACTGTTGAAGAATCTTGAGAAGAATCTTAGATTCTTTTCAAGATTCTTTCAAAGTTTTGCACGCATTTCTGGTCAGCACTGTACTGTCTGTAAGACCTCATCGGACGGGAGAATCTTGGAAATAATTTTGTTCGTTCGAAGATTCTGTAAATGAATCTTTCCAAGATTCTTTACAAGATTCTTCAAAAGATTTTTTACAAGATTCTCTTTTTCTACGCGGATCATTAGCATAAATTCAATTTACGTTCAATAAATGTAATGTTAGTTTAAATAATCTTCATTTAACATATTGTCACTCGAAATAAATATCGAGTATGAGTGGATTGTATTCAACTTGTATTTCGAGCGAGGTAAAAAAGGGCCGTTCCTTATCAAAGAGGCTAACAAAGTGGTCTGGCGAAGAGGTATCGTTTGTAATGAAAAAAGCATCGACTGAGTTGAAATGAGTTTCAACATATTATAAACGACTCATTGAAGTAGTAGAGTGCGGAAATAAACGGGCAAGTTCAATATTTGGCCGAGAATACATAATTCGGTACATAGTGAGAATCGTGTGCACCGAATACTGTTGCTAATGTATAACCTCACTTATTCGGGCGTAAAACGAGTACAACAGTGTTCTGGTCAATTGCATGGTTACGCAATTTACAATTATAATTAAACAATCTAAAGAATAACAAAAATGAGATGGGCTTCCGTTAGCTGAGATTCCATGCTTTCCAATAATGTCAATACTTTTAACCCTAAGAAAATTATAAATAAAGATTTTCCTCTGCTAATGGCCAGCGAAACTTAAGTTCTCTGTATTCTGTATACTCACCTTATTTCTTTGTTTATTTTTTGCAGAACTTTGGACAGGGAGCGTCAAGGCACTTACAGCTTCCTCGTTCTGGCCACAGATGGCGGTAGTTACGACGCCAAGAGAACTTCCATACCAGTTGAGATAACACTCACCGATGTCAATGACAATTCACCAATTTTCGAGGAATATCCATTCAGAGTACGCGTACCGACGGATATTCAACCTGGACAAAATATCATTCAAGTTCGTGCGAAAGACGCGGATATCGGTGCAAACGGTGATATTATTTATACGTTTCCACGGGAAGTGGAAAAACCAAAATTTCGCATACATCCGAATACCGGTGTGATAACAGCGACCTCGTCATTGGCTCAGGATTATGGAAAAATTTATCATCTCGAAATTCTCGCCCGAGACAAGGGAAATCCGCCGAAGAGCTCGAAGGGATTGATCGAGGTGCGAATCGGTGATACGGAAAATTCAACGACCGTATTGAGATTTCAGAATGACACTTATAGCGTTGTCGTGCAAGAAAATTCGGCTATTGGCACGGAAATAGTTCGTGTTACTGCCGTTCGCTCGGATGGGCGCCGCGATCACATTTCCTACAGTATCGGCTCGGGCAACGAACACTCGACTTTCGTCATTGACGAGGATACGGGCCTCGTGAGAATCAACGATCCACGAAGACTCGACGCTGAATTACTCACGAATTTCAGCATGCAGGATGATAATTTTGGCAATGCCGCGACCTTCAATTCGTGGGAGAGAACGTTGGATGGTAATCAACCGAGGGAAGAACCTCGTGAAAGTTCTAGACATATTTTGACACTCGTCGCTAGAACCGCCGGCCCTGAACCACTCGAGGCTTATGCCAAACTCATCGTCAGAATTTCCGACGTCAACGATAATCCACCGATCTTCACGCAGACCCAATATTCCGCTACCGTACTCGAGGGCAATGCCAAGGGCAATTTCGTCGTAAAGGTAAGCGTCTCATTTTTTGTAACACTATTTAAATGTTTGCTTATGAATTTTTACGTTAGTGTTTATAATTGAAATTTTGAATAAAGTTTACGCAGAGGTTTTGGTGAAGTATTTCAGTTTTAAAATTTTGATGCCAGAGTACATGAGATGGTGTAAAACGTTAAAAACGAAAATGAAACAAATATATTTGGGTATTTGGATGTGCATTGAAAATCACTTATACAGGGTGTCACATAAGTAACGGGTAGGCTGATTATTTCCTCAGCTAAGATATTTTTCCAAAAGGTCAAGGTCATTCTCGTAGTAACTTTTGACGAGGAATTGAATGGTGACCTTAATTTTGACCTTGACGATCACCTTCAAAGTCAATTTAAGGTCATCTTTTGTTTTTCAAATGGAAACCCCCTTTTTAACATCGGCAATCGAAAAAGCGGAAAATTTCACGTTCAAATATGTACTAAGGTCACGGGTACATTCTGACCTTGAAGGTCCTCTAAAGTCACTCGAAAAGGGTCGGGTCAGGATTTTTGCAAATCCTGACTGCATAATCCCTTAAAAAAGACCTAATCATTCTAGCTTGAATGCATTTTTTAATATTACTTTTTATATTTTATTGACATATGCAGAATTTTAAAAAATCGTACAAAATAAAGATTTGCATATTCTTTACCCCGAACTTTTTCTCATAGCCGCTAAGTTCAAAATTTGCAATTTAGGCGATTTTTTTCAGTGTTTGTGAGACAATATAATGATGATTGAATTTGTTTTTTTCAGCTATCAGCAAGCGATGCCGATCAGGGTCTCAACAGTCGTATTCTCTATCACATCGTCGATGGAAACCCTGATAACGCGTTCACGATAAGTCCACCATACAGCGGCGTCGTCAGGACCAACATAGTTCTCGATCGTGAGATACGAGAGAAATACAGATTGACGATTATCGCGACGGATCAGGGAAGTCCTCAGCTGACCGGTACAGCTGCGCTCAGCGTTCGCGTCATTGACGTCAATGACAATCAGCCGACGTTTCCGGAACATCGGATCATCTCTATTTCCGAAGGTAAATATAATAAAATATAAAGAAAAATAATAATAACAAGGGGAAACTTTCTAATCGCAATTTTTTTTTCCTGAATATCCTAAATAGATAAAAATAACCAGACTCTCTAAATATTCGCAGGATAATATTGTCCCTTGGAAATAAAATATAGGCAACTCATTTGAATATATATTTCAGATATATCCAAGGCCATATAGGGCGTTCCATCCCAAATCGGACAGTTTGAAGAACTTTTTTTTTATTTCCTTATTTTTTTTTATATTTTTTAATACCCATCAAAAGACCCTTCCTGCTGAATTTTGAGATTTTTTTTATTACCCGTTCAAAAGATATTAAGTTAACAAAAAAACCGCTCTTTTTTTGGTATTTTGATCATAACTTCTTTGATAATGATCCAAATTAAAAGTTTTTTTTTCAAAATTTTTGTTTTTTATGGCCTTTTCAGAAAAAAAATACAACAAAAATATTCGACGAGTTTTTGAATATATTTTTTGAGTTATAAACTTTAAATCGCGCTTTTAAAAGTGAGTGTCATTTTTGATTTCTTTAATTTTTTGTTTCAAACATCTATCTATTCAACAATTTTTAAGACTAGTCCGATCGTGGGATTTCCATGACTACTATTTTGTTCGATTTTTGAAAATTTAATTTTTTTTGTTTATTAAATTATTATGAATACTAACTTTTGTTACTGTATAGTATTTTTTTCAATATTTAGAATTTATTTGGACACTTTTTCATTGTTAATAGATTTGAAAAATTAATAATTAATCGATGAGTAAATAACAACAGTTAAAAAATTGTATGAGTGGGCATTGAACCTAAATAGTCTACCGAATATTGCTGTCAAATTTCCACCTGAGAAACATTATTTGGATGCAAAAGAAAGACTTTATTTGCGATACAATACTGCGAAGTCAATCACAGGGGGATACAAAAATTTCATTCAATTATTGCAATGAGCAACGGAAACGTATCTGCAAAAGAATATTCTAATTCAGGAAATAATCGTATATGTAAGGTTTTCAAAAAAATACGTGAATATATAAAAACTGTTGTTATGATTGTTCATAAACAGACTTAACGATTAATTATTGATTTTAAGAACCTGTTAACAATAAACAAGTGTCAAAATAAATTTTAAATATTGAAAAAATACTATACACTAAAAAAAATTGGTATTCATAATATTTTATGAAAAAAAAAATTAATTTTCAAAAATCGAAAAAAATAATAGTTATTGAAATCCCACGATCAGACTAGTCTTAAAAATTGTTGAATAGATAGATGTTTGAAACAAAAAATTAAAAAAAAATCAAATATGACACTCACTTTTAAAAACGCGATTTAAAGTTGAAAACTCAAAAATTCATTCAAAAACGCGTCGAATATTTTTGTTGTATTTTTTTTTTGAAAAGGCCATAGAAAAAAAAATTTGAAAAGAAAACTTTTAATTTGGACCATTATTAAAGAAGTTATGACCAAAATACCAAAAAAAAGAGCGGTTTTTGTTAATTTAATATCTTTTGAACGGGCAATAAAAAAAATCTCAAAATTTAACAGGAAGGATCTTTTGATGGGTAATTGAAAATATAAAAAAATTGAGGAAATTAAAAAAAAAGTATTTCAAACTGTCCGATTTGGGATGGAACCCCCCTATTTGTAACTCATATAAAATATATTTAAGATGTATTAAATATTTTTAGTTTAAAAAAAATATTCAAAATATATTTAATTAAAAAAATATATTCAAAATAGATCAAAATAAATTTCTTTTCTCTATAGAATGTGAATTATCAGCTCTGTTAGGACACGAATTTGCACTTTATGAAAAACTAATGCTGATTAAGAACCATAAAAATATCAAAACGTTTCTGGGCTCGAGGGTATGTAAAATAAGTCGAGAAATGGGAAATCGATAGAATGAGGCACTACACTTTTCTCATAGTGTCGCCAAAAAAAAGGACGAAAAAAAAATATTGAACGAATGGGAAAAAATGAAAAATCGTAAAGAGAGAAAGGCGAGTCATCGTGTGTGGAGAGAATCGCATTGGGAAGTGGAAGACCGCGTGGCCTGCTCTCGAAAGTATAAAGTTAAGTGGTAAAGGATTTATGCCGGCATTAAAGTCCAACTGTTCGGAACAATCTGCATAACTTAGAAGAGAGAAAGAGAGAAAGCAAGTGCTGGCGTGTGCGAATCTTTATTTCCCTCTTTCTCCCTCACTCACTCTGACTCACGCGTTGTCCTTCTCACTTTTTTTTTTTATCCTATCGCCGATTTTTTTTTTCGCAGCCGCATCTGACACCGAATTGTTCGCCATTGACAGAAACGATTCAATGGAGTTTCTCTTGGTTTTATATATGGGTCATTCTAAGTAAACTCAAACAGGTCAAGTGGTGACTCTTGACCTCTAGATCTTGGTTAATCTTGTTTCACAGATTTTACTGAACCTTAAGATTACTTTCAATTTAAAAAAAAAATCCATTAGCCATTTCATTTTTTGTTGCTGGAATTGTGAAATTTCGCAATATCACTGGAAAATCCGGATTCTTAGATCGAAATTTTTGAGCAATTAGCCAGAAGGGCCCAATTGTATATTCCTTGCAATTTCCCCCTTTTTTAGATGGTTCTCCAAGGCCCATAAATTTTTATGTTAAATTGCGAATTTTCCACATTTTTTCAAATTTTCGTCTTCCAGCATTTTTGTCAGCAAAAAAATTGGTCGAATGGGCTGATAGAAAAAAAACTTCTCAAAATTCGGAATGCTTCTCAACTTCGATATAATACTAGGAAAAAATTATTCAGCTGACTCGAATGTACCGTACATAAAATCGCGAAATTGTTCACCTGACATTTTTTTTGTTAAAAAAAAAACAGTTTCAAAAATCATCGTTAATTATTAATTTTCAATTATTGTAAATAGTTTCTATCAATTATTCCTCAATTTTAAGGGAGAAAGCCACTGGAAGGTGTGAAAAAATTGTCAATGTTTGAGAATTTTTCTTTTTTTAACTTAACCAATTATTAAAGGATGGGGTTATTGTTATTTTAATAAGCATATTATTCTACTTATTTCATAGCAATTTTTATTGAAAAATCTTAAAAATTAATAGAGATCTAGATCTCTTAGGCCCGAATTTTAAGTTCTTAAGATCTATTTTAAGATCGATCTTAAGATCAAACTTTAGTGCGAACTTCAGATCGATCTTAAGTTCAAACTTAAATTTGGTTTAAAGTTTGAACTTAGATACATCTTCAGATTGAACTTAAGTTCAATCAAACTTCTTTCATCGCCTCCCTCGACGGTGTTTTTTTTACATTAGTTGTCAAAATAATTAAGTCCAATTGAACTTAATTTTAAGCTCAAGATGGATCTCAAGTTCAAACTTTAAACCAAATTTAAGTTTGAACTCAAGATTGATCTGAAGTTCGCACTAAAGTTTGAACTTAAGTATGAACTTATAATGACACTTAAGTTCAAACTTAAGATTCATCTGAAGATTCAACTTAACTTCGATCTTAAGTTCCAACTAGAGTTCGATGGAAAGTTTTATCTTATAATCGATTCTAAGATAGATCTTAAGGTCTTAAAATTCGGGCCTTGGAGTCTTAACAACAACAACAAAAATCTTCTCTATAGCCTTTTTCATTTTTTATATCGTTACGAATGTAACTAACCTTATGTGTAGACTTTTTTATTATTGAAAAAATGGTAAGTAATTGGAATTTTTCCATTTTTAAAGCCTTTTGTTCTATTCAAACTGGTTTTAAAAATAGTAATTGCCAACATTTTTTAAATCGGACGGTACAAATTTCCACACTGTGATTACAAATATTTTTAAAAAAAATTTAAAAAGCGCTTTCGAGTATTCACTGGGATAAATCTAAAAAAAAAAGTAATTTTGAGAAAAACGCGAAGAGCTTTCTTTAGTCCAAACCGATCGCTCTCACTAAAGTGACTGTAACTCGGTTAATTTTCAGAATTTCAATTTAAAATTTTACCTACATGATTCTGAAAATATATATTTCAAAGAAACGAAAAAAAAATTCTACAGTGGCTTCCCTTTTAAATTAAATTAAAATATTAACATTAATATTACCCCTTAAATTAGATATCAAAGTAATCCAAACGTTTGATAAATAGCATCTTTAAAAAAATCTATTTTCAATATTCTCATCTGCGATATTATCAAAGAATACTTATTCACAATATTTTAATAATAATTAAAATACAAAAATATTAAATTAAATAATTAAATTTTTAAAAAAATCTATTTTCAATATCCTCCTCCGCGATACTAGCAAATAATAATTATTCACAATTATGTCCTCGGGACTCAATATTGATTGAAAAAATATTTCACACAATAAACTGAACGAAACCGTGATATAATATCCTTTCTACTGTGCGCACCTTAAGGTCTCTATCCACTCTCGTTCGATATCCGGCGAGTAACGAGATTCGCAGTTATTACGGTGCTCATAATTCTCGACTCGTAAAAGATAAACAAAAAAAAAGAACGTCTACGCTCAACATTGCGAATCTCGCAAGTGCATCTAGGATTTAACCGCGTGGCTTCCTAGATACACTAGAAAATAGGGGCTAGAGAATCCGCGTATGAGAGTCTACGGGGATCAATTAATCGCTCGTTGATCCGGGACGAAAATATTCCTCGAAAAAAAAAAAAAAAAAAAAAAAAAAAAAAAAACAGTCGACCATTTCGCGATCTCATTTCGCTTCGAGTTGGATCAAAGATCATCCCGCAGAATTGCCGACGAAGGAGCGAGCTCGAACGAGAAAATCAAAGCCCGCGTTTTATACGTCTCTGCAATCTCTTTAATGTTCTTGGCCAATATAAAATTTATCGCCTCGCGTACACGCATCGTTTCTCGCAGCAACAACAACAACAGCAAAAAAAAAGCGCTTCCTTAAGGGGGCACACCCGGCAATTCAACGCGTACAACAGCGCCAGTTACGCCCTTCTGATTCTAACCGATCGATGATGCGATCCGAAGAGATTCGAGACCGGGAACGGCGCAGAACTCGCACCCCTGAATCGTTATTACGCCCTTCTGACACTGAGTAATCGATTTATCGATTTTTTTGCCGCAATTTGCCGTCTCGCGCGCGAAAGCTTCGATCTTCGTGCTTTTGGGTGGGAAAAAAAAAGCGAGAAAAAAGTAATAAACTTTGAGAAATCAAGAGCAATCAGTGACGCTCTTGGATCGCACTTGTGGGTTTTTTGTACGTGGAAAACGTTTCGGCGTACGCATTCGGCAGCTGCATCCTTTTTCTCTCATTCGTAACAGAGCTTTTTTTTTCTCTTTCTAACGCGAGAGTCTCTCCGATAATTGATTTTAATTACCGCGAACCGGAATCGAAGATTTTTAATTACCTCAGCGGGGAATGAGAGCAGAACTCCGCCCAGTTCGTATTTAATAGCCATTCGGGTTAGGCCACTTCGCTTTAAAACTTTTTCACAGCTCCCATTCTCTCTTTCTCTCCGCGACTGGCAAATTTAATCGTGATTCGCTCTCCGCGAATCCTCATACCGTTCTGTATACCAGCACGCGCTTCAACCTCTTTATATATATTTATATATATATGGGGCATTCCACGTCAAATCACGCGGTCATCGGCCTGATACCCTCGGATTTTGATGTCCCATGAATTGTGGGTTTCGTTTGGCCCAACTCATATTTTTAGAAATTTTTATTTTATTTTTTTGGGCCCGCCCGAGCTAAGAAATCATTGAATTGAGGGAGAACATAGGGGGGCCTTTTTCGAATTAATAATTTTTTCACAGAAACTAGGGCCTAAAACTGATATTCTCGTCATAGTTCGATAATGGGCCAAAAATAATTACTATTTTTTTGTGTGTTTCAATTTTTTTAAATAATTTTTTGTTTTGATTATTTCTTTTTTGTTAGTGAGCATAACAACAAAACTATTTTTCTAGTGAAACGTGATTTTTTTTCTCGGTTTAAGAGTGAAACGAAAACATTTTACGAACATTTATTAGCCTCGACGACCTGAAATAAAACGGACAAACACAATTAAAAAATTAAAATTAGAAAAAATAGTAATTATTCTTGGCCCATTATCGAACTATAACGAAAATATGTGTTTTGGGCCCTAGTTTCTGTGAAAAATTTCATTAATTCAAAAAGGCCCCTCTTTATGTTTTCCCTCAATTTAATGATTTTTTAGCTCGGTCAAACGCTAAAAAAATCAAATAAAAATTTCTAAAAATTTGAGGTCATATTTTGGGCCAAACGAAACCCACAATTCATGGGACATCAAAATCCGAGGGTGTCAGGCTGATGACCGCGTGATTTGATGTGGAATGCCCTATATATATTGATTCGCATATATATATGAGAGTCTTGTGCAAAATTTCGAATCGTTCTCTTTTCTCGATTCGTTTTATGGACTCGCGTATTACACTCCTCATTTCTATCTCTCCCTCCTCTTTCCCTCTCTTTCTCTCCCTCTCTCTCTCTCTCTCTTTCTTCGATTCCTCACTTGGATATCCCGCAGTGAGGACACGACAAGATATACGGGTAATCGGAATTCACCCGAATTACATGTACATTTATATCTATGATTAATCGCACGTTGAATGAGGAATCGTCTTGGTCGTTTCCTTTTCTTTTTTCTCAACCCCTTGAGAAAAAATATTCGATTTTTTGTTTTTCTCTCTCGTGGTCGGTGGTGCAGTTTTTTTTGCTTTTCAACATAGCTTTTCATACTTTGTTGCAAATGTTTCGCAAACTTCTTCGAATTTGTCATCGAACAATTGATGTTGAATTAATTGGTGAGACGTTATGTTCACAAAAAGCTGTGGCGGATTATTTAAAGTTTTTCAAAAATTATTTAATATGTTACTGTTGTTTTTTTTTGAGCGTAGACTTTTTTGTAACTTTTTCAAATATTCAGACACGGAATTTGAGTCAAAATTTTGATGGCAAAATAATTGTTTTACGAATAATTAGTTTTGTAAAAAATTACTTCTCGAATTATCAATTGCTCCAAAATGAAATTGTTAAGAAAATGTAGATTGATAATTGGGCGATTTGGATTTTTTTTCTGCGTTCGGATGTAAGAAAATTATTGTAATTTTTTATTATTGATCGAATTAGAATTTATTCAAAGTGAAAAAAATGTCGGAAAATCGCGCTTTTGCTTGACTTCTTTTCCCGACAATTTTGATACTTTCTTTTCACGAAGGAATGTGGTTGTGGAGGATTATGTGAAGTTTTTCAAAAATTATTTAATAATTTTTGAAAATTATTGTCCAAGATTCTTGCTACTTTGATCCAAAAATGTTACTACTATTTTTGTTTTGGAGCAAAGACTTCTTGTAGCTTCTTTAAATATTCAGGAAAATTTGAATCAAATTTTTGATGGAAAGAAATTTTTTTTACGAATAATTAGTTTTGCAAAACATATTTCATTACTTCTAAAATTATCATGTGTTCCAAAATTAAATTGTTAAAAAATGTAGATTTATAATTGGGCGATTTAGCTTGTTTTTTCTGCGTTCGGATATAAGAAAATTATCGTAATTTTTTTTTACTGATCGAATTGGAATTTATTTAACGTACAAAAATGACGGAAAATCACGCTTTTGCCTGACTTATTTTTCCTACAAGTTTGAGAGATTATTTTCACGAAGAGCTGCGGTTGCGGAGGATTATTGGAATTTTTCCCAAATTTAAAAAATAATTTTTAAAAAGTATTCAACAATTTTCAAAAATCATTGTCCAAGATTCCTGGTACTTTGACCCCGAAATATTACTACTGTTTTTTTTTTGTTTTTGGAGCAAAGACTTCTTGTAACTTTCTCTAATATTCAGGGGGAAAATTGGAGTCAAATTTTTTATGGAAAAATAACTGTATTGCGAATAGTTTTATAAAAAATACTTTAGTACTTCTAAAATTATCAGTTGCACGAAAATCAAATTGATGAAAAAATGTAGATTAACAATTTGGCGATTTAGATTGTTTTTTCTATGTTCAGATGTGAGAAAATTATTGTAATTTTTTTAATTTTTTAATTGGAATTTATTTAACGTAGAAAAATTTCGGAAAATCACGCCTTTGCCTGACTTGGTCTTCCGACAAGTTTAAAGGGATCCAAGCTCGTTTGGGGTAGCAAATGGCACAGATTCGAATCGAAGGATATGTATAAAGTAGTGGGGTCTGAAAGAGAGGAAGCGCGAGAGATGAACGGAGAGAAAAGAGTCTTTCTGTGTGACCGCATTCAAAAGCGATTTACATGACTTTAACGATTGCGACGAAATTTACGAGCGACGTAAAGCCGCGTGCCAACTAGTCGTTTGGCCAACCACGAGCCTGTGGGAGGGTTCAAGAATATATACATATATACATTAAGGATAAATGAGGACTCTGTGGTTTTGCCTTTGGGGTTTTATAAAGAAGGAATATAAAAAATGAAAAAAAAAAAAAAAAAAAATGGTGAAAAAAGAAAAACGTTGCAAGAAAACAAAAGAGCTCTTTAAAAACCATCCCAACCGACACTTTGAAATATTTTATTGTGATAATTGCCCGCAGCTGACTGTCTCGAAAAAAGAAATAAGAAGAAATATTTATATATATCTTCTTTATAGAGTGGTATAATGAAATATCGACCAAGGGGAAACTAGAGAGAGAAAGGGAGAGAGAAAATATCCTCGATCCTAAATGGGACTATTACGAGAAAATATATAAGATAAAAGCTTTTATAGCCATTTCGAAATATCTCCTCGGTAACTTTTCAAATTTTCTATCTTTATTTTTATTTTATAGTTCAATGAAACAAAAAAATTAACGTGAAAGATTGCACATGCAATTTTGCCTGAAAAAAGTCTTTCATGAAAATTGGGACTCCTCGAGGCTTTTTTTCCCGATCGTTTAGAATTTTAAGGACTTGGCGAGAAAAAAATAAAGAAATTTCGATCCCTCGTTGCAAAATGAGACGTTTGGGAATCTCGCGAAATTAATTTTCAAACTCTTTCTCTCTCTTTTTCTTTTTTTCTTGGTTGTTTTATGCGAGAGGAAGGGAAATCATCCGACGAGTCCTCGAAGTTTCTCGTTGCTGGTCGAGAGAGAAGAAGGCACTCGGTTAGCGCAGATGAAACGGCTCGATAGGCAGTATCCAATGCATTTTAAGTACGGTACATACGTTTCATCTCGCGTGCCCGTCAAATGAAAACCCAGTCTCTGTATTATATTATTAGGGTGGTCCTTATTTAGGGCTCGGACGAATTTTTTATCAGACGCTCCCCAAATCGACTCCAAATAATTCAAAAACAATACCCTAATTTTTTCAGATTTTTATCTAGACTCTAACCTCTCCCGAAAAGAGGATTGATTTCCCTATTCAAATTACACGTGTTTCGGCCATATTGTCAGGATATATTTTATTCCAAGTGTAATAATTTTTAAACACATATGTAACTGGAAGATTGTAGTGTTCATTGGTGCTACTATAATTTGAGGAAAAATTCACATTATCATACGGATAAATCTAGACAAATTGCAATTCGTCTAAAATTCTAATACGGGTCAATCTAGACGATAATGTGAACTTTTCCTCAAATATTAGCATCAATAAACACTAAAATCGTGCAGTTATAGATTTAAAAAAAATTATTACACTTACAATAAAATATAGCCAGAGAATATGGCCGAAACACGTGTATTTCGAATGGGGAAATCTACCCTCTTAGTGGGAGGGGTTAGAGTCTAGATAAAAATCTGAAAAAATTAGGATATTATTTTTGAATTATTTGGAGTCGATTTGGAGGGCGTCTGATAAAAAATTCGCCAGAGCCCTAAATACGGGCACCCTAGTATATATATACTACGAGGTAACATCGTACATGTTTATATGCAATGATATATGCGTGTATAAGTACGCGGATGAACGATCCGAGCGAATTTCAATGCGAATTTCGACCGAATAGCGAATATAACAAAGCTCTCTTCGTTCATCCTCCATTAAAAAATATACATATATCGTTCATCACGCTTAATAAGAGAAGGAAAAAACTATTCTCTGCGTTAAGCTGAAGAATAATTTTTTGAAGAATAATTATCCGCATCCGGTGCTTTGTACATATTGTTATCATTGTTAAAATGCATACCATTTGGCTTTATTTTATTGGATTTTTGTTGAAGTAAAAAATTATCAAAAACCAATTTGTGAACATTTTTTAATTTTTTGTTCAATATTGATTCATTTGGTTCTTCATAATCAAAATCAATTGGAAATATTCGTTTCCGGTGTATTTTTATTATTGTTAAAATGCATACAATTAAGTTTTAAGCTTCAACAAAGCTCTTCGTTCAACCTCCATTTAAAACATATTCTCACCTTGCGCAATACTCTGAGATTAGGTTTAGGCAGATTGGAACAGAAGTATTCAAGCAAAGAGTTGAAAATAATTCAAAAATAGTATTGACGATTGTATAATTACGATTTATTTTGATACGGGTTTGAAAAAGAAAAAATACAGAATGTAATGCATGGATTGTTAAAACTACTCCAACTTCGTGTCTGTCATCAAAATACTGTCGTAAGTGACAGTTGAGGGACAGTATGTCCATACGTCACGAAATATTATTTTCAATTACATATTCGAAGGCTTTGAACATGCAACAATCAGTAAAACACATTCAAAAGTACTTGATACTTGTACTTTAAAAAGTACTTGAAGTACAGAAAAGTATTTGAAATTTTAAGTACAATACTTGAGGTACAGGCCAAGTACTTGAAAATTTAAGTATAAAACTTGAAGTACTTTTCAAGTACTTGAAAATTTAAGTACAAAACTTGAAGTACTTTTCGAGTACATGAAAATTAAGTAGAAAACTTCAAATACGTCGCAAGTACCGGGAACTTCGAGTACTGCCCAGCTCTGTAATAATTAATTCCTTCACGGAAAAAACGACTCAGCTAGGGTAACGAAAAAATTAGTTGACCCAACCAACTATCTTAGTGTTCTGAGCGCCAGAAGATAAATTAGTTGGATGAACGATTTTTACATGGTTGGTTCTTATTGGCCACACCAACTAATTTTTTAGTTCGGCCAACCACTAGCAAAATAGTTGATCCAACCATTTTACTGGATGGATCAACTATTTTCTCGTGGTTGGCTGAACTAAAAAATTAGTTGGTGTGGCCAATAAGAACTAATTTTTTAGTTCGGCCAATAAGAACCAACCATGTCAAAATCGTTCATCCAACTAATTTATCTTCTGGTGCTCAGAACACTAAGATAGTTGGTTGAGTCGACTAATTTTTTGTTATCACAGCTAAGTCGTTGTTCCTTCACCAAGAAAAAAGGCCAATTATTAATTTCATATTTTAATTAAATTAACAACACAATTAATCGTAAGTTAAATATAATAACGTAAGCTCTGTCGCACTTACGGAAGCGGAAAGGCCAGGGAGGGGGACGTTTATCCGTCTCTTGAAGAAAAAATCAGCAAGGACAAGCTCATACTTAATCTATGAGCGTGCCCACGTGCCCGAAAAGCCAGCCGGCAAGAGCATAGTGCAGGACACATAACAAATATCTTCAGTGATAAAAAATAAAAACTCTTAGCTTGAAATTTGGCGATGTGCTCGCTGTAGCCCCACATCGTCAATAAATCGGCCACTTCATCGACATTGTCCATTGTGATTCACATACACGTACACGTTCACGATCGCAGTTTCGGGAAATAATAATATGGCCGTTCATATATATAGATGGCAAGGTTGCACGCGCAGGCCACTGGCGCGAATGCAATGCGTTTCTAGCGGGTTAACGGGTTTGGTCACAGATGGCGCACAGGCGCGCGCTCCCCTTGCCCCTTACCGCAGCTGCGGCCGACGAACTCACCCGCTGCTCAACTGTGGCGCGCTACAACTCGAGTGCCATCTACACTTGGATACACCAACCACTATAGTTGGCTGCAGTGGCTATAAAATTCGTTGTCCGTCCTTACCCTCCTGAATACTATTTTATTAGTTGAACTGACTGATCAAGTCAGTTGTGTTGTCTAGTCGCGTCAACTGACTATGAATAGTAGATGGAACTAATGCTAGGTGGTTATTGTAACGAACCAGACAGGTTACCGTAACCAACAAATACCCAACTAAAAATAAGTTGGTTGTCCCAACCATTCATTTCTTTCCGTGTTATATCGTTGATGAAACTATAGCTAATGAATATTTTTTTAATTATTTTCAGGCACCGCAGTGGGCACAGTGTTGACAACGGCAACGGCAAACGACGTTGACAGTTCGCCAGCGTTGACTTATCGTTTTGACAATCTGACGAATCCAGGACCATTCAGCATAGATCGTTACGGTGGAAAAGTGACATTGCGGCGAAAACTCGATGCCGAGGAACGTTACGAGTACACATTGCGATTGATCGCTAGTGACGGTATACACGAGGCCAATACCGAGCTAACGATACGAGTTACCGATCTAAATGACAATAAACCGAGGTTTCAACAAGCCGCGTACGTCGCGACCTTATCAGGTAAATTGAGCCAAAAAATCTCTGATGTTTAAAATATCCTTGATACAGCCGTAAGTTTGATGTGGATACGTCTATTTATAAGAGGATATTCGGACAATTGAAAGAATAATACGAATTAAGTTTTCAAACAATAAAGTCGGTAAGTACGAGATCTACTATACCGCGCATTGTCGACACAGTAGATGCCATACTTACCGACTTCATTCACTTATGCATCAACGGATGGCGGTCATCTATATCAACCTTTTCACGAAATGATTACAAACGAAAACACATCCACGTCAAAAAAAAACGCCCTCGAGTAATAATATTCTCACTCCGTACCGATTATTCTCTCTCTCTCAAACATTTTTCCCTTTTCTTTTTTTTAATCCGGCGAGAGGGATGAATTTTCAATAGGGCGAATGTATAGCTGGGACGAATTCTTGACCAGTTGCCAATTCGAGGAGACAAGAGGGAGAAAAAAAAGATAACAAAGATAAGAGCGAGCTTAGGGGCTAAAAAGAGAGAAAGAGAGAGAAAGGTGCTCTCGGTGCGAAATAAACGCTCGTTTAAAAACTGGTTTTTCGTAGATACCGCTTTGTCGTCCTCTCACGGCATTCTCCAAACTTGAATTGACACCGCGCCAAGATAAAACGAGAATGAGAGAAAGAAAGGGTGGGAGGGAGAGGGAAGAAGGTTGGTGAACGAAAACGCGAGGTGGATAAGGATAGAGGTCCTCGCGGATAAAGCCGTGCGAGACGAAGAACAAATGTGATTGAGAAGAACGGGCGAGAGAGATGGAAAATTGATCAAAGAGGTGAAGAAAGAGAGAGAGAGAGGACAGAAAGGAAAAAAGGCAAGACTCTTTGAGAATCAAAAGCGAGCACGTAGAGAGCGAGAGAGAGAGAGAGAGAGAGAGAGAGAGAGAGAGAGAGAGAGAGAGAGAGAGAGAGAGAGAGAGAGATTTTGCTCTCGCTATGGCGAACATAAATAAACGCGACGTCCCCCATCCTCGTTGGCGAGAGGGAACGAAAAGTCTGCTCTGAAAGTTAATTAAAATACATAGCCCGGGTGGTAATGAATTGGGGTGGCCAAAATCGAGGATTCTCGTGAGATTTGCCCCGAGGCGCTTTGAACGTACTTTTTACGAATTCACGGGAATTAATGTATTATAAAATTATTTGCCACATTTTTTACACACTTTTTATCTGATAATGAGCATCGTTTAATTATGATAGGTCGATGACTCAATGAATTTGAAAATCTTTTTTTTTTTCATCAGGACTTCATTTAATTGTCGATATTTTTTAATATTAGTTTTGTCTATTTTATTTCTGAATTTTAGTTTTTAGTTTATTTATTCAGATTATTTATTACGAATTAACGGGAATTAACGTATTATAAAATTATTTGCCAAATTTTTTACATAATTTTTGTCTGATAATGAGCCTCGTTTAATTATGATCGGTAAATGACTCAATGAATTTGAAAATACGGTTTTCAATTCAGTTTATTATTCGTTGATTTTTTAAATATTAGTTTTCTCTATTTTATTTATTTTATTTCTGAATTTTAGTTTTTAGTTTATTTATTCAGATACTGATCCTTCTTCTGACTCGGATCACTGATCTATCAATAATTTCCCCCAAAAACACAATATTTTGATGAATATTATCAAAAATATGCTCCAAAGTGTTTTTCTCACTTTTTCGCGTGAACAAATTTTTTTTAAACCAAGTCTCCGCATGTTTCGAAATCAGTGAAGAATTTCCTATAAAATATAGTTAAAAAGAAATGAAAATAAAAATATTGAGACATTTTTTTATCCGTGTTTCAGAAGCTTGACCGATTTCAATTTTTTTTTTTTTGTATGAAACTCAAATAATAATACGAACCTTAAAATTTTTGAGGATGTTCATTCAGAATCCTTCGTTTGGGGAGTTACAATCTCCCTAAATAAATATAGACAATGATAAATGATTAATTAATTGTTCATTAAATTATTAATTAGACCATTATTCATTGGATTTAAATAGGAAAGATAAGTCTTTTACTGAACACACTTTGTCATTGACTGTTGGATTAAATTTTTCAAAAACCAGTTTTTTTTACTCATGAAATATTCTTTTTTTTCAGACGATCGGGGCGAAGTTCGCGAATTATTGTCCGTCAATGCGACCGACGATGATCTTACAGAAGTCAATAGCCTCGTGACTTATTCACTTTTGCGACCCACGAAAGGATTCTCCGTGAATTCGTTGACTGGAATTGTGACGGTAAATCGCACGGCGCTCGTCAAACCATTGCCGAAGGAGATTGAGCTGATCGTCGTTGCGAAAGATTCCGGTGTGCCGTCTCTGTCGTCAACGTGCTCGGTAATAGTCCGACTGAGCCATTTGAAGAATGCCGCACCCGGACGTGAATTCAAGATAAGCGTTAACGAGAATGCTCGAAGAGGTAGCACGTTGATGAAACTGGCGGATTTGGGTCTGTTGGACGGTAGCATCATCGCCGACGAGGAAAATGGCGTTTTCGAAATATCGAGGGGACGTTTGATCCTCGCAAAGTCACTCGACAGAGAAACGAAAGACAGGTAAATTTTCTAATTCGATTATTCCAATCTTAATGATTATTCGCAAATTCTGTGCAAAACCATGTTCCACGTTCCGATTTTTGAAACGTTCGTACATAAAAAATATATTGCAACCATTTTTTTATATTTATGAAATATATTTCTCGATCACATTCAGTAAATGATTATTCTTCGTTAAGATAATGTATTAAATAGATTTGAGATATATATTCAAGAAAGGCGAATAATTTCGTTGCATCATTTGAGAGCAGACTTTTGTTCGAAAGCAAAAGCTTTCAAATTTTTTCCGCTTTTAATACCAATAGAGTCATATTGCTTTCCCATTTTTTTCTTACTTTACAGAGTTTCCTTTCTGGGGAACCAAAAACGATCTCTGTTCTTTCTTATGAAGCAGACTTTGTATCTTGGAAAAAAATTCTAAAGCAAGATTTCTATTTGCACGGCTTATCCCCAATAAATTGGAAACATGATAAAAATGTCTATTCTTCAACTTGATTAAATCCTTTAAGTTCAATTCAATTTTTTAGATTTCAATGCCAACAGTTTCACCCTGCTTTTTCATTTTTTCCACACTTTACAGAGTTTCTTTTATGAGAAAATGAAAATTGGTTCATCCCCAATAAATTAAAAACACGATAAAAATGTCAATTCTTCAACTTGATTAAATCCTTTAAATTCGATTCAATTTTTTTAATTTCAATGCCAACAGTTTCACCCTGCTTTTTCATTTTTTCCATACTTTACAAAGCTTCCTTTATGAGAAAACCAAAATTGTTTTATCCCCAATAAATTAAAAACATGATAAAATAGTCAATTTTTCAACTCGATTAAATCCTTTAAATTCAATTCAATTTTTTACATTTCTATGCCAACAGTTTCAACCTGCTTTTTCATTTTTTCCATACTTTACAGAGTTTCTTTTATGAGAAAATCAAAATTCGATTATCCCCAATAAATTAAAAACATGATAAAAAGGTCAATTCTTCAACTTGAATAAATCCTTTAAATTCAATTCATTTTTTTAAATTTCTATGCCAACAGTTTCATCCTGCTTTTTCATTTTTTCCATACTTTACAGAGCTTCCTTTATGAGAAAACCAAAATTGGTTTATCCCTAATAAATTAAAAACATGATAAAAATGTAAATTCTTCAACTTGATTGAGTCCTTTAAATTCAATTCAATTTTTTAAACTTCAATGCCAACGGGTCTATCTTGCTTTTTCATTTTTCCCATACTTTACAGGGCTCACTTTATGAGAAAACCAAACTTGATGTCTGCTCATCTCATCAAGGAGATCTCATGAAGGAGATCTTTTTATCGTGACCCGAAATGCAAAAGCAATGTGCAAAATGTCGTTTCTCCATTTTTATTCAATCCTTCTAATTATCTTACAGATACGTTCTACGTCTGGGTTCGAGGGACGAAAATTCAACATCGGATAGTTTGCTCGGTGAGGATTCGGTGACGATAATAATCAACGTGGACGACGTGAACGACAATTACCCTCGATTCATCGAGAATCTCCATCAAGTTTCGATAAGGGAGGATTCGCCGCGTGGGACGATATTGGCAGTGATAAAAGCAACGGACAGTGATCTGATCGAGACACCGGCATCCATTTTACGTTATGACATTACATCAGGCAACGACGCTCAACTATTTCACGTTGATCGTGGAAGTGGCACGATAACGGTCAACAACACGTTGGATTGCGATCTGGCACCGGACGTATACAATTTAGTGGTAATGGCGTGCGACAGCGCGACGAATCCTCTTTGTTCCTTGGCCCGAGTTAGAATCCAGATCGAGGATGTCAACGACAATTCACCGAAATTCCCGGTCTCGGAGTACCTCGAATTCGTGGGTGAGAACGAGCCAATGGGAACGAGCGTTTTCACGGCACGTGCCTCCGATCTCGATCGTGGAATATTCGGCAATCTCAGTTACTCAATCGTATCAGCTGCTGCCAGTGGTTTCACCGATATCGACGACAGTTGGAAGTTATTCGCCGTTGACGCGAGAACTGGTTCAGTAACGACGAATTCCGTTTTCGATTACGAGATGAGAAATCGTTATGCATTTACACTCAGAGCAACGGACACCGGTGGCAGAACAGCTGGCGTTCGCGTACGCGTTGAGATTGACTCCAAGGACGAATTTCATCCTCAATTCACGGAGAGAATGTATCGTTTTGGACTGCGCAACGGTATTCAGGCTCAACCTGGTCAGGTCATCGGTCACGTCACCGCGACGGATCGCGATAAGGGACCCGACGGTAGAGTCGTGTATCAACTGACGTCGCAGCATCCTTATTTCAAGCTGAACCGAACAACGGGAGCGCTGATAGTGAAGAAGAAATTGACGCATCTCGACGTTGGTCTCGAGGAATCGGCGAGATTGGTCGTTGGCGCGAGTTCCGGTAGACAAGGTTCACTGTCAAATATGACAGTGGTCGAGATCAGTCTCATGGACGATGGACTCAATAATTTGGATGGAACTTTCGCCGTTCCAACGAACATTGGATCAAACATGGCGGTGGCAGCTGCCAACGGACTCGCTGATTGGGCTCTCGGTCTTCTGATAGCTCTTCTGCTGCTCGTTATCGCTTTTGGTGGCATATTCTTGTTTCTTCATCTGCGAACGAGGCGTCACAAAAAGCCGGGCAATAAGACGGGCCTCAATGGCGAGAGCAACGCCACCTCGTCCAATAGTTACGTTGATCCAAGTGCCTTCGATACTATACCGATCAGGAACGTTGCTGGAGTCGCTACGAACGGGAATGGCGCTGGGCTCGGGACAACCGGCAATGGCGCGACCTCCTGTCAATTCGCCCCACCGAAATACGACGAGATTCCGCCTTACGGCACCAGCGGACAATCCGGACAACAGGCGACCTCGGAAATATCAGGAAGCGACAGGTCGGGATCTTCCGGACGCGGATCGGCCGAGGACGATGGCGACGACGAGGAGATAAGGATGATAAACGAGAGACAACAGAATACTGGAGATTCGGCGAGTGATCTTTCGGTTCACAACACACAGGAGTACCTCGCGAGATTGGGAATCGTTGACCCACCAGCTGGAACACCGAGACGACCACCCGAGGCACTTCCACTGGACAGTCTCCATCTGTTCGAGGACGAGGCCGTCACCGAGGCGGAAATAGCGACGCTGATCTACGGAAAAATTGGAGATACCGGAAGACCAACGTCTGACCTTGAGATTCCTGGTGGTCCATCGATGAACGGCTCGTTGAGCTCGATCGTTCACAGTGAGGAGGAATTAACGGGTTCTTACAATTGGGACTATCTCCTCGATTGGGGACCGCAGTATCAGCCACTGGCGCATGTCTTCGGCGAAATTGCCAGACTGAAAGACGACGCTGCGAGTGTTCAGAGTGGCAATTCAGCCGGTAGTCACAAGGCAAAACCACCTCACAAAGCGCCACCACCGCCACTCTTGACCTCCGTTGCGCCAAGGTCACTCGCAGCTCCGGCTCTCGCGAGAGGGATCCTACCGAGGTCACCCATCAGCCACGACGCATCGACCTTTCCCTCGGCTGCGCTCAGTCCGAGCTTCTCACCCTCGCTCTCGCCCCTCGCGACGAGAAGTCCGAGCATAAGTCCACTCGTACCACCCTCGACTCAGAGGTCACAGTGTCCGCCGAGAGGCTTGCCACTTGCCGACAATGAATTGAGAATTTAGGTGAAGATGGCAAAACAAAATTTCCCCTTGAACGAATCCAATGGAGTACAAAGTGGTGAAGGGTGAAGGTGAACTCGTAATTTAAGCCTCAAAACAAGTGATATTGCAAGATAGTGACTCTTGAAGACTTTTTTTTCTAAGTTTTTATAATAACGACGAAAAAGTGTTATATAGAATGATTTCTTTCGGCGATATTCGCGCGGGAGAATTATTGATATTTCGAATCTCCGACCGGGGCATCGAAAGATTTTTTTTTATTTGTAAATATTGTAGTCGTTAATTGCAATCGCGTCCGGTGTGCTCGAGACGTTTTTAGTCATGTAAGTAGCTCTGTACATAAATTATGACGAATTGTTTTTTTTTTAATTTTATAAATAATCGAGGCGCAGCAACGTACGAAGATGAAAAAACGACGAGATGGTTTCACCGATATCTTGAATTAAAAAAAAAAAATTATATATGGGTCCAGGGCGCGAAAGTATATATGACGAAATTCTGACTGCCATGTATAAATAATAGATATTGTAATTGGTACGACTGTAGAGTGTCGGATGTGTCGAAATAATAATGTTTCGCTGGACCACGGTGAAACCATGATTTTTTTTGTTTATTGAAAACAAGCCACGAGCGAACTGATTTTTGATATTCGTGGTATCGAATATTCCTCAATTTTCTTGTAATACCTCATCGGCGTTTCTTTTTTAATTATTGAAAGCAATTCGCGAGTGAATAGAGAGAGAGACTATTATACATATTATACTTATAGAACTGAATGTATTTTGTATTTTTAAAAAAAGAATGTTATCGCTCTCTGTACAAAGCCCCTTGAAACGTCACCATCGCTCTCCGGTGAGCCTTAGTAAATGAATTTTTTAGCAAACTTCGGTGACTTTTTAATTATTTCTTACCTTGTCAATTATTCATATATTTCCCTGCATAATTCATGATGATTTTTTCCTACGAACCAGAGCTGGGCAGTACTTGAAAGTACTCGGTACTTGCAAGTACTTGAAGTGCAGTACTTGCGTACAAAGTACTTAAAACGTACTTCAAGTATTGTACTTACATTTTTCAAGTACTTCCTGTGCTTGAAGTACTCTACTTGAAAATTTCAAGTAATTGTCTGTACTTGATGTACTTTTTAGGGTTTCGGGCCCGAAGGGTATCCAACGGAACCTTATTACTAAGACTCGGCTGTCCGTCCGTCCGTCCATCCTTCCATCTGTCTATCCGTCTGCGGGCTATATCTCATGAACCATAATAGGTAGACGGTTCAAATTTTCACAGAGTGTGTATTTCTATTGCCGCTATAACAACAAATAAGAAAAATAAAATAAAATTCATAATAAAGAGGTCTCCTATTAATGTTTTCCGTCTCCTAGTGGTGGGAGTATATGAGGCATTCCACGCCGTTTCGACCTGGGTCTGACCCTTCACCTCTCCGATTTTGTCCGCAATTTTTTATGCTTTTGTAGTACCTCTGAAAAGAACTCATGATTTTTTTGAGATTTTTTTGGTGTGATTTGACTTGATTGTAATTTTGTAAACAGCCCAATTTTTTGCCCAAATTTAAAAATCTGAAAAAAATCAGGAAAATCCGGTTTTTTGTATTAAAAAATTCGAACGTTGAGCCAAAGTGGGCAGGAGCTGCCTTCTGCTCATAACAGGCTTTTTCGAAAAAGAAAAAATTGAAAAAAAATAGAAGAAGACATCCGAATTGAGTGGACCGTTTTCCAAACATTTTCGTATGAATTGCTGGTGTTTTAAGAAAAATACCGACTTCAGTGACCGGGTCGAACGAATAATTTGAAAAAATTACAGGCATATTTTTAAGAGCCCAAATTTAAAAATCCGAAAAAATCATAAAAATCCCGTTTTTTGTATAAAAATTTTTGAGCATTGAGCCAAAGTGGGCAGGAGTTTCCTTCTGATGATCACAGGCTTTTTCGGAAAAAAAAATTGAAAAAATAAAAGATACCTGAATTGATTGAGTCGTTATTCAAAAATTTTTAAAAAAAGCACGGAAAAAACGACTTAATTGGTTCAACCAACCAGCTTAGTGCTCTGAGCGCCAGAAGAGAAATTAGTTGGATCAACTAGATACTTGGTTGAGTCAACTAATAAATAAGGTTGGTTAGTTGACCCAACCAACTAGCTAGTTGATCCAACTAATTTCTCTTCTGGCGCTCAGAGCACTAAGCTGGTTGGTTGAAGCAGCTGAGTCGTTTTTTCCGTGTGTCTCCTACTTTTTTTTCAATTTTTTATTTTTGAAAAAGCCTGTTATCAATAGACGGAAGCTCTGCCTGCTTTGGTTCAACGCTCGACATTTTTAATACAAAAAAACCGGATTTGCGTGATGTTTTTCAGTTTTTTAAATTTGCGCAAACGCAAATTTCACGCGTTCGCTCCTTCGGAAAGCAACAAATAAATTTTATTATTTTCGTTCCCTGAACGTCGCATTTGCTATGGGAAACAAATGTTCGGGTCTTTTCAACATGTTAACTCTCGCGGAAAAAGCGCCTTTTGGTCGTGCGCGAAGAAGTAAAATTTTCACCCCACAAATTTTCAATCATATCGGACACTCAATTTTCCAAGGTTTCTCCGCTTCAGAGGCGTGCGTCAATTTCTTTAAATTCAAAAAATTGTAATTTTGTTTCAATTTCGAATTTTCATTTCAATTATAATTTTTTTATATTTATTTTAATTTTACTTTTAATTTTTATTTATTCGGAAAAACGTGACGACAAGCCTCTGAAAAAATGGCCCAGAGTATATTCGGAAAAAGCGTTCCAAAGGACGTTCGAAACGACTCTGAAGTTGTTTTGAAAGGAACATTTTTGGCGGGACATATAGATTAATCGCAGACATATTGATTTTTTATGCTGTTCGTTACGTATTTTCTTCATGTTTATTCAAATTTAATTATACAATTGATATTCGATGCTGATAAAATCGATGAAACAAGGTAGTGTTGTCAAATAAAGTGACGTTTGGATTTGTCATTCCCATGCAGCGTAGACCTTGACCGATCCATTGCTTTTCCGAGCTAGACGGAACGCGACTGTCGTTTTCTTTGTACCGAGATCTCGTTCCGAGGCGCAGACTACAACGTTACTTCCAGGATCATTGGTGAAAATCAGGACGTGCATACCCAGTGAACACGTTATGTTGCCGCAATGTAACATGGAAGTTACATGTAATGTTACAATGTTATCCCTATGTAACGTTGCTGTTATATAACATGCAAGTAACAATGTTATGTAACATTTGTTACATGTAGGTTACATAACTGCAATATAACTTTGTTACATTACAGCAATGTAACATATGTTATATTGCGGCAATATAAATTTGTTACATTACAGTAACGTAGCAAATGTTATATTGCGGCAATATAACATGGAAGTTACATGTAATGTTACAATGTTATTCCTATGTAACGTTGCTGTTATATAACGTGCAAGTAACATGTTATGTAACATTTGTTACATGTAGGTTACATAACTGCTATATAACCTTGTTACATTACAGTAATGTAACATATGTTCTATTGCGGCAATATACCATAGAAGTTACACACTGTAAACATTTTTACTACGAGGGGTCAGGGGTCGCGAAATCAAGTTATGAGGGATGGCATAAGTTATGAGGGGTCAGGTATTTTGGAATGAAGTTTTGAGAGTTCACATGACACTAGGGGTCGGAGGCCCCCAAATTAAGTTATGAGAGGTCACTTAACTTATGAGAGGTCACAGCTCTTTCAAACATGTTTTGAGGGCTTACATAATTTATGAGAGGTTAGAAGCTCTGAAATTAAGTTATGAAGGGTAACGTAAGTTATGAGGGTTCAGGTATTCTGGAATAAAGTTTACATAACTTATGAGGGATCAGGGGATTGGAATTCGCAAATCAAAAAACGAACTTTCATGGTTTATTGCTCATTCAAATGCATATACTATTATTATTATTATTATTATTATTATTATTATTATTATTATTTTACTACCATTATTATACTACTATTATTTGTTCAGCACTCCAGCATTCATATATTATACAAGTAGAGAGAATTCATAAGTAGTCGGTAGCGTAATCGGTAGCGTGTTAGGTAGATAGATAGGATGGTAGGTATAGGGTCGAGGGTTCGATTCCCAGTCTCTGAGAAAAGTTAGATCAGACAATTCGTGCAGATTTTTTTTTTCTATGAATCTCTTTCGGGCCGGTAAACTATGCATATTAAATTATTTTGCGAGAGCTATATATTTTTTATAACATGTTTAACAACAATTCATTCTAGTTACAGTAACGTAACACAATTACATAACTGTTACGTAACTGTTACATAACTGTTACATAACTGTTACATAACTGTTACGTAACTGTTACATAACTGTTACGTAACTGTTACATAACGTTACATAACTGTTATGTAACAATGTTACATTGCTGAGTAGGAAATTGTAACTTACATGTAACTTACATGTAACGTCCATGTAATGTTACATGTTACAAACGGTAACATTGCCGTTACATTGCTGCAACATTACTGTGTCCACTGGGTATTTCCTGTGTGAAATAAATTTTTCGGAAGTTTGGGCGCCACGAAAAATAATTATAGGGTAAACCGAGGAGCGTTGTGACAATTAATTTTTACTTTAACGAGCATATCTTCCGTAAAAAAAAGTCTCGCGTCTATTAAGAGGAGGCTAAATACCGACACTAAACCTCGAAATTGCCATCCAAACTTGCTCTTATACAAATGGATGGAATTGAATAAAATTTTAACAACATCGTCAGAACAATGGCAGGAATGGAGCCTCACTAAAATTTTTTCGAAAAACAAAAAAAAAATTTACAGATTCATTTACCACCAAGAAACTGTAATTGAAAAACTTAAATTATTAAACTTTTACTGCATTTCGGGTAAAACCAAGAGTGAGGCTCCATGAAGAACGCCACGATAAAAATATCGAGACGTTTTCGACATTATTTTATCAAAATGACACGCCGTAAGTTTGGATAGCGCATCAAGAGATAAATATCGATAAATTTTAGTTTTATTGAAAAACGAAATGGCGAAATGTAGTTCACAGACGTGCGAGTGAGGGCAGCACCATGGATTCTGACGAGTAACCTATAATATTTAGGGGGCTCGAATGAGTTCGTTGACTTTAGCTGTAACGCATTTTAGTCTCTCAATTGACAATTAATTGTTAATTAATTTATCCCCCTCTTAATTGTCAAAATGTAATTAATTTTCATCCACGGTTGTCGGAGAAAGACTGGACGACGATGATACCTCGATAATGTAGGGATTGAATAAAAATGGTATTTAGCCTCCTCTTAACTTTGCATCTTCATGTAGCCGGTTGTATGCACTATTGGTGAATAAAAATGACTTTTATATTAATAATACATGTTACTTTAATTTTATTGCATTAATTAACCCTTGGTATGTAATTATAACCAACAATAACTTTTTATTTTGACACCAATTAGATTGCTTTTATCATTTTTGGCAAATCATAACGACCACCAATTCTGAATTCTAAAAAATTCCAAAAATACTGTAAACTCTGAAAAATTCTGCAATTTCTGAAAAAAATAAATAAATAACAAATAAACATGCAAAGTCACACAACAAAACATTATTGCAAGAAAAAATCAAAATAGAAGAGTTGTGACAGCTTGTCACAACTCGTCACAACTCGCAACTCGCAAAAAATCGTGCTTTGTTCTGAATAATAATTGAAAACCGACAAATACATGACGAAGCGAAGAAAAAAAACAAAATCATGCCGTGAAACTTGAAGAGTCTATGCACATTTAAAAAAAACGCAATAATTTTAATGTAATACCTATCGAGTTATAGGATATCGTAACATTGGTCAAAAACTTATTTTTGGCCATTTTTTTACGCTACCGACGTAAAAGCACAACCACTTTCCGTGGACCAACGGCGTGAATTACATTTAATGGGGGGTTGACGAATCAATAAATTACCAAAGTTTCCAGTTTTTAACGGTCGCAGGGGCCTAGAAATCGGCTTTATCACAACTCTCCTCCGTCACAACCATCCTCGGCCTCCCCGACATATATCGTGTACATATGGGTCATTCCATGTCAAATCGACCTGTCAATTTCCAAAAACGAAATTCTACTAAAGGAAAAAAATTCAAAATTTTTTTTCGAAAGTTATGCAGAATGCAAAATTTTACAATTTTTGAAACCTTTAAAGTTTATTTTTCAAATACCTCGACAACTATTATAGTTACGAAAAAATCGTTCTGGATACGTCTTGAAGAGTATACTTGTGGCTACGAAAAAAAATATTCCGAAAAATTTTTTTGAAAGATGATGAATTTGAAGAGCTTTGAATTTTCAAAAATCGTGAAAATCCAAGTTCCGTATTAAATTTTTGGTTCAATTTTTTTTATATTAATAGATGTATATACACTAGTGGAAAAAATTAAAGGATCAACAAAATTACCCAAATTTTTAGTGGTTTTTAACATTGCTGTATCTCAGTGAAAAATGGTCGTATCGAGGTCTAAAAAAAAGCATTTTGAAGCTCGAAGCTTCTAGTTTTCCGATCTTTTAGCAAAAACATTTTTGAAGCTACAGGTTTCACGCAATTATGAGAAATACCAAGAAAAAAAAAATTGGCAAATTTGCATCGCTTTTGTTTCGGCTGTAATTTTTGGGAAAAAAAATCTTCCAGCTAAAACATTATGAGGACCGGATAGCTTGTTTATTTAGCTTCAATTTGCTTTTTTTGAGACCTCGCTGCGATCATTTTTCGCTGAGATATCGAGCTTTTACGAAAAAAGACACTTTTCTGTTTGACCATTGATATCTCAGCAACCAATGATCGCACAGAAATCAGAAGGGGCGTTTCACAAACTTCAATCAATGCTCTACAAGAATTGTCAATGGTTTTTTGAAAAAAAAATGTTTTCCATCCTTGCCATGAATTTGAAAAAACAGGAGAAAAAGGGCTATTTATGGTTTTTTAGAAAATCAACGGCCAAATTAAAAATATTGACAAAACGACTAATGTTAAGCGCGACTTTTACAGCTCAATATACCCACAAAATCCCTGTAAAGATTCAATTTGATCTATCGATCAAGCAATCAAATTTTTGAAAAAAATTAAAGGATCATTGTTTCTGCCGCTAAACGACATAATCATTATTAAAGTGGAATGCAATTTTTTTTTGGCTTTTTTCACATTTTTATCGCAAACAGCGTTTAAATGTACAGAAAAAAAAATTCGAAGAATTTTCGAATTTTTTTTATTTTTATTAATTTTATCGATTTTTTCGGTCTTACATAAATTTAAACGCTGTTTGCGATAAAAATGTGAAAAAAGCTTGAAATTTTTTTTTCCTTTCAGTAATGATTATGAAGTGTTTAGGGGCAATAAACATAATCCTTGAATTTAAAAAAAAAAAAAATTTTTTAAATTAGAAAAAAAAAGATTTGAAAATTTTGAAATTTTTTTTTTCATGAATTTAAACGCTGTTTGCGATAAAAATGGCGGAAATACTCGGAAAAAAATTTCTTTTTTATTTCCATAATGATTTTGAAGTGTAAAGGGGCAATAAACATGATCCTTTAATTTTTTTCAAAAATTTGATTGCTTGTGTTACGTCAGGAGAAGGTGGGTTTTTTTTTATAATTGACTTTCAATTTATTTAAAGTTATTCTAAGAAATGGTGTCGCGGCTCGCTCCCGTTTGGGAGAGATCAAGAAAAATGCACAGACATTAAATACAACAAATCAACAGAATTTATTTATAATCAAAAAGAAATAGGCAAAACAAAAAAATGTAGTGAATACAAAATAACTTACGGCGGCGCAATGACTCCTCGGTACTGAATTCTCTCTCTCTCTCTCTTTGAAGATGTTAACTCTTATTTTCCAAGGATATATTCCTATCCTTTTCTTTTCTCGAACTTGGACGTGTATTTTGCACTGAATCTATTTAATTTCGACACCCGTGAAGCGCGGTCGTGCTTCGTATAAATTTCGGAGAGAACTGCCCAAGGAGTGCATTGTGCTTTGCTTAAATAAACTAGAAAAGGAGGTTGTAACCTCCGGACTTGGGCGGAAAATTCGGGGACCAATCGTATGGCCCTTTTTTTCCCGAATTTTCCCTCGAAGTTCCCGGTTCCTGATGCTTCAGAGTTTTCCCCCTCTCTTCCGCATAGGGACTTTCTTAACGCAAATTTCTTTGTTGGGGGTGTGGGCGGAATTTTCCGTCCCCCCCCGAATTGTTTCGGGACGCCCAACTCCCTCCACAATTTTATAATTTTTATTTTGTCAATTATTTATTAAGTTTTATTCAATTTATTTATTTTGTAAACTTATTAATATTCTTATTAATAACTTATTAATTATTTATGAAATTATTCTTTTTGTGTTTTATTGTTTTTTATCTAATTTCTATTTGTGTTTTTATTTATTGAATATTTTATATTATTCTAACGTACGTGTTTTTCCTATGTTTTATCTCTTCAATTTGTAGATATGTTTTTACTATTTATTTTACATTTTCGTCTTTTGAATGATTTATAGATATTTATTTCTATTGTTATATTTTTCTAAATTATTTCACATTATTTATTATATTTATCATCTCGTGTCTATCATATAATTTTCGTACCGTTTTCGTGTGGGTTTTAAAATTTATTCCTCACTATTTTATTTAAAACTATTTCCTACTGTTTATTTATCTTTTCTGTATTTCATTAGTTTCCGCTTATTTCTTGTTGTTGTGAAAAATATTTTTAAGATATTAAAAGACGTGGCAACGTTGCGATGCAAAATATTTATTCTCGGCATGCCTCAATATTGGGTTTTTCCTTATTTTTGTCTGTTCCATGCGTCGGTAATCGCTATCCTCCCTAATGGCTTTATTGCTCTCCAACGGTCCCTTAGATCTTGGGCCTTTTCGCTTTGGAGTTTTCCCATTTTTTTCTGTGTAACTGTTGTAGGTCCTTTCAGGGATATGTATTTTAATGCTTAAGAAAAAGGACAGAATTCTTGAATATTGATTTAAAAGATATGGGCGAACGTCTCGAATATTCCATCTCGGAATATTCGACGGACGTCACACCCCCGCAGTTAGACGGAAGTACGAGTGATAGTTATGAACGAGGACGACGTAATTGTTAATCCGATGTCGATCGCTGCTTCCTGATGTCCACGTTGGTTGATGTGGCCAAGTCCAATTTCTCTTTCCTCATACAAAATTGTCCCGTTGTTTATGGTCTTCTATGATTTCGTTGGTTTCGTTTGATTTTGGATAAAGCGAGTCTTGTTCTTTTCCTTGGAGTCTTGATTTCTCTTCTGCGGCTTCAGGATCTTCCTCGGTCTTCTTATCATTATTAATCCTTGCTAAATGTAGCAGAAGATTCGTCATAGAGTCCCAAATAGCTCCCAACAGGTATATGGACCATCCATAGACTGAGTGGAGTGTATACCCGTGAATGACTGTATCGATGACCGTCTTGCAGAGTCTGACCATCATGAAGATTCCTATTACACCGGCGCTGATTGTGCCGAGTTTTATAAAGCGTCCCCAGGTCTTCTCCCAGGCACTTTCAGCCAATTTGTTGAGCGAATTTTCATCGAACAAATTGTATATCGACGATGAGCCATTTGGTTTCCCCTTTCCTGAGATTTTGTGCGCGATTTCGTTCAACACCGCGGTATTCTCCATCGGGAACATGATACGATCCCGCATTTTATCCAGATCCTCTTCCGTATAGATGCCACTCCTTGCCAGGTGCTCCGGACTGTTGTAGACCCATGTTTCCTTTGAGTTTGGTTTGACATTCATCGGAGGTAGGGCTTCAACCGGACGCGGAGTTAGTTTGTACCACATATTACCCAGGCGGTAGTACTGCATCAGCGGAGGGTTACACGGATGTTCTGTTGCTTGGTCCACGATGATGTGCGTTCGTGGTGTTAGAAACACTTCTTCTTCTCCTCGCAGAATTGGAAGCCTGTTGTAGCATTTATCCACTTGTCTAATCTTGACCTCTATCGGTACACATTGTATGAGGTGTATGACTTCTCCTGCCAACACCGCCATGTAACCCGGACTTCTCATGAAACGGTATGCGAATTCATCTGGCATTATTGAAGCAATTGACAATCCATTGCGTAAGATTTCGCGATCCAAATTACAACGATGATGCAGAATATCTTTATATAATCCTTCTAATTCTTTCCTAATAAATCTCTCTACATATACAAATTTTGTGTTTATATACAAGAATAAATCCATATTATTAATGTTTAATTTGACTGCATTGCTTTTTCTTATAACATCTTCATCTGCGGATTCTACTATAAATAGTTTCGGATGTTCAGTTGTTATTAACCTTAGTCCGCAGGTCTCTTCTATCCCCTGTTTTGTCAATGTAAAACTGGTGGTTTTCAACGTTACTGTGTATAGAATTTCATTTTTTGATATTATTTTCGTAGCCATTCCTCTATATAATAGAGAGAATGAATTTGCATGGCACCAGTTATTCTTAGGCAGTATTTTCCAAAAGCTATGTCCACCTTCTGGATCAGTACAATGACCTGCCGTCAAGGGATAAGAGAGGCCTGATGGCAAATAAATTTTGTTATCGTCTATTTTAACTCGTGTAGTCGATGATCTTAATGATATCCGAGCTGTACCCATCACCACTACCGAATTCCAGGTACCAAAAGGGTCTGAATATTGGGTTCCAGAGCAGGTTCCCGAATTCGTTACACTTCCGGCAAGCGTAATGCTTCTTGTTGTAGTGGTATTAGGTTCAAGTCCGTCTATTATGGTATCACCAATACGTATCGTTCCATGATTGTGGGCCGTTTCGCATGCTTCACGCGATATGGTGTGTATATACTCCATATAAGCATTGTCAACCAGTGAGACATGGGAGAACATGCCGCACTGGTGCACTATTCGACTAATTTCGACTTTACATTGAATTAAATCTGTTTCGGTGTATTCATTCGTCTGCAATACGAAAACGTTTGTTATTGCAGTTTCGATTTTTTTTATCTCTATTTCGCACTCGTCAATATCCAGTAATGATATTGTCGTAAGGTTCAATGAGTTGGTTCCACAGTCGTATCCTATCATAGCTGACCCAGCTTTCCATATGACTGCCAGTATTAGTAGTTTAACAAGAATCATTTCCTGTAATTGAAACAAAGTGAAAAGTGAATAATTTCCTATTTGTTCAGCTTATTTACCAATATAATCTGAATCAGAATCTTCAGAGATATTTTTCTTAATTGTCCTTTTTGTATTATTTTTCTTTTCTTTTTCAATATCCGTAATTTTTGTCATTTTGAGTCGGTTTGAGTGAACGATTTTCGGCTTATTTTTAAATAAAATTTTGACGTTCCCGTTTTCGAAAGTTTCCAGCACCTTGAATGGACCTTCGTATTGATTTCCCAATTTCCCTGGTTTCGATCCACATAGTAAAAATACATTGTCCCCTTCTTTAAACGTCACAGGGTTTATTTTTTTATCATAATAATATTTTGATTTATTTTTTGATGCTACTAGATTTTCATACGCTAGTTTCCTTGTTTTTGTTAATTGCTCTACTAGGTTTCTTACGTAATTGTCATAAGTCGGTAATTTGTCTAATTCATGGACCGGTTCTGCTGATGGAAGCCGTGCTGTTCGACCGAACACTAGTTCATGTGGTGTGAATTTTGTACCCTCATGAACACAAGTGTTATATGATAATATAGCCAAATCAATCCATTGGTCCCATTCACTATCGTTATCAGCGTACTGTTTTAGGTATTCACCCAGCATGTGATGTGATCTCTCTAACGATCCATTCGACTGTGGGTGGAAAGCAGTGGTTTGGATTTTCTTGATTCTAAATCTTTTATTTATTTTTTTCATGAAAGTACTCAAAAAATTTCGACCTTGATCTGTTAAGCATACTTTTGGGGATCCAAAAATACAAATAAAACGTTTGATAAAAGCGTCTGCAATTGTTTCAGCTGTTTGATTTTCCAACGGTATTGCTACTGAATATTTCGATAATTGGTCCTGTATTGTCAAAATGTATTGTTTATTATCCGATGTCTTTGGTAAAGGGCCTACTATATCCATTGCTACCTTGTCGAAAACTGTACTCGGCGTATCCGTAATAATCATCGGTTGCTTTGTTTTGATCCTGACTAATTTCTTTAATTGACATTCAGCACACTGCTGAATTCTGCATTGAATGTCATACTTCATGTTTTCCCAATAATAATTTTGTTTAATTCTCTTGTACGTTTTAGAGACCCCTTTATGTCCCCCAATAGGAGTGTAGTGCATTTCATAGAAAATTTTATTCCGTTCTTCCGGTGCAACGTATTTAATTGTTCCGAGGCATATGATTATTTTTATTTTTTCATTTTTGAATATTTCATCAATCAAAATTAATATGTCTTTCCATGGTATGTTATCTACGTATTCTGAGTATGCGAGTGAGATAGTCTTTATATTTTCCTTATTCAAAATTTCTTTTAAATAATTTAAGCTTTCTGTAAAGTACTTTTTTATTCTGAGGTTTGATTCCCCTTTTTCTCCTTTTACAATCGATGCAAAATGATAGTTTTTTCCGACTCTATGCTTGAATACTCCGCCTAAGCTAGTAGCTTTTATGGCCGGTAATTTATTGAACGTTTTGAATTTCTTACTTCCCTCATCAAGCGGTTCCCCATCCTCTGAAAGAAAGTACAGGATATTGTCTTTTCTATAAGTAATTAACTCTTTCGTCATTATTATGTTTGATTCTTGCTTGCTAGTTTTATCCTTCTCTGTTTCTGACTTTTCAGATTCTGTATCTGACTCATCGCTGTTTGCAATTTCACTATTAGTGGCTGAATCATTAATTTTCTCAATTAAAGGGTCTTCAGAGTTTGGATCATTCACATTACGTGGTATTTTTAATATCCTTTCATCATTAGTCCCTTTTTTAGCGACAGTCTTACCGGAGCTTAATGCTCGTTTTGGTGATCTGCCTCTTCTCTTTTTCTCTTGTAAATTTGTACTTGATTTTCCTTTTTGTTTTTCAACTTGATTTGTTTTTTTTATTTCATTTACTTCTTTACGATTTGAACTTTTATTTATTCCCTTATTTTCGTTTTCCCTGATTTTATTATCATTCAAAATGTCAACAATTTCTTGCAACTCAGGATCATGATATTCTTCAATTTTGTTCTTTTGCGCTCGAGTAACTACACTTGCCAATTCTACCGGATTGCGCGATAACGCGTCCGCGTTTAAGTTGATTTTTCCTGGTTTGTATATTACGTCATAGTCATATTCGGCAAGTTTTAACCTCCATTTTAAAATTCGAGCATTTGCCTCTTTTGCCGTTCTAAACCAAACCAAAGGTTTATGGTCAGTTACTATTGTGAATTTTCGCCCGTAAATATAGGGTCTAAAATTCTTTACCCCCTGTACAATAGCAAGAGCCTCTTTTTCATACGTATCGTACCTAATCTCTGCCCCTCTCAATACTCTTGAGAAATATGCGATCGGTTTATCTCTACCTATTTCCCCTTGTGATAAGACTGCTCCTATCGCTATTCCTGACGCATCTGTTGTTATTATGAAGGGTTTTGAGAAATCAGGGTACTGTAGTATTGGCGCAGTGCATAATGTTTCTTTAAGTGTCTCGAAAGCGTTTTGTGCTTCTTGAGACCATTCGAACTTGACATCGTTTTCAAGGAGCGTAGTCAAAGGTTTTGCTATTTTTGAAAAATTTTTTATAAATCGTCTGTAATACCCCGTTAGACCAAGAAAAGAACGAACATTTTTTTGCTTTTTAGGAAGAGGAAATTCGCGTACAGCCTTCAATTTTTCTGGATCTGGTTTCAGCCCTTCCTTACTGATAATATGTCCTAAATAATTAACTTCTGGTCGTAGTAGCTCGCACTTATCTGGCTGCAATTGTAAGTTTGCTTTTCTTAATCGTTTCATTAATTCGTCTATTTTTTGTTCGTGGTCTTTAAGGTCTTTTGCGAATATTATTATGTCGTCCAAATATACGAACATTGATGTTCCTTGCAAACCCGATAATACAGTATTTATTAATCTTTGAAACGTTGCCGGGGCATTTTTCAACCCAAAGGGCATTCGGTTGAATTCCCAATGACCTCCCGGTGTCGAAAATGCCGTTTTAGCACTGTCTTTTGGGTCCATCTCAATTTGATGGTACCCGCTTGCCAAATCGAACACTGAAAAGTACATTGAACCTCCCAGTTGATCAAGGATATCCGTTATGTTTGGGAGGGGGTACGCGTCGGTAATGGTTTTTTCGTTTAGCTGCCTGAAATCAATAACTACTCGCCACCTCTTGTTACCCTGCGAATCCGCTTTTTTCGGTACTACCCAAACAGGGCTGTTGTATGGTGACTCAGAATTTTTTATTATTCCTGTTCTATGCAGTTCTTCTATTTGTTTATCTACTTCCGCTTTTGTTGAGTGTGGCAGTCTATACTGCTTTGACGATATCGGAATATCTGACGTAACCGGGATTTTGTGCTTGTAAACTTTAGTCGAACTCAAAGGTTCTCCCGGAATGTGGAATCTATCCGCGTATTTCGATATTATTTCTTCTACATGATTTTTCTCTTTTGTGTCTAAGTGATTTAAACGTAATAATTCTTTAACTTTTTCGAACCGGTTTTTACATTCTACATTATTCATGTAGGCAACAATTTTTTGTATGACTTTTGAGTTACTCGAGTTTTCTTTTAGTTTAATATCTCGAATATTTCCTTGATTACCGGTTTCTATTATTTTTTCGCATTCCTGAATTTTTAACGTCGGTACCTTTATTCTAATTTCCGATTCGTTACTGTTATATATTTGCATATATGCACGCCCTTTAAAGTTTCGTACCAAGCATTCTCCCGCGTAAACTCCTTCTCCAATATTTAAACGAGGAATATAGCCTTCCTTAATTTTTTTATTAGAGACTTTTATATAGAATGAAGCTTCACTGCGGCCTGGTATTTTTATTATTTCTTCATCATCATCTTCCTTCTTTTCGAATGAGTATTCTCTTCCGTTTATTTTAAGGCATTTATTTTCGTAGTCAATTTTTGCTCCCGTGTTTTTAAAAAAGTTTGAGCCCAGTAACCCTGCATGAGGTATTGGTACACTATCCGGTATTACGTGAAATTTTGTTATTCTTCCCAAAATGTTCAATTCTATCTTCCCCATTGTAAATACCGGAATGTCCGAGATTCCGTGCAATTCAATTATTTCCGAATTATCAATTTTATCATTGAGAACTTGTTTCTTTTTTATCAAATTTGGCGATGCCCCTGAATCAAGCATTAATATTAAGTTCGTGCCGTTTCTCCCATTTTTTGTTTTAATGAAGGGTATATCGTTATTTTTCCTGAGGTTAATCGCGATTACTCGGAGTCGTCGGTCAGCTCCGTTTCTTGAACTGTTCTCACCGGACGCTGATTGTATGAATCTCGCCCCGCATCCGATGGGAAAGATCCTTTCCGGTTTTCCGAATTCTGGTACGCGCGTTTTCGACAATCTTTGATCAAATGTCCTTCTTTTTTGCAATAATGACAAGTAACCTTTCTTTCTAAATTTTTATCGCTAGTTTTTCTTCGACATTCGTCTGCCGTGTGGCCGGAATAATTACATATTTGGCACTTTTTTTCGTTGTTCCGATTTTCGTTTTTTAAATAAAAACAGGTTTTCGCGGTATGGTTTGTTTTATTGCAAATTTGACAGACTTCCCTTTTATCCCTAGTATTATCCGGTCTATTGAAACAAATTTTTGCTGTATGACCTCGCTTATTACAAATCTGACATGTTATATCGCTGTAATTTTTGAAATTGTTACTTCTTTCGCTAACTGGTTTGTTTTGTTCGCGGTTTTGAATTCTTTGTTCTGAATTTTTCTTACTCCCGTAAAAATTTTTATTTTGTTCTTGTTTTCCCTTAATAAACGTTACCGGTTTATGTTCATTCGATTTATTCTCTGTTTTTTGCGTTTCCGTATTTTTCCGTTTTCCCTCGCGTAATTCGCGTCTTGCGGTTAATAACCGCTCTATCTCGATAGCTTTATCATATGCCTCCTGCATTGTCTCACATTTTGGCATGCGTTGATCTAAATCTGGCAAAAGTCCTTGCAAAAAACATCTCCTTATATTTTCGTCTATTTTATTCTTGTACGTCTTTAACTCTGTACTTGTATTCTCTGGGGAGTCTACCTTGAATAACTCAGTTAATTCCTGACCCTTTTTCCTCAATCTATTTGCAAATTTTACTACAGATTCGCTGTCTCTTTGAAACATCGAACCTAATTCCGCTTGAAGTTGCCATTCTGTTTTCGTGGGCGTATAAATTTTTTTCAAAGATTTAATTAATTCGGCAATTTTTTTAAACGTTTTACCATTCAATGACTCTTGGACCGCTGAGCTTAAGCATTTCTTTTGTATTAATTTTGTCAAATTTTCTTCTGCAAGTTCAGGTAGCATTTCCTTTGCCGCCTCGCAATTTTTTGTGAAATCGAATAAATCTTCTGACTCTCCCTCGAATAACGGAATAAATGAAATAGCATCTTTAAGTGAAATAAGCTGATTAGTGCTCAGTGACTCAGCCATATTTCTATTAATTTGATTCGAATTTGTTAAACTTGAGTCAAGAATTTCTGAATTATTTTTTATTTCGCCAATTATTGTATTATCACAGTCGTCATCTGATTCACCGCTAAATTCACCGATTATTGTATTATCAATTTCCTTTTGAATTCGTTTCGGTTTTTCGTACGGACCTAGCAATTCACCGTCTTTACTTCGTAATTTTCGTATATTTTTATCATTCGACGTGGATGGTTCTTCCCCCGACATTTGCATGCATATTCACTTAAAATTCTTGCGCATTTTCTTGATTCATTATCGCGACGGACGAGCCCCCAATTGTTACGTCAGGAGAAGGTGGGTTTTTTTTTATAATTGACTTTCAATTTATTTAAAGTTATTCTAAGAAATGGTGTCGCGGCTCGCTCCCGTTTGGGAGAGATCAAGAAAAATGCACAGACATTAAATACAACAAATCAACAGAATTTATTTATAATCAAAAAGAAATAGGCAAAACAAAAAAATGTAGTGAATACAAAATAACTTACGGCGGCGCAATGACTCCTCGGTACTGAATTCTCTCTCTCTCTCTCTTTGAAGATGTTAACTCTTATTTTCCAAGGATATATTCCTATCCTTTTCTTTTCTCGAACTTGGACGTGTATTTTGCACTGAATCTATTTAATTTCGACACCCGTGAAGCGCGGTCGTGCTTCGTATAAATTTCGGAGAGAACTGCCCAAGGAGTGCATTGTGCTTTGCTTAAATAAACTAGAAAAGGAGGTTGTAACCTCCGGACTTGGGCGGAAAATTCGGGGACCAATCGTATGGCCCTTTTTTTCCCGAATTTTCCCTCGAAGTTCCCGGTTCCTGATGCTTCAGAGTTTTCCCCCTCTCTTCCGCATAGGGACTTTCTTAACGCAAATTTCTTTGTTGGGGGTGTGGGCGGAATTTTCCGTCCCCCCCCGAATTGTTTCGGGACGCCCAACTCCCTCCACAATTTTATAATTTTTATTTTGTCAATTATTTATTAAGTTTTATTCAATTTATTTATTTTGTAAACTTATTAATATTCTTATTAATAACTTATTAATTATTTATGAAATTATTCTTTTTGTGTTTTATTGTTTTTTATCTAATTTCTATTTGTGTTTTTATTTATTGAATATTTTATATTATTCTAACGTACGTGTTTTTCCTATGTTTTATCTCTTCAATTTGTAGATATGTTTTTACTATTTATTTTACATTTTCGTCTTTTGAATGATTTATAGATATTTATTTCTATTGTTATATTTTTCTAAATTATTTCACATTATTTATTATATTTATCATCTCGTGTCTATCATATAATTTTCGTACCGTTTTCGTGTGGGTTTTAAAATTTATTCCTCACTATTTTATTTAAAACTATTTCCTACTGTTTATTTATCTTTTCTGTATTTCATTAGTTTCCGCTTATTTCTTGTTGTTGTGAAAAATATTTTTAAGATATTAAAAGACGTGGCAACGTTGCGATGCAAAATATTTATTCTCGGCATGCCTCAATATTGGGTTTTTCCTTATTTTTGTCTGTTCCATGCGTCGGTAATCGCTATCCTCCCTAATGGCTTTATTGCTCTCCAACGGTCCCTTAGATCTTGGGCCTTTTCGCTTTGGAGTTTTCCCATTTTTTTCTGTGTAACTGTTGTAGGTCCTTTCAGGGATATGTATTTTAATGCTTAAGAAAAAGGACAGAATTCTTGAATATTGATTTAAAAGATATGGGCGAACGTCTCGAATATTCCATCTCGGAATATTCGACGGACGTCACACTTGAAACAAAAAAACCGTTCGATAGATCAAATTGAAACTTTACAGGGATATTGTGGGTATATTAAGCTGTAAAGATCACGCTCAACATTAGTCGTTTTGTGAACATTTATAATTTGGCCGTTGATTTTTTAAAAAACCATAAATAGTCCTTTTTCTCCTGTTTTTTCAAATTCATGGCAAGGATGGAAAACTTTTTTTTTTTTCAAAAAACCATTGACAATTCTTGTAGAGCATTGATTCAAGTTCGTGAAACGCCCCTTCTGATTCCTGTGCGGTCATTGGTTGCTGAGATATCAATGGTCAAACAGAAAAGTGTCTTTTTTCGTAAAAGCTCGATATCTCAGCGAAAAATGGTCGCAGCGAAGTCTCAAAAAAAGAAAATTTAAGCTAAATAAACAAGCTATCCGGTCCTCATAATGTTTTAGCTGGAAGATTTTTTTTCCCCAAAAATTACAGCCAAAACAAAAGCGATGCAAATTTGCCAAATTTTTGTTTCTTTGTATTTCTCATAATTGCGTGAAACCTGTAGCTTCGAAATTTTTTTTGCTAAAAGATCTGAAAACTAGAAACTTCAAGCTTCAAAATGCTTTTTTTAGACCTCGATACGACCATTTTTAACTGAGATACAGCATTGCTAAAAACCACTAAAAATTTGGGAAAATTTTTTGATCCTTTAATTTTTTCCACTAGTGTATGTATAGATGTACATCGACATATAAAATGCTACAGGATGTGGCGCTCGTAAGCGCGTAAGCTTACAAAACGAATGCAGGGATAGGCCATTCATCTTGGGCGCTTTTTGAGCGCTACATCCTGTAGCATTTCATATGTCGATGCATAACACATACGTGCTGAAAGTGCGTAAGCCTCGAAGAGGAATGCAACCATAATTGGTGACATGACTTTTATAATTCTTCTTGTTTAATGATTGCGACATTATTAATTATTTCGACATTATTAAATATTTGACAATTTATGGGCGTTGTGTTCGTTCAATAGAAAGAGGTTAGGAAACCTAGTAATGATTATTTCGTCGAAAACGATGCTACAAATCACGAATATTCGAGACTGGATTTCAAACTAGGATTCGTTCAAAAACGACCTACTTGAATTTTTTTTTTAATGCGTCATGTGATGGGGATAGCACTTTGATACGAAGCAAATCAGTTGTAACTATTTATCAAATTTAAATAAAAAAATTAATACGTCACTTTAAATTACCCTGCACTGAGATTTTTCGTTAATGAAAATTTTGTTCCGTCATTGGCAGGTGTTCCGCAAATGGACAGTTCACCCTACCTTGTACTGATCTTAAAAGATTCTGAAATTTTTAGAAAGTTGTTTTTTGTTTTTTAAAACACATGAATTTTTGAATTTATAAAAATCGTGTAAATCCACGATCAACATTAAATTTTTGGTTAAATTTTAGACCTTGTACTGATCTTAAAAGATCCTGAAATGTTCAGGATGGTGTTTTTCTGTTTCAAAAATATTAATTTTTTAATTTTGTTTACTGCTTAAAATTGCAAAACTACATAATTGCTCAACTTTATCTAACTGAAATGTGATTTCGCAATAATTTTGAAAAATATATCTTTGAGATAGTTCTTAGTAGTAGTAGGTCTTTTATTATTTATTTATTAAAAACTGTTTTTTATGTTATAATTGTATTTTACAGTATATCTATCAATCTTTAACAAATTCTTTTATTAGTGTGATCCCACACAACAATAATTCGTCCCAAGTACGTCTTTCGGACATCACGTCAATTGTCCCGTGATGGTAATGGGATGGTCCCATGGGATTCCCACGGGCTCTAAAGTGTCCGCAGTGATTACCGCAATGGGACCATCCCGTTGTCGTCCCGGGATGTCTTCGGGACGTCTCTTGGACTGCAAATACAGCAGAGTGGAGATATCGATAAGATATTATCGAGACTTCTTAAAAACGTCACCAAGATATTCCAGAATTATCAGACACAGCAATAATACGTCCCAAGTACGTCTTTCGGACATCACGTCAATTGACTCAATTGTCCCGTGATGGTAATGGGATGGTCCCATGGGATTCCCATGGGCTCTGAAATGTCCGCAGTGATTACCGCAATAGGATGGTCCCACTGCCGTCCCGGGATGGCTTTGGGATGTCTTCGGGACATCTCTTGGACTGCCAACACAGCAGTGGATAATTATTTTTATTTCGATTTAATATTAATTAATTTCGAATATCTAATTAAATTTCAATAAAATGGGTACAGTACAGAGGGAGACAGCAAGTACTCCTCGTAGTATAGCCTCTTTTGAGGTCTGACTCCTTTCGGTGTCAAATGTCCGTGTTCACGCCCGCCTATATAAGCATTCTATTCGCATGATCCGTATGTGAGAGCCTTTGCCATCTCGCGGCGAGTCTGGAACTAACGCCGTGGAATGGCTGACCTCCTATAGACATCTCTAAGAGAGTCCGCTGGGATCGTCTACACACGGTTCACACGGTTACGGCAGGATATCCTCAAGACATCCCATATACATCCCGCGTAGAACAATGTCTTACCGTTACCTCCCAGAGACATCTCTAAGAGAGTGCGCTGGGATTGTCAAAATACGGTTATGACAGGATGTCCTCAAGACATCCTATATTAATCTCACGTGGAACAATGTCTTACCGGTACCTCCCAGAGACATCTTTAAGAGAATACGCCGGGACCGTCGAAATACGGTTACGATAGGATACCTTCAAGACATCCTATATTAATCTCCAGTAGACCAATGTCCTACTAGTACCTCTCACAGACATCTACAAGACAGTGCGGTACGATCGTCTACACACCGTGACGGCCGGATATCCTCAAGACATCCTATATCAATCTGGGGTAGAACAAGGTCACACCAGTACCTCCCACAGACGTCTATAAGAAACTGCGTTGGGATCGTCCAATTACGGTTGCGACAGAATATCCTCAAGATATCCTATATTAATCTCGGGTGGAACGGAATCCTACCCGTACCTCTCAGAGACATCTCTAAGAGAGTGCGCTGGGATCGTCTAAGCACGGTTGTAACAGGATATCCTCGAAACATCCTATATTAATCTCCAGTAGACCAATGTCCTACTAGTACCTCCCATAGACATCTACAAGACAGTGCGGTACGATCGTCTACACACGGTGACGGCAGGATATCCACAAGACATCCCATATTAATCTCGGGTAGAACAATGTCCTACCGGTATCTCCTAGAGACATCTATAAGAGAGTGCACTGGGATCGTCTAAACACGGTTGCGACAGGATATCCTCAAGACATTCCATATTAATCTCGAGTAGACCAATGTCTTACTAATACCTCCCACAGACGTCTATAAGAGAGTGCGTTGGGATCGTCTAATTACAGTTGCGACACGATATCCTCAAGACATCCAATATTAATCCCGGATAGAACAATAGCTTACTGGTTCCTCCCATAGACATTCATAAGACGTACTATCTTGACAGGACACGAATGGGACTATCTCGGGATGGTCCCGGGATCAGTTTTGCTGTGTGGGAATTACATTGGAAAATTGTAATTAGTGAAAATTTCGATATTAATTACATATGTCATTAAAATTAGAGACAAATTTAATACTAAATACATGTGTAATTTGTAATTAGCTAATTACAAATTCGCCTAACTCTGCTTAGGTTTCTTTACGCATTTACGAACCACGAGGAACCGATTAGAAAAGAACAGTAGGAACTGCGGCAGGAACTGAAGGAACCACGAAAGGAACCCTGCTTCAAAAGCACATCAGAAATTAACCTAATCCCGATTTAGTTATACAAATTTTATTATACGAAACCGAAGTATCGTAAAAAATAATACTGAACGGTTGAAGTCCGTAAAGCAACCGTGAAGAAACAGCTTTAATCATAAAGAACTGAGGAACCACGAGTGACCATGAGGAACTGTATGGAACCATCTCGCTATTTTTTGGAGGGAACTACAATGAACTGAAAAAGTTGGTGAAGGAACCATGCAGAAATAGACCGAATATTAAGTTCCTCATCAAGGTTCCTCGGGACGGTTGAAAAAATGCGTAAAGGAACTGCGGTTTCTATTTTCATTCCTTCACGATTAATGCCCTCTTAAAGGAACGGTTGCAGGACTTGCTAGGGCGAGTACACATGCGCCGTGGACTGTGCGCACGACGATGCGCAGGCTCCCCATTTTCTCTTCCGTTTCTTGCTGAGGTCGCTACAAGATGGCCGCTCGCTTGGTGCGCTCTGCGACTCGACGATTGCAATCCAGTTTTATCCATAATTAAGACTTCAATCGATACGGCAAAATGCATTGCTATTACTCGGGAAATCGAGCTGAATCCGTTGAAAATATTATTTTCGGAGTTAGTGCAAGTATTCGAGTAGATATAATCGATTTATAAAATCAATAACCACGATTGACAGTTACGCGTCATCTCGATGAGCGCGCGCGATTTTTGAATTGATGATTTTTTAGCGTTTGAAATATCTGTGAAAATTAACCTGAAAGAAAACGAGATGTCAGGCGGAGAAATTGCCGATGCCTTTTAATCAATATTCGCGCAAGCGCTCCAGAAATAGTAAATGAGAAAAATATGTAATGCAAGAAAAATATTATAAATATCCGAAGAAAATATTAATCGTAACTTATACTTTTACAAGGTTGTGTGGGTAAAGCATATAAATGAGACAGAGAATTTTCGTGTATAAACCTGAATATTGATATACAACTTGTTGAGTCTTAAGGTACATTAACACGTAGATTTATGCTGATATAACTGTTATTTTTTTTCTCACGCGAGGTCTATTGATACGATCGCACGTCACCTGAATCGGTGGGGCAATCGACCTCCCGTTTTTTTCGTTTTTAATTTTTTCATAGTACACACGCACGTTATAACGATTGGATTTCTCTGAGACAAGCCTCGACTTGTGCTCTAGCACCCGGAATGGTTTTATCGAAAAAAAAAATTAATCACCTCAAACATAGCACGATAGTCGCAAGAAGCGTGTTTCGTACGATGTAAATGAAGGTTACCTTTTTCCACGATTTTTGAGTATACGTAAAAACAAAGGATAAAAAAAGAATTTTTTTCGCAGAAGTTTTGGTACGGTGATTTTAGGTCTGTGGCCACTCGCGCATAATATAAGTATATTTATATATAATATATATGGGTCATTCCACCAATTCTTGACTAAAGTTGTGCCGGGGGGCCTAAATTCTGGGTAACAAAATTTTTTATTGAAAAGTACATAACAAAGAGAGCTTCCATGATTTTTTTCAATTTTTTTCGTCCAACCCTTTTGAAGATACAGTAGATCGAAAATTGCAAGATTTGCAATTATTGACTTTAGATATTAAAAATATCAATCCCTTGTAAAATTTCTAAAAATATATTAAATATTGGTTTTTGTGTAAAAAAAGCTCCGCTTTCTGAAAAAAAATATTTTCAATTTCCTCCAGTATCAGGAAAACCCCGAAAAATGAGGACAAAATGTAAAATACGCTTTTTCCACCAATGTATCATTTTTGATATCTTTAAAAATATTTTTTTCGAAAAGCTGAGACTTTTTTACATGGGGAAGGTATGTTTTGATTTTGGGAATATTCAAAAATAAACCATAGCAAAATAAAGTTGAAACTTTTGTGATGAATTGCCGATAAGTATTGTGCTGTCGTCACGGTCGATACACGAACTATCGAATTAAGGTTGAAAATTTCTGTACATAGCATTATATTCAGCGATTATGTAGTGAATATATATGTTCAAAGTGTGAAGTGGGTAAGAAATTAAAATTATTATACAAAAGCGATATGACAAGGATCAAATCTTTATTATTTGTACTCTTCTTGTCACTGTTGACAGAGAAACATTTCTTACAATAGCAAAACCATGATTCTCGGCATCAGGGATAATACAATGCATAGATTGCGTCTTTTTTTACAGCCACAGCATTAGCAAATCTGGACTTTAGCTGTGCTGCGCGTACTTCGTATTTCTCATTTGAAATGAAAGTGAAATCAATATTTTTAAATGACTCACGTGCCCAGTCATACAATGCCAAGGCTGATAAAAGTTCTGCTATTGTAAGAAATGTTTCTCTGTCAACAGTGACAAGAAGAGGACAAATAATAAAGATTTGATCCTTGTCATATCGCTTTTGTATAATAATTTTAATTTCTTACCCACTTCACGCTTTGAACATATATATTCACTACATAATCGCTGAATATAATGCTATGTACAGAAATTTCCAAACTTGATTCGATAGTTCGTGTATCGACCGTGACGGCAGCACAATACTTATCGGCAATTCATCACAAAAGTTTCAACTTTATTTTGCTATGGTTTATTTTTAAATATTCCCAAAATCAAAACATACCTTTCTCATGTAAAAAAGTCTCAGCTTTTCGAAAAAAATATTTTAAAAAATATTAAAAATGATACATTGGTCGAAAAAGCGTATTTTACTTTTGACCTCATTTTTTGAGGTTTTCCTGATACTGGAGAAAATTGAAAATATTTTTTTCAGAAAGCTGAGCTTTTTCTACACAAAAACCAATATTTAATATATTTTTAGAAATTTTACAAGGGATTGATATTTTTACTATCTAAAGTCAATAATTGCAAATCTTGCAATTTTCGATCTACTGTATCTTCGAAAGGGTTGGACGAAAAAAATTGAAAAAAATCATGAAAGCTCTCTTTGTAATGTACTTTTCAATAAAAAATTTTGTTATCCAGAATTCAGACCCCCCGGCACAACTTTAGTCAAGAATTGGTGGAATGTCCCATATATATATATATATATATATATATATATATATATATATATATATATATATAATTCATTCACCACAAAGTATCGAGAGATCATTGCGTACGAATATTGTTATTTTTTCGGATTTACACATTCAAAGATTTTCTAAAAACTTGACTTCCGGTTTTACATACTTTCTTGGAAGTAATTACGTAATTAAGTAAAATTACAGTTTTTAGGGTTGTATCAACTTTTACTGGCACGATTATATACCGACTGCTGAAAAAATGTCCGCTATTATTTCTCAAGGAGGATGTGCTCGACTTTCATGGCTCTTATTGTCTGCAATTGTTTTTATTTATGGTTCTTTCCAAGGGGGTGACATCGCTATCTCTATTCCTGTACTTCAAAGTGCTACGCATTTTTTCCGCATTTTTTAGTTTCTCTTTTACTCTGTACGCGGCGCTAGTTATTCTCTTACATATGCTTTACTAGCGTCACGAGTGACGAAATTTGGCGTCAAAACAGACGGACAATGCGTTCCGATTCTAGCGGAAGTCACCCCTCGGGTTCTTTCGTATTTAGAATGAGACTCGATATGATAATCTATCGGATGATTCACGATATTACGCGACAGTCGAATTTTTCTCACTCTCGCACGCAATGATCTCCGATCTAGAGCACACAAACAGACTCACCCTGCACTTTTTTCCCCGGTTTTAACGCGGTTTCACGCTCTCACTTTTTTCTCTCTGGAGCTATTTATGAATCGAACAACACACTAAACGCTACACTCGTTTTGTACACTCGAACAACCTAAAAATGTTTGTATACAATTACGATTTACACATTTTTCTTCTCGTTTTATCTTCTGCTTTTTCTTTTGCCAACCTAACCTTAAAGTAATCTAACAATGGTCTCGTTTTACCCGAGGAACCATAAGGATGATCGCTGAACGTCGTAAAAAGTACATCAATAATCGTAAACTCGAATTGCAATTTTTCTTTTTCCATTCTCATACACAATCTTCATTCGTCGTTTCTATCGGAGTCTCTTTGAATCCTATCTCGTTACACTATGTCGATCGTTTATTTTCTTCTCCTTTGACCGTACAACATTGCAAGGCTGAGGGAAAATAAAAAATCTTTATATCACTCAGTACAATAATGGACGCTTTTACGTCCGCAAGCGGACGTGAAAACGTCCATATTGCACCTCGTGATATAAAATATAGTACATCACTCGGCGTAAAAACATTTTCTGACTCGTGTGATTGCAGGCCTCGCCGTTGGCTCGTCCTGCCAGTTCACACTCGTCAGAAAATGTTTTTACGTCCTCGTGATATAATGTACTATTTCTGCTGTCTTCGCTCTTGGAGCGTTTCGGCCAATTATTACCGTATCGCAGCAGACGCTTTTTTTCCTCTTATACTCTTTGAGAATGAGGTTCGATCCTACACATTTTCTGTCCTACACAGGGGTAGTCCTACACAAAATACCCCACACATAATAATATATTTGCATTTTTATCGTACACATATTATCATCCACATCCTACACAATTATATTTTCTAATACAGGCAATCGTCCTATACATAAAGTCTTGCACAATTATCAAAACGCAGACTATCATCCTACACATATTTTCCTACACAGCTTAATTCATATATATATATGTATATTTAATTGTGTAGAACATTTTGTGTAGGATAACAGCCTGTATTATACAATTTAATTGTGTAGGAAAATATGTGTAGGACATTTTAATAATTGTGTAAGACGAATATGATAGGCTATAAGTTCGTGTAGAACGTTTAAATAATTGTGTAAGATGTAAGTTAGTGGATAATAATATGTGTAGAATGGGGCGATTTTTTTGACTTTTTTTTCTTCCACTCCCCACCCGAAATTTTGTTGTATATGTCTGAAAGAAAATTTCCTGAAAGTTACAGCCCTTAATATTAATATTAAGTACTTTCCCTTCGCGTGATAAGTTTTTCCATATAAAATGCACGTAAAGGAAAAACTTTTTTTGTCAAAATTTTACCACTCCACGGTTTTTTATGCTATCACATTGATTTTGGTCGCAATTTACGTAGAATTGAACGATTTTCAAAAGTGGCCTAAGCGGCGCAAGTGTAACTTACACTGGTGAGATGGTACGGGTCCCTAAAGTCGATTTTTACTCAAATTTCTCGATTTTTTGCTGTTATCTCCGAAATGATTAACCGAAAATTCGTATGAAGAAATTTTGTTGGAAATTTAATTTCCTACAAAAAAGGTCCTTTAGACCTAACTGCTAAAATTAATATTTCTTGAGATATTGAACCTCAACTTATTTATGACATAAAATTTGTATAGTTTATCGAACCAAAAGTTTTAAATTGTTGATATTCCATATCATATCACCATATCACATATAATACCACCAGTGGTGATATGATATGGAATATCAACAATTTGAAACTTTTGGTCCGATAATCCATAAAAAATTTCATATCACAAATAAGTTAAAGTTCAATATCTCAAGAAACATTAATTTAAGCAATTAGGTCTAAAGGACCTTTTTTGTAGAAAATTAAATTTCCACCAAAATTTCATTATACGAATTCTCGGTTAATCATTTCGGAGATAACAGCAAACAATCGAGAAATTTGAGTAAAAATCGACTTTAGGGACCCGTACCATCTCACCAGTGTAAGTTACACTTGCGCTGCTTAAGACACTTTTAAAAATCGTTCAATTCTACGTAAATTGCGACCAAAATCAATGTGATAGCATTTTAGATGGAAAAACTTATCACGCGAAGGGAAAGTACTTAACATTAATATTAAGGGCTGTAAGTTTCAGGGAATTTTCTTTCAGACATATGCAACAAAATTTCGGGTGGGGAGTGAAAGAAATAAAAAAAAGTCGAATAAAAATCGACCTAGTGTAGGATAAAAATCCCTGGACATTATTATGTGTAGGATATTTTGTGTAGGACTACCCATGTGTAGAACAGAAAATGTGTGGATCGAGCCTCACTCCCCTCTAATACTCTTTTTTCTCGCTTCTCTCGTCAAATACTTATTCTTCATCGGTTCTCGATCACGACTCCTCGACGTACGAGATCCGAGCCATTTTCACAAAATATATTATGTATACATTTGTATTTTCTTTTGTTTAATGTGGTTCATTAAGTTTTGGTGTTTTTCTCTGTATCTCATGAATATTTAGTGTGTATAAATTGGTTTTGTTTTTGTCTCTCGTGTGTATAAGCTTTGTATCTTGTGGTTGGTGTGTTTCGTCCGAAATACAAGATTTTATTTTAATTTCGTGTAAATCTCACAATTTCTCATTTATTCTAGACGTCTCGCTAGTTCAAAATTCTAAGGAAAAGCCAAATCTATTCGGAGTGTTTTTTGAAATATTTTTTTTATATATATAAAGGGTGCAGAGGGGTGGTAACATTTTATTTCACACTTTTTTCCCCCTTGTTGTGTTTTCTCATTCTCTTTTATTTTCTATTGCGAACACTTTCCACGCGTACTTTAAAAATACGCATTCTGTCATCTGCGAAAAGAAAGATAATTCCTATCTAGAAATAAAAGGTTTTTTTTGTATAAAGTGAAATTACATGAGCCACTGGGTCGTAAGAATAATGGAAAAGCCATAACATGTGCCACACATTTATAGAGAGCCTACAGGGAGAAGAGGTTCTCGAGTATAAGTGTTCAACTCTCACAAATTTTTATTTTTTTCGAGATTTCTCTCAAGATTATTTCCGATCGATATTTCAATAGTTGATTAATTTTTTTATTTTTTTTATTCCTGTTTGTTACTCGGAACTCGAGGACCCGAATTGGAGGACAATTTCTGGTTGATGCCACGGTCGTCTACGACCCAATGATTGGGTAGTTTCAATTATGAATCTTTTTTTATTAAGCCTAACATTAAGAACAACTTTTCTTCTCGCCTTTTATTTTATTTTTTTACCATCGCGGACAAATTCCCGCATCGATATTCATCGAAAATTCACTAATGGAAAGAAAAAATTCCGTCTAAAAAAAAAATTAAGGTTCTAAAAAAATGCTAACGACTCTCGTCCCTTTTACTTTGGGCCCAACGGTACGGCTCAAATTATTTTTTTTATCATTACAGTTCACACCGGGCTTATCGAAAAATCATTTAATCGTTCTTATCACACGAATCCCGAAACAATGTAATTTCTTCAAAAATCCTTTCCCGATCTTTTCTACGGAAAAAAAGCACCACACGCGAACAAACTAATAACTAAAACGCGTACTTTCATCGCACCTGATCCGGTACATTGAAATAAGGCACCACAATTTATATTCGACTTTTTTTTTTTACTTTTTTTTTGGCGCGCGATCGATCGCAAAAATCACCGATTTTTTTTTTCATCAAAATCTCTAGTCGTTACTCGATTTCGAGTGATGTTTAAGTTTTGTTTCTAGGGGCGGGTTTCAAGGGCTAATGATCTTTCGACCATTTTTCTTTTCATCCCCGCTCGAATTTTCGATCCTGATTTTGTTTCATGATGAATGGAAAAATTTCGATTATAAATCAAATTCCTTCCGATTAAAAAAAAAAGTTTTTTTTTTGGAAATGACTTTCAAATGACCAAATGGCGAATAGCGTGTGGCAATCCCCTGGAGAGTCTTGTGAAGAAAATCATGAATTATTGTTGACCCTGATTAATCAATTATTGTTACTTGTCGACGATTTATGGCAAAGAAGAAACGCGAACGGTTTAGTTTTTTTTTATCGTCCAAAGGAAACACCTCTTTATCGATACCCTTGTGTTCCGTAAATATATATATATATTTTTCATCGCTCGCTTTTGAATCCTCTCGTCTGTAATGTTTTCTCCTCGAATTTGGACTTTTATCGATCGCGCTTCGAATTTCTAAAGATAGGGGTTGTTGACCACTGGTCAAACGGTCTCTTCGTTAACGGCGATCGGTACCTCTGCCCCCGTTACGCTGGGACTGCAATGATACAAGGTTTTTTTTTGTTCCCATGAAAAAAAATGACGAAAAAAAAACCAATATTTATAACCTTCGTTCTATATTAATTGTGACGTATACAAATGATTTGCTGCGAAATAAAAACGCAAATTCGCCACGGATAAGTGAAAAACGATGACAATGATGAATTAACAGTGGAATTATGATTATGGATGTGCTTGAAGTTACAAACGGTCGGTAAAGTAGAAAATCGAGAAATTGATTCCTCCAACGAAAACATTTGAAGTTACAAAAAAATTTTTGGCAAATAATTTTTCCAACTTATGAAAGAAATTTCAAGAATCATTCACGGAGTATCGGTCGGAAAATTTGTCCGTTGTAAAAATAAATTGGTCGATCGCCGTTCATCCGAACGCTCATAACTTCAAGTCCATGATTATGATGTACTAAAACGATAGAGGGCGCCCACTTCTTTTTTGCTATGTATTTTTTTCCAAGCCCGCTATATTTTGCTATTTGTGAGGAACATAATGAGATGTGCACGATTGAAGAAAAAATAAATTGATGATGGAGTAAAGTGAGCCTAGCCCTACCAACAAGCTTGTTTACTTGGCGATCCCGGCTATCCTCGTGTCGTCCTGCATTTCCACGACCACAGTGTCTGGATCGGGAACACGATTCGCCGATATACAACCATTTGCTATTGTCGTTGGCAGTACCGTTTCCGACTGTGGAAAAAAAGATAAGCATTTTCATTCGAAAAAACGAGTTTTTAGGACAACAAAAATCTATAGGTTCTTAATAGGGTTGATGATGTCACAAAACGTCGAAAAACCGTATTTAGAAAAGGAGGCCTTTGAAAAGAAGGATTTTTTAAAAATTTAGAAAAAAAAAATTTAGAAAAAATATGCGGTCGAAAAATCTTTGTGTTGCTCTAATTTTTGTAATTTTACCATTATAGTGGCCAATTTTTTTGTACAATAGTACCTGGATTTCGCCATAAAATACAGTGATTGGCGAAAAAAATCTATCCAATTTTTTCGCCCAATTAATAATTAGCAAAAAAATATTACTATTTTTTTTCAAAAAATTACTAATTAACGAGAACATATTACTCATTTTTCTAAAAAAATAGTAATTAGTGACAAAATATTTCTAATTTTTATTAAAAAATTAGTAATCAACTAAACAAAATTAGTAATTAGCGAGACAGATATTCTAAATAATAAAAAAATCAATAATTTGTGGAGAAATGTTGTTAATATTGGACAAAGTAATAAATAAATAAAAATTACTAATTCATTTTTTAATAAGTACTGATTAAATATTCGTAGTAATAATAACTTATGTGATATCATATGACATTCAATTCAATAAATAGTATTTATTAAATACTAATGTGTGATATATTGAAAAGATCTAGTTATTATAAAAAATAAAACAACTTTTTTAATAGAGTCGTTTGAGTTATAACCATGACTCAATCCGTTCTCACAAGTACGTAAATATGTAATATTTTTGTAATATTTTTTCTCTAATTACTAATTTTTTTGGAAAAATTAGAATTGTTTTTCTCTAAATACTAATTTTTTAGATAAATTAGAAATATTTTGTCAGTAACTATTAATTTTTTTTTTTTTAATTGAAAATATTTTCTCACTAATTACTATTTTTTTAGAAAAATTACTAATATTTTTCCGCTAATTACGAATTTTTATAAAAAATTAATATTATTTTTTGACTAATTATTAATTTTTCGAGAAAATGATTAATATAATCAATATCGTTGACAAAAGGGTCGATACTGCCGATCACTGATAAAATATAATAATTTTTTTATTTTTTAATATTTAGTTAATAAAAATGTTTGACATTCACACCTCTAGAGTAAAATGGTGAATTGAGGATAGGGAATATTCCTTAAGGGGTTCAGATTGTTTTAAAATTGTGAAATTTGGGAAGTTTGGCGAACGATGGAAAAAATTGAAGATACTGAGTGGAAATTTACAATTTGCATGATTTACAAATTATGTTTATTTATGCTTACTTGATAAGCCGCTGCGTCCAGCGCCATTAATTCTTTTTTCGACAAATGCTCGACCACCGCAGCGGCATAGCAATCGCCCAACATGTTGTTTGTGGTCCTAACACGATCTCTGGAAACGGAAAATAGAAATGTAATTGAAATTAATGGCAAAAATTGAGAGAAACTTCAATCACAATATCTTCTCGATACAAGAATCCTCTATATAAGAGCCTTCGATATAAGAGTCCTCGATATAAGAGTCCTCGATATAAGAGTCCTCGATATGAGTCCTCGATATGAGAGTCCTCGATATAAGAGTCCTCGATATAAGAGTCTTTGATATGAGAGTCCTCGATATAAGAGTCCTCGATATAAGAGCCTTTTCCCATCTCCGTTCCGGAATTCGGAATTCACTTCCCCTAACCGACCTAGAGCGCTCTTATATCGAGCAGGTACTGTATTGCAAACAAACAAATTAATCGTAATACTCACACGAACCAATCGATGGCAAATAATAGAGAAACGTCTTGAACCGGGGCATCGATGGCGCTTAAAACGACGAGAAGTAAAACTAACGCTGCGCTTGGTACCGATGCTGATGAGACACTCGCAGCAGTTGAAGTTAGTCTTTGGGGGAAGAAGAGAAATGTAAAATAACGATTTAAAAAAATATAGCTGCATTTGAACATTCCGCATGGAAATGAAATCTATTGCAAAAATACACTCAGTCAAAAAATTAAAGGAACAGCAAAATTTTCGAGATTTTTCAGGTGATTTTCCAAAGGCTGTAATTTTGTTAATTTTGGTCGTAAAAATTTTTCAAAAAAAGCATTTTGAAGCTTGAATGTTCTACTTTTGGAATCTTGAGTCAAACATTTTTTATGGGCATCACCCTCGACGCGGTCGAAAGAAATCTCACGGTAAAAATTTTCTCGAAATTTTTACTTTTTTCAAAACAGTCGATGGGCTCCAAAAAAATTTTCCGAACTTAACCAATCTATGGATCGTTTAGCTGAATTCTTTGGCTTTAATTTGCTTTTTTTATTTTTGTTCTACGACCATTTTTCGCTGAGATGTCAGCGATTGAACAAAAATTCGTCTTTTTTTAAATCTTCGATATCTCTGGAACTAATGATCGTACAGCGAGTAAACGGTGGGTTTCGGAAACTTGAATCTACCCTTTATAAGTGCCTGTTATTGTCATAAACGAAAAAAAACTTTTTCCATGCTTAATTTTGACTGGAAAAAGTCCAAAAAACTAGCTTTCTTGTTTTAGAAAATGTACCACAACTTTGCAGATATTGCGAAAAATACCGATGTTTTAAGGTCCTTTTTTACATACCTAAAAACCATGCCAATTTTGAAAACAATCGCTGCACGATCATCAGTTCCAGAGATATCGAAGATTTAAAAAAAAAGACCAATTTTTGTTCAATCGCCGATATCTCAACGAAAAATGGTCGTAGAACAAAAAAAAAATGAAGCCAAAGAATTCAGCTAAACGATCCATAGATTGGTCAAGTTCGGAAAAAATTTTTGGAGCCCATCGACTGTTTTGAAAAAAGCAAAAAATTCGAGAAAATTTTTACCGTGATATTTTGATTAAGATTCCAAAAGTAGAAGATTCAAGCTTCAAAATGCTTTTTTTGAAAAAAATTTTACGACCAAAATTAACAAAGTTACAGCCTCTGGAGAGTCGCTGAAAAATCTCGAAAATTTTGGTGTTCCTTTAATTTTTGACTGAGTGTATAATCCACTCATCCAATTTCTGGAACATCCAATGAAAAATATATATTTAAATTTCATTGAGGCCTTTTTCTTTTTTACTTTAAATCAGAAATAGGTTTAGCATTAGGTTCGTAGCATATAATTTATTTCCATGGGGGACCATAAAAAACCATTTTCCTATGAAATAATTCTGCAGAATTGCTCATTGAATATCGATGTTCGTTTTGAGCTTATTAAATCATTCAGACTCAGAATCATCGCAGAAGAATTTTATGAAATTCTTGTAGATCTTCTTTTGTATCACAAACAATTTATCGAAAGTAAATTGGCTTTTTTTCATCAAGTTTTGGAAATTGTTAAAAAAAAAAATTATTTCTTCTTGGACCAGTTCTTAAAAGCAATCTCGAATTCAGTCTGCCTAAAATTCGGTGATTCATTTATTACTATTTCGAATATATTTTAAGTTACGTTTTGAGCTTATTTTAAATTCAGCTTAAGTTTATTATGATTGAATAATTTAAACATTTTTTAATAAAAAATCATGAATTAACTGTTAGGGAAAAATTTAACCAACTGTGGAAAATTTGAGACAATTTTGTCGATAAATTCGCGAATTTCGATGCATTGCCTATAGTCCCAGCCAAACATTGTATTTGATTGAAATTTTCGTGCTTCGTGATACAATAAAAATCTAAAAAAAATCAGCAACATTTGGCATGCCATAAACAACAATTATCAATAATAAAATTGCCCAAAAGTTATCAACAAATTGTTTAAACAAATAATTATTCAACAAATTTTCGGTAATTTCTTTTCTGTCTTGAACAAATCGAATGCGTTGATTTTTTTGAATGCATATGAATTTTTTCAGAATTTTCTCTCTATTTTGAAATATAATAAAAATATTTCAAAATATCAACAAAAAATTGCCAATTTTGTATATGTTTTTACATACAGGTTTGTCGTCAGCTTTGAAAAGTTTCAAAGACACTGGGCCAACAAATACATAAAATACAGCGAGTCAAACATTTCAAAACGGGAATTTCAAAATAGAGAAAAAATTCTGAAAAATTCATATGCGTTCAGAAAAATCGCATTCGATTTGTTCAAGAAAAAAAAGAACTTACCTAAAAATTGTTGAATAATTATTTGTTTAAACAAGTTAGTAATAACTTTTGGGTAATATTGTTATTGGTATTTGTTGTTTATGGCATGCCGAATGTTGCTGAATTTTTTCAGATTTTTATTGTATCTCGGAGTACGGAATCTTTAATCAGATACAATTTTTGGCTGGGACTGTACAGGCAATATCCTTAATTACAGACGGTAATAAAGGAGGATTAGGGCATTTTGCATTCGCATGATATTTCTGCGAGTATAGAGACGTTCGCGAATGTGGAAGTAGGTAACTGGGTCAAAACCGGATTGACTCACATGACTGTGACGATCTCCCCGAAGCCCAGAAATATTCCGTTCATCTGAGCAATGAATATACTCGCTGTTGCGACGAACAATGCTGTACCGTCCATGTTGATGTTGCAGCCGATCGGCAGAACAAATCTCGTGACCCTCGGATCGACCCTTAGCTTATCCGTCATCAGTCGAAACGTCACCGGAAGTGCGGCGGCCCTGCGCAAACCTCAGTTAGTAAACATCGGCGAAGAGCCCTTCGAGAATTAATTTTTGTCGTAGTGTTTTTGTTTTTCTTCTTCCTCGAGCGTTTCTTCTCGTCACAATCTGCAATGTCGGTTCAGGTCATTCTGGAGTTTCCAAAATTCCTTTGTTTCCATCCCACAATTTTTTTTTTTTAAATTCAACAATCGAGACTCCAAAATTTAGAATTTTTTTTAACATAAATTTTGAACTCATTTACTGTTTTCCCTTTTACATTTTTTGCGTTTTTTCTCATCCGAACTGTTTTTTAATCATTTCAAAATTAAACGCTCGACCAGAATGACCATTTTTATGCCGTTAAGTGAAATTCAATGTGAACGATCGCCGATTTTTTTCTTTCCATCGATTTCCCCAAGATTTTCCTGCGAGACGCCATTGTCGTGGATTCGTGGTTTCTTTTTTTTCACTGCGATAAGAAAAATTATTCTGAAACAAATGAATTTTTATGTATCTTTGGCCGTCTTACTTACCAAGACCACATTATTTTTCTCTTTTTTTTTTAATCTATCGATCGCGTCGGGGACCTGCAAAAGCGCTCGCTTTTCTTGCGCTAATACATCATATTTTTCATTTTTTTTTTTTTTTTCAAAAAGTCTGTTCACCACACATTGACGATTTCCTGAAAAAAGTTAATCCACACACATAGGCATATTTATATAAATATATATAAAAATGGAAGTAAGAGTGACATTTCATTTTTCCTGCTTGCGATTTTTTTCTTCTACGAGGTGAATTTTTTTTTACTGGTACAGAAGGAACGTTTTCTTGTGTGAAAAATCGATCGAGGTTCTTATGGCTCGGTCTGGGGTGAGGAAAAAAAAATATCGCTCAGAAATGGAAAATTGTGCTCATTGTCAGAGAAAATCCGAGCAATATCGATAATCGGTCAGTGGTCTGTAAAGATACACATAAAGACACGATTGTCGTAGTTAGCGGTCAAGGGAAAATTAATAAAAATAATAGAGAAAATCTCATCGTGCCAATCGAGAAGAAAAAAAACGTATCATCGTTACTATGTCATCGTTGGTGGGGAAAAGCCACTGTAAAAATAAAATACTTTTTTTTTGTATTATTCTTCAAGTATATGTTTTTAAAAACATGTAGGTAAAATTTAATAATTTAATTAAACACTTAATGATTTAATTGAATGTAAAATTCAATTACTTGTTTTGGCCCCGTCCCAGCAAAAACTCAAAAACTTATCAGCCGATTTTCAATTTTTCAAAAATCGTTTTCAATCTTAGTAGCTACGATTGTATGTAGCCGATTTCAAAAAATTTGATAATTATTATTTTTAAAACCTTCTTGAATAAAAGAACGCCCTTCAAACTGAAACCAATTTCAACACAGAGAAATTTTTGTTCTGTCTTTAAGATATATTTTTCAATAAAAAGTGAAAAAAAGATTTTTGAAATTTATGCAGGGAACATCTTCTTTGTAATTAAGATAATATCTATATCTAATTTCTAAAATTTAATTTTGCTAATGAGGAAGATTTTTCAATAAACAGTGAAAAAAAGATTTTTTTTTTAATTTTTGGAGGCGACACTTTTTTCATTAAATATCTAATTTCTAAGACTTAATTTTGTTAATGATGAAGATTTTGCTATAATAATTGCTATGAAATGAGTTTAATGTATGTTTATTTAAATAATAATCAACAAATCCCTTAATAATTAGTTATGTCTGTGAAAAAATGCTACATCGACCATTTCTTCACCCCTCACAGTGGCTTTCCCCTTAAACTGGGAAAATTATCGTTGCCACGCGCTCGATCCTATTATAAAGAATAAGCATAGATTTAACAAATAAAAAAAATTAAAAAAGGTGAAGAATTGAAGAAAAAAAAATCCTAATACGAAAGATCACTCGTGGTTGGTCAGCTCCGCTCGCCAGTTCATCGAGAGAATCTGTAATACAATTACTGCTGGAATCGACGCGAACAAACGATATTTTCCCAATTTTTAATCTCCTCTCTCGAAATATTAAGAAACGAATGATATGAAGATAGTTTTCGCGTAGAATTTGACCAGTTATTGCAAGAACGATCTTAAAAATCACGTACACTAGACTCTCGGTTTACTTCCTCTCGGTTTAATGCGTAAATCCGCGCCATGTGCGTTAAACCGGGAGTCTAGTGTATTTACGTATCTTAAACGAGAATCCTTAATTAACGGCTTTTTTTTTGGCGTGGAAGCACCTCTTAATTTTGATATCCTTATCGCTTCTCGCTTCGTCACCTTTTCTCGTTCACATTTCCATTATTAAGACGGAAATTTTGTACTCTGGTCGAATTTCCCGCGCAAAAAATCGAGAAAGGTGCGGAAGTGCGTGAATCGAATATTCTTTTCTTATCTCTGCTTCCATGCCCGAATCAGTCCAGATGACACGGAGTCAACTGACCTCCGGTTCACGAAACGTTGAAGGACTTTTGTTACCGATCAAAATTGGCGGGAAATTCATCATAATTCATTTTTTTTCTTATTCCTGTAAAATCGAGATTTGCCCTTCGAACGACGTGTCCTCGTTTTTCCAATCGTCTCGAGAGTCCGATTTTTTCTTTTCGCCGTAAAAAGTCTTCAAGACACGACCGGATAACCGAGTTTAAGAAGAACCGGAAGTATCGGTATCCTAAGTGCCAACCCGGAACTGCATACCTCTCCCTCTCTCACTCTCACTCTCTTTTCTCTCTCTCTCTCTCTCTCTCTCTCTCTCTCTTTCGCTCTTTTGAAAAAGACCTCAAAGAGCTTCCTTGTCTATTTTTTTCTGGAATTGGGTTGACCAGGATGAGGACCGAGAGGAAACGTTCCGGTGTTCCACAAAATTTCCATGAGAAAAAACAGATGATTACACAGAGAGGAAAATTCGTGAAAAATCGGGAAACCGCTAAACTGCTTTTTTTCATTTTTTTTCTGGGCAGGGAAAATTGGAAAAAAGGATCGGAGGAAGCACCACGGCCTCGCAAAGCCTCCTTATTCTCGGCTGGCTGAAACACATATTCCATCATCAATGAGTTCAACCGATAAAAAATATCTGAAATGTTTTCTTCCTCCACGATTGCTTTTATCTCTGGGGAACTTTGCTTTTTTTTCGCAACTTCGTTTCAACGACGTAACTCGCGAGTTTCATCTCGTCAGTCCCAATATCGTTGATTCTACTTTGTTTTTCCTTTTTTTTCTTTTTTGATCTAATTCGCAAAATTTTTTATTTGTTCTTTACCGCAAAAGCCACTCCGGCACGTCTTCGATGAGACGCTCGTTAAACCGGGCTTTTCGAGGGAAAATCCTCGAGGGTGACTAATTGAGCACGTGTATAATTGGATAAGAAGTTGCGAGATAGTGGGGGAAAAAAAATTAATATCAAGATCGTATAATTGAAGGTGGGATGTCAGTATTAAGACGAGAGAAAAGAGCACTCTCGCTCGAGATGAGTCTCGACTTTGTTGCGAAACTTTTTTTCTTTTTACTGAAGGATCGAGAAGCAAGGGGATGAAAAAAAATGTTTACGTATATGAAAATTTTGATTTTACGAAAAAAATGAGACAAGATGGAGAATGCTTATGGGAATAATGGAAAATATTGTTCTAAAGGAAAATGGAAGAAAAGAGCAAAAACCAAAGACTGATTGTGAAGCCCTTTTGGGCAGGAAAGAAGGGGTTGCTTTTTTCTTTTTTTTTTTTTTTTTAGTTTTTTTGAAAATGTACAAAGGGTTGAGGGATTAGGAACGTTGCTCGACGACTCACGTTGATGCCATGGCGAATGCTGTTAGGGTTCCTTGTGCAAGACCGGCGTAGAATTTAAATGGATTTTTTCTCACGATGGCGAGGTATATCAACTGCATTATCACGAGCTGATAAAAGAATACACCGATCACGACTGTTACGATGAACCAAGCGAGCTGTGACATCACCAATGCTAGATCATCCACACCCAAGATTTTGCCCGCGATAACCGACGTTATGCCGACTGGTGTCATCCTGAAATGCGGTGAAATACGACGAAAACCTGATTAGAAAGTAAGGAGGACAGTTGCAAAAATTTATTGGATATCTGATGCTGAGAAATTCCGAACGTTTGATGGAGCGAATAATCGACAAAGTCATTTCTTTAAGGCGGTATTCTGGTCTAGAATTTCGAAAAAATCAGTTTTTTTTGAATATTTTTTAAGTTTAGAACTTTAAGAAGGTATCCTCGAAAGGAAATTTTTTAAATTCAATAATTTCTGGAGTTGTAGATATTTAAGGAGGTTCATCTGGTACCAAGTGAGTCAAAAGAAAAATTGGCAATACTTAACCTCAAAATAAGCGGTGACTAGCGTGGTCATTGACAATGCTTAACCTCAAAATAATCAGCACTTTCGAGACTAATTAATTTATTATTAATCTCAGAAGTACCTAATCGATTTTATGAAGCTCTAAAAATAGTCCTTAGATACTTTTTCATAATTTCTTAAATTTCCGTTAAAATCTGTATTGTTATGATTGTGAATTTAATATTTATAGAAGGAATCCCATAAGAGCCCATGTTATTTAGGAATTACATTTCTATTTATTTCTCACGAACAAGGTATCCTCGGGTCTTGAAATTTCAACAGATGAGTTTTTAGATACTAATAACAATATTCTGATTTTGTTATCAACATCTGTATTTAAAATCGTGTACCAGATGAACCTCCTTAAGTGACGCAGCAACTACGCCCGTCACGTCAGAGCAAATCCGAATATACAGGGTGTTCCAGGGGTGAAGGTCAATACTGTGATGGTAGATTCGTGACGTAATATCGAGCAGAAAAGTCTTTTGCCATTTTTTGGTATTTTCAACCCCTGAATTGTTATTAATTTTTTTAATCAGCCAATGAGATACGCCCATTCCCAGGATCACGGGCCATCTCAATCGGCGCATCTCGATGGCTGATTGAAAAAATTAATCACAATTCAGGGGTTCAAGGTACCGAAAAATGGCAAAGGACTTTTCTACTCGATGTTACGTCACGAATCTACCCTCACGGTATTGACCTTCACTCCTGGGACACCCTGAAGTCGTTTTTCTCAAAACTACTTTCCTCAACACGGTTGACATTATATCTCAAATTCTACTCAACCGATTTACTTCAATTTTTTTTCCGTTTTCTTTGAGGTAGGGGCTATAATGACATTTTTACTAGTTAAAAATCTTTTTTTAAATTTTCTATCACTGGAAAGGTTGCAAGCGTGTTAGCCGGGACACCCCTTTTTACTCCCAACTTTACCAGCTTATAAATGGTTTAATTTTCATTTTGTTTTCTCGACATTTCTTTTGTTCATTGTCAAAATATTAATAAATGTGTTGTAAAAAAATGAATGGTAAAATTGTATTTCGCGCCTCTTCCGATAGATTCCACTGTAGTCCCCCCTGCCCTGCCCGAAATACCACACGTTTTTAAAGCCCATTTAGGGACTTTTTTGTTTTCCATGGATGGGCGCTCGGCCCTGAGATCTCATTCTTCTTCCGTGTGCCGGAAGATCCACACGTTGTAACTTGTAATATTACTTTATTAAATTCGAGAATGAGTACTCGAAGCTCACGGAGTAGGTCTGTGGACGGAGAAAATGCTCTTGAGAAGCGTATGAAGAGACTCGAAAAATTGATCGAGAACAAGCTTCGGAAAAAACGTAAAAGTAAGCATCTTTTGTTTTTAGAAAAATTTTTTCCTGTGACGTTCATAGGCTATTTTCATCAACGCCGTCGCTGGATTTTGAGAAAAATGGACAAGAGCCCCTCGTGTGGGCTCTAACCCATGCGAGGCAGAGTTATTACTCGGGCAGTAATCCCAAAAAGAACGTTAACTCAGGTTTAACCTATTTAACGCGTACGTTTGACGTACCCGGACACAATTTTCTTGACGATCGGATACATTGTGTCTCATTTTCATCAGGACATCGCCACGTCTCGAGCTCGTCGGAGGAGGGACGAAGGAAGCGTGGGAGGAATGATCGGAGACGTTCACGATATTCGTCATCGGATAACGCCAAGGGAGACGAGTCGATAGATCTTGGCTCGGACGTAGATGTGGTGGCGGAGTCTGAACTCCCGCAGGTTACACGAGATCCTTCTCAGGGGTCATCCCGAGCTCAGGCTGACGATATCGTCGAGCCTCGTCAGGTTTTACCTGGCGCAGATCAAAATGCTGCTTCCACTGCGATGGAGTCAAAAAAGGAAAAAGTTCTAGACCCTCAGATTGTAGAGGTTTTGGGGAAAAGACTTTTGGAGGAGCGAATGTTGGATGAGGATATTCCTCCGGAGATGGCAATCCGATGGGAGGAGATCCTCAAAAAAGGCTTACCTACAGAGGACAGCACGGAAATAATTAAAAAATATCCGCCGCCAAAAAACGCAAAATATATTGATCCACCAGCAATAAACCCGGAAGTGAGGGCCGTTCTTCCGGTAACAGCCATTAAGAGGGATGAACGTATCGCAGCGAAGCAAGCTAAGCTTGCTGCCTGTATCGCCGCTGTCGGGAAGATATTTCTTGGAGTCCTGAATGATTCGCAAGAGAAGCTTTCTTTTCTCGAACGTCTGAGCGACACAGCGAGGTTACTGGCGGATCTTTTGCACGATGAGTCAGCAGTAAGAAGAAGTCTTATTTTGGCCAACATGGGTTCGTCTTTCAAAGAACTCTTAGATTCGTCGACGGCGGACGATTTTTTGTTTGGGAGACAACTGGACGAGAAAGTAAAGGCAGCGAAAGCGCTCGAAAGTACTAGTCGGGAGCTATGTGCACCGCGAACCGAATCATCGGGAAGAGGGCCAAAAAACTTGAAGTTCCCGCCTCGTCGCTTCTCAGGCGGCTATCGCCAGCGTTCGACGGGTTCAGGCGGTAAAAAGACGACGCCATTTGTGAAGAATCGCGGCAATTTTCCGAGGCAGAAAAGTCCCCGCCGCCGAGATTCACCGAGGGGGAGATCGAGCCGCCTTCCAGCACGCAGGCGCTAGATTTGCCTGTGAGTATTATAGCCGGCAGACTGCGTTTTTTCGCAGAGGAGTGGAAACGGCATACCAACGATAAACGCATTTTAACGTGGATAGTGGGTTACGAAATCCCTTTTTCCTCGTTACCGTTCCAACAATTTTTCCCCAAGGATAAATCGAATGCCGGAAAAGAAGCTGCGGTAATTAAGACTCTCGTGACAGCTCTGTTAGAGAAGGGAGCGATAGAATCATGTCATGATAGCCAAGACCAATTTTTATCGGATGTTTTCGCGGTTCCAAAATCCGGGGGAGGTTTCCGGTTGGTCTTAAATCTAAAGCAGCTGAACAAATTTGTTCCTACGTCACATTTTAAACTCGAAGATCGTAGAACGGCAGTTCATCTCATAAATAGGGATTTTTTCCTCGCAACAATCGACCTGAAGGATGCGTATTACGCAATCCCAGTTGCTAAAAAGCACAGAAAGTTCTTGCGGTTTAGATTTAACGGCACGGTTTATGAATTCACTTGTTTGCCGTTTGGCCTGGCAACAGCCCCGTTCGTATTTACAAAGATTTTAAAACCAATAATGGCGGAATTGCGCAGCCAAGGCCTGCTTTCGGTTATCTATCTGGACGATATTCTCATTATTGGAGAATCATTTGAAAAATGTAAAAATAATCTTTTGGTTACTAGAAAACTCATTGAGTCATTGGGCTTTGTAATCAACGAGGAGAAATCGCAAACTACGCCCTCAAAGAGATGCAAATACCTGGGTTTTTGGTTCGATTCAAAGAACATGCAACTAGAACTTCCAGAAGAAAAAAGGATCAAGATAAAAGCCTTAATTCAGAAATTTTCTAACACAAAAAGCTGTACAATTCGCTGTTTTGCGCGTTTTTTGGGTTCTCTGGTGGCTAGTTGTCCGGCGATCCCTTATGGATTCGCCCATACCAAAACGTTCGAGAGGGCGCGTCACTTGGCTCTTTTAAAGTCTGGGGAATGTTTCGATGCGAATATGACGCTTGGCCGCGAGCTACAGGTTGATTTTATTTGGTGGCTGAGAGCCATTGAAAACGCTAATAATTCGATAAGACCTTTAAAATTCTCTAAGAAAATCTTTAGTGATGCATCACTATCTGGTTGGGGAGTAATTTCCGGAAAAAAGAAATCTCATGGTTTTTGGAGTAAAGAAGAAAGTCAGAAGCATATCAACTTTTTAGAGTTAAAAGCGGCCTTTTTCGGGTTGAAATGTTTCGCGGATAAACTGGAAAACAGTGATATTTTGTTACGATTAGATAGTACCACAGCGATCGCGTACATTAACCGAATGGGCGGTACGCGCTCCAGAAATCTGGATAGCGCAGCGAAATTAATATGGGATTGGTGTGAGAAGCGAAGTAATAGAATCGTGGCGTCATTTATCGGCACTAAAGAAAATGCAGACGCTGACTTCGAATCGAGAAAGCTTTATAAAGAAACAGAATATTCTCTGGCGGATTGGGTTTTCCAGGATATCTTGAAATTGTTAGGTAATCCTCAGATTGATTTATTTGCTTCGCGCATTAACACGAAGTGTGAGCGTTTCGTTTCATGGTTTCGCGATCCAGAGAGCACAGCGATAGACGCTTTTACAATTCATTGGGGAATTTTTTCTCTAGCCTACGCGTTTCCCCCATTTCCGGTTATTCTGAGAGTCTTGCAAAAAATTAGAGAAGAAAAAGCAAGGGTAATCGTGATAGTTCCTCAGTGGCCTACGCAGCCCTGGTACCCTTTCTTCCGAGCATTGCTATGCAAAGACTCTATTGTTTTTTCACCTGCCAAAAATTTATTGTCATCTCCCAGCAACCAACCACATCCGCTCTGGAGGGACCTTACCCTGGAGGCCGGGTTGTTATCAGGAGAGCGTTTCAACTGAGTCATGTTCCGGAAATAGCATTGGATTTGATGACGGCTTCTCTCCGAACTGGGTCGATAAAACAGTACGATTGCGCATTACGAAAATGGTGGAATTATTGCAAGGAATACGGTGTTAATTTCTACAAGCCGTCCATTGAGGACATTCTTTCTATCCTCGCTATGGAGTTTAATCGAGGCGCATCGCACGGATCTTTAAACTCCTTAAGGTCAGCGATCTCGTTAATTGCAGGGCCCTTTGTGGGTCAGGATCCAAGAATCAAGCGTTTTTTCAAAGGAGTTGTCGAACGTCGGCCGTCAAGACCCAAATACGATTTTACATGGGACCCGAAGATAGTCTTGGATTATTTGGAGAGGCTTGGTGAAAATGACGCATTGTCCTTGGAATTGTTAGCGGGAAAGCTTGTCACTCTCCTCGCCCTTGTGACGGGCCAACGAATGCAAACGTTGTCGCTTATTAAGCTCAGCAATGTAATCAAAAGAGATAATACTATCCTAATCAAGATTCCCGATACTATAAAGACGTCGGGCCGCGGTCGAGCTCAACCCCTTCTGACTTTTTCAAAATACGAAGCTCGGAGAAATATTTGTGTCGTTACGACTCTCGAATCGTACAAAGAGCGAACTGGCTCGATACGGGGAAGTGAAGATTCGCTTTTCCTCGCTTTGAAAAAACCATTCAAGAGGGTGTCTACTCAGACACTTTCTCGATGGATCAAAAAAGTTTTGTCAAACAGTGGGATTGATACTAATATTTTTTCGGCGTACAGTACACGCCACGCATCCTCATCAGCCGCGAAGCGAAAGGGTTTAAATTTGGACGTAATAAGAAAGTCGGCTGGATGGTCAAAGGAATCTCAAACATTTGCGCGGTTTTATGACCTTCCCATATCCACAGATAGTTCGGAGTACGCAAATGCGATCTTAAAATAATAATAATTAAAAAAAAAAGAAATTCTAGGATTATAGTATATCCTTGTTTGCTGACAGCTTGTCATTGTCGTTAAGTTACAACCGTTTGAGTTAAAAATAAAATTGTTAACTTATTTTGCCGTATTGTGCACTTTAAACATCTACAGTGGAATCTATCGGAAGAGGCGCGAAATACAATTATACGATTAAACGAACTTACCTTAAGTGAAGTTCGATCGTAATTGTATGTAGCGCCTCTTCCGATAGATCACATCCCACCCAGGTAAAACAAAAACATAAATATTTATTTGTGTTTACCTGTCACCCAATACCTTAGAGTGGGTATTTCCCATAGATACGGCAATACTTTGGAATAATGAGATCTCAGGGCCGAGCACCCATCCATGGAAAACAAAAAAGTCCCTACATGGGCTTTAAAAACGTGTGGTATTTCGGGCAGGGCAGGGGGGACTACAGTGGAATCTATCGGAAGAGGCGCTACATACAATTACGATCGAACTTCACTTAAGGTAAGTTCGTTTAATCGTATAATTTTTTTTTGTTTTTTTTATCAAGCTCAACCAAAGGTTGAAAATTGCAGAATACCGCGTTAAACGCAAAATTGAAAAGTCCGCCGATTTTAAGGTGAATAGTTCTTTTTCATGATGAAAAAAATGGATTATTTATCAAGTATAGCGGTGAGACATTTCTAGCATTTCTGAACGAATTTACATGGATTGGAGACAAAATGTTTAGAAATTTTTTATCGAGACAATTTCGGAAATCGAACAGTAGCACTCATTTTTACATCCAAAGAAATTATAGCTGACCGTACTATTGATTTCATCATAAATTATGATAGTTTGGGGAAAATTTAATAACTATTAGATATTTTTCTCCAAAGTAGGAAGGATTCGAAGAAATTTTTTGGAAATTCACATAGAGAAAATTTGGGAAATTGAAAACTAATACTTTTTTTACACGAAAAAAATTATGTCTGAACATTCTATTAATTTTGTCATTATTATAGGCCAAGGAAAATTTTGTCTTATTTTTAAAATTAATAATTTAATAGCTTCCCGTGCGTGAATTTGATTGAGGCCCCGAATAGGGCCCGATCGGTTTTTCCTAACTTACTTCGGGCCCTTGACTGGAAGCCCAATAGGGTGAATAGGGCCCCTGAATGGACGGTCACGCTTTTTCGACGAGGGGCCTTAGAAGGTTGCCAAATGAGGGCCTTTACAACCGCCTCATGTCTGCCATGTCGAATCCACGACAAGCCCATGGTCAAGCCCTATCAGGGCCCTAGTACGTACGTAGTATCGCTATACGTTTAGATTATAATATTGAATTATTTCAATAATAATAACATTATTATTATTATTATCATTATTAATAATTCTCCAAGAGAATTTTTACAAAAAAATAGTATAAAGCAGAGGATTTCTATGTAGAAATCTTGCGGGTATGACTTCCCTCGAGGCATGACTTCCTGAGAGGCCTGACTCTGCGGTGTCGAATACAACCCGTGCTCCCACTTCGGCTATATGAGCATACTATTTGCATATTCCGTATGCAAGAGAGCGCACGCCGTATGCGACATCTCATGGCCAGTCTTGGAACTAACTCCCCGTGAGGCCCAATTAGGCCCTCAAAGGGTTGCCTCGTCAGTGCCAGGTTTGAAATAATTAGGGCTCCGATACTTTCACCCTATTTGGGCCCGATTTGGCTCTATTGTAATTATACCGACTTCTTTAAATATGGGTTGCCCGATCGAAGCCCGACAAGGTCCTCAACGGGTTGCCTTAGGTCAGCCATATTGTAAGTAAGCCTGGCAACCTTGGCATTGCCCAATCACGGCCTAACCTGGCGGTGTTATGGCAATCCATGACAGGGCTTCCAGATTTAAGCCCGATAAGGTCCTCAACGGGTTGCCTTAAGTCGGCAATATTGTAAGTAAGCCTGGAAACCTTGGCACTGCCATGTTGGGGCCCAACCTGGCGGTGTTATGGCAATTCATGACAGGGCATCTACGTTTAAGCCCTACAAGGTTCTCACCGGGTTGCCTTAGGTCAGCCATATTGTAAATAGGCCTGGGAACTTTGGCATTGCCCTGTCGGGGCCCGACCTGGTGGTGTAAGGGCAGTTCCTGACAGGGCATCCACGTCCAAGCTCGACGAGGTCCCGACTTAAGTCAGGGCTTCCCTAGAATTTTCACGCACGGGATGCGGATTTCAAGCCAAATAATTTTTAATCATAAAAAAAAATTGAAGGATTATTTATCGAGTATCAGCGGCGGATTTCAATTTTGTATCTAAAGAATACATTTGTCAATTTTTCACTCAACTGAACCTTCGAAACTTCTAGCATATCTGTACAAATTTACAAGAATTAGACAGAAAATGTTTAGAAATTTGTATAGCAACATTTTCAGACATTGAATAGGGACACTCATTTTGACATAAAAAGAAATTATGGCCAACTGTACTATTAATTTCATCATAAATTATGGTAGCTTTGGGAACATTTTATTGTAAAAACTATTTATTAAATATCTGATCAAAGTTGTATAAGGATTCAAAAAAATTTTCTAGAACTTCTTGTAGAGGAAAATTGGGACTTAAAAAATAGATATTCATTTTAACTGAAAAAAAATTATGGTCAAACATTCTATTAATTTTATCCATATGATAGGTCAAGGAAAATTCTATCTAACAAACTATTTATTGGTTATCTGAACAACGTTACAAGGATTAGAAAAATTTTGGCAGAATTTCTTTTAGAGACAATTTTGGGAACTTAGAACTGACATTCATTTTCATACTTGAAGGAATTATCAATAATGATTCTATCAATATCGTCATTAAGATGGGATGAAAAACTTTATCTCAAAAACTATTTATTTGATATCTGCACAAAGTTACAAGGATTCAAAAAAATGTTGTGGAATTTCTAAGAGAGGCATTTTTAGGAATTGAAAACTTCCATTCATTTTTACTCTAAAAAAATTTGACTGACTGATATTATATCCAAATACCTTGACAAATAAATGATAATAAATCAAATAAATGATTAATGATATTCCAACGGAATGTCAGTGGAATTTGCATAATTATCACTCCAATTTATAGTTCTCAGCTTTGATTGAAGTTAAAATAAATCGTTGGGTTATTACTTTAGCTTCAAATTAACTAACAGAATATCAGTGGAATTCAGAAATTTGAAATTTGAAAGAATGAAATTTGGAAAAGCCATCAAACTGCATAATAACCCAGCAAATTATTTTAGCTTCAATCAAAGCTGAGAACTATAAATTGGACTGATAATTGTTATCTGATAACTTGCTTATAAAAATTTCGCACTTATGTTAAGGTACTATAGTCTGTTTTAGAAGACCAAAAAAAACACGACAATTTTTAAGATTTTTTCGCTCAGCTCCTTTATCAGATACGGCTATAAAACTGTATTTACAACATTATTTTATCCTTCGAAAGTACAAAAAAAAATATTTTTTATTTTTATATTTCGAATAATTTATAGAACGTGCCAAAGTCGAGAATGTCTTCTTCTATGGCCGACAGTTAATCTCAGGATTGGCAAGTCAGAAACAAAAAAATAAAAAAAGCATTCTAAAGAAGAAGTTTTCTTACACAAAAATTTATCACCGTTAATGAAAAAACTATTAAAAAGATGGCGTATGGTTGAAATGAAAATGACAAAATGAATTTTTCACAATTTATTTCAATCATCCTTCGTTCTTTAAAAAATCGATTTTTCATTAATGGTGGTAAATTGCTGTGTAAGAAACCTTCCTCTTCAAAATGCTTTTCATTTTTACAAGCTTTTATTTAGTTTCACTTGTCCTGATGTTTTGACTGTCTGTAATCAAATCTTGCAAGTTAAATGTGACCCACTTCTCGGTTTCGGATTGACTTAAGATTGGTCACACATATATAAATCGGATGACAATGCAATATTATCATTAAAAATTTGTAAATTTTTTGCAAAATGATTGTTTCGCAAAATTTTTATTAAAAATTTGCTTGAAAATTGTTTCGCAGCAAAAAGTGTTTCGCATAATTTTTTGCAAAAAATTGTTTTGTACAATTTTGTTCACAAAATGGTTTTAAGCAATATTGATTCGCAACATTTCTCTACGAAAATTTTGCGCAACAGTCCTTTCCCAAAAAATTTTGTGAAAAAATTTGTTTGCATAAATTGTGCAGAAAAATGTTGCAAATTAATTGGGTGAAGAATTTTGTCTAACAAATTTTGCAAAATAATTTTTGCGCAAAAAATTTTGCGAAACATTTTTTTTTTCAAAAAATTATGCGTAACTAGAAATAAATTACTAAACTAGTTATTTAACATCATAAATACTAAAAAGTAAAAAATAAATAAACGGAAAAACAAAATTTTAACCAAGCTTTTGTTAGTCGTTAATAAAAAATAACTAAAAAGTTAAAAATAATCTTATTCCGATAGGAAATAAGTTTTCAAATAAAAGCGTGTTACATTCTAACAGAAGAGGAAAAAAAGAGGGTGTAACACGCTTTTATTTGAAAACATATTTCCAATCGGAATAAGATTATTTGCAACTTTTTTATTTTTATTTTTTATTAACAACTAATAAAAGCTTATTTCAAATAATTTTTGTTTGTTTATTTATTTTGTTTCAGACTTGCCAATCATGAGATTAACTATCAGCCATGCCTGACATTTTCAAAGACTCGACTTTGGTGCCTTCTATAAATTTGTCAAAGAATGATAATAAAAAATGAATTTTTTTTCTACTTTCGAAGAATAAAGCAATGTTGTAAAAACAGTTTTATAGCCATATCTGTTAAAGGAGCTGAGAAAAAAAATCTTTAAAATTCGCTTTTTTTGGCCTTCTGAAGTAGACTAGTACCTTAAACTATTTTTGCACAGTCGCATCCGGTGACAAGAAGGATTGCCATTGAAAATGAGAAAGTCTATTGAGGGACTTAGTTTTGTCAAAAAATCTAAAGATTCAATTATTCGACATTTTTGTTCGGTAATTGACGATTATTGTAAATTGTACCTAGAAAAACATTAACTCACCACATGACCATGGACACCATGCGCATTATGACCTCAAAAACAGCTTTGAAAAAGTCAATAACGACCTGGCCCTTTTTCTCGCCGAGTGTGCCCAGAAATGTTCCGAATACGAGACAGAAGAATACGATACCGAGGGTATTTGTTCCGCTTCTGTACTGTATAACCCTTATGAGCTCGTCGTCACCGAGGCCCTCGGTGCTCGAAACTTTTTCACTTTCGTTCTGAAATGGCTGCTTCTTCGGCACGTAAACTGTGTGCGCCTGTTGAAACGCAGCCTGGAAAAGATTGTCCGGGAACATATTCCTGTAACAAAAGAGCCCAATACACACACATATATATATAACTATATATATATATATATTCATATATAACGGTATGCAAAGTGGAATATCGATCACAGAAAAGAGAAAAAAACCCTCTCGGCATTTGCCAACAAGTCGACCTATATTTTAGGGGAATCGAGGCCAAGCTAGTTTCCGCGCAGCAAAGCTTACTCCGAGGCTAAGAGAACCCACTTAATTGCCCCAAAAAAATTATTCGTCTCACTGTTTGATCGATGCAAAATTCCCAACTTCAATGTTTCTCTGCTACCGCACCGTTTCATTCTACAATTCGTTGGTCACCGACCTTGAAATAACAGTCTTTTTCGATTGAAGGAACGACAAATTGAATTGATTCGACTCTCGATCGAAGAGAAATCAGTTTTCATTTTTTTGCAGGACTCGGCTCATGCGAAAGTTTCGCATTTTTAAAAGAAAGATCTGAAGAGCACTCGATAGGTTTTGTGTGTAAAAATAGTACATTACGATACTCGTCGAGAAAAAGTTTCTCGCACGAGTATCGTACAAAATTTTATCGCACCAGTGCATAAAGTGCCCGCTTCTCGCACGCGCAGCGAAGCGAAGCGTGCGAGAAGTGGTCACTTTACGTACGGAGTGCAATAAAATATATAATTACATATGTGCAATTCGGAACCAGTCAATAAAAATGTAAAAAAATCAAACGAATTCGTTTAATCTATTAGTCTATCCGATTGGTCAAAGGTATTCCGAAAATATCGAATTGAAACGAAATGACGAATGTTCAAAGTGTGCCCTGATTTTAGCGGGAAAAATGAGCACTTTTAATTAACATTATCGAAAATGCACATCAGAAAAGAAATCCTTAGGTCAAATACTAGATTTTAATACCTAGAAAAAACCTTAACAACTTCTCTTGAGATGCTTCACCGACTTTGAAAACGCATTATCGAGGAAATCGTGTTTAAAGTTTCAAAAGCGCATTGAAGCTAATTGACGGCCGAGAGCCCTTAAATCTGGGAAATTTGATCTAATTACCTTGAACTTTTTAGAGAATTTATAAGATTATGTGATGTCAGAAAATACCAGAGCTGTGCGGTACTTGAAGTACGTTGCAAGTACTTTAATTAAGTTTCAAGTACGTTGCAAGTTCTTCAATTACGTTCCAAGTACGTTGCAAGTACTTAAAAAGTATTTCATCAAGTACGTTGCAAGTACTTAAAAAGTACTTCAAGTACATTGCAAGTAATAGAAAAGTACTTCAAGTATTGTACTTAAATTTTCAAGTTCTTGCAAAGTACTTCAAGTATTGTACTTAAAATTTCAAATACTTTTCTGTACTTCAAGTACTTTTTCAAGTACAAGTATCAAGTACTTTTGAAATTGTCTTACTGATGTTTGCATGTACAAAGCCTTTGAATATGTTATTGACAATAATATTTCGTGACGTATGGACATTTTTGTCCCTAAACGGTCGCCTACGACAGTGTTTTGAAGACGAACACGAAGTCGATGTAGTTTTAACAATCCATGTACATATTAGGTTCTTTATTTCTTTTTTTTCAAACCTGTATCAAAATTAATCGGATTGACAAAAAGGTGTTTTATGATGGATTTAATTGGCAATACAAAATTATTTTTTTATGGCGATATATGTCAAAATGGTGACTGTGCAGAATTTTTCCGTTGAGGCCTTTATTTCTGGAAGGTCGACGTCCGAACCATCAGCTTTTACAATTTTTGTTTTACGATGAGGCACCAAAGTTTTTTCGATTATATATACTAATAGCTATAGAAGTACATAGGATTTTTGTGATACGTTGTTTTTTGTAGAAATGGCGTATTTCTAAATTAAAAAGTATAAAATGCCATGAGAAAAGCGTCAGGAAATTGTTTATAAAAAAGGAACTACGCAATATAATGGAAAAATCCTACGTACTGCTTCAGAGACCGTTATTTTGAATGTACATACAATCAAAATTTCAAATGAATCGGTTGAAATCTGTTCGAGTTTTAAGTTCGGGAAACTGTAGTTCTGAAAAAAAACGCGTTTAAGGTAGTAGCATACTGTGACGGGTTCAAAAAATCAATTTTGTTTACATTTTTCGTAAGAAAAACATATCAAAAACATACTTTAAAAGTTTCAGACCGAGAAAAGTATTTTTTAAGTTATAGCCAAAAGAAGGGAGCAATTAACTAATAAGTTGATATTAAAAAGGACAAATTACGACGGTTTAGCAATCAACGGAAACTGTAAATCTCTCGAAGAAATGAAGAGAGCTTTGAGAACTTTCAGAAGACGGAAGGATTGCTCTTTCCATCAGACATACCTAGCTGATTAATGTAAGTATAATTTTTTTTATCCAAAATCAGTTGTCAAAACTTTAAACGCGTTTTTCTCGAAAGCACGTTTTCGAAATTTCGAGGAAGCACTGACTAAAAACTATTCAACCGATTTGGCTAAAAATTTTACCCGTTATTTTAGACACACATAGCTAAATACTTAACCTTTAAGACAGACAATTTTTTGATAATAAATGAATTTTTTAAAACAATTTTTCAACAAAAAAATTCGATTTCAAAGACCTTTCTGATCCTAAGTCCGCCATTTCGTTTTTTTTTCTCTTAAAATACGCTTATTATAGGTTAGAGCACTAGAATCAAGCCTACAAAACAATCGTCTCTTTGGATTTTTTATTTCCGATGACTATACAAAAGGCCCATGTGTGCTTTCCCGAAACAAGTCACCTTTTTTCGAGGACTCCACTTTGACGTATAAATTCATAAACAAATCCATGTAAAATTAAGTAAGCAAAATTTTTTTTGTACTCTTCACGATACATATAACGACATGTAAAATTTTCATTACGATCACATTTTATTTTGTTATTTAACAAAATTAATGAAAAAACGTCGAAATTTCGGTCGTCACAGTGGGCTATATACAGGGTGAGGCACTAACTATTAGCAGTAGAAATATTTCGCGTACCTAATGCCAAAAGGGCCTATAAAAGTTATAGGCCCTTTTGGCTTTGCAAGACCAAAAGGGCCTATAATTTTTTTTTTGCGCCAATCGTTTTGCCAACATTTTCTAAGCCTAAAGACAAAAAAAAAAATTCCAAAGCCAAAAGGGTCTATGTCTCAAATTTTGGCTTCAGGACATTGAAAATTTAGTGATCTAAAGCCAAAAGGGCCTATAATTTTTTTTTTTACTTTCCGCTAAGAAAATTGAAAATTTTTTTTGAAATTTTTTTTTTTTAATTTTATTTTTTTTTGGAAATTTTTTTTTTTTTATTTGGCAAAGAAAAGTTTAAATAATTTGTTATTATTTATTTGTTTCAACAATTTATTATTGTTTATTTGTTTCAACAATTTGTTATAGTTTATTTGTTTAAATAATTTGTTATTGTTTATTTTTGAACAATTTGTTATTGATTCGGATCCACGATTGTAACAATTCATGATATAATATCGTGAATTTATCATGAAATATCATGAATACCTGTATCAAAATAGATTTAAAAAAAAAAAATTTCTATCGTCAGTGCTACTGATAATTCTTGGTTTAAATATTTCTGTTCCAATCTGTCGACTCTCAGTGTATCATGCAAGGTAAAAATATGCTTTAATACAAAAAGTACTTGAAATTGGTACTTGATTTTTTAAGTACTTGTACTTTAAATACTTTAAATCTCAAGTACTTAAAGTATTAAGTACCGGCAGTACTTAAAGTACTAGGTACTTATTACTTTAAGTACTTGAGATTTAAAGTACTTAAAGTAGAAGTACTTTAAGTTTCGTTTTAATCAATAACAAATTGTTCAAACAAATAAACAATAACAAATTCTTTAAACAAATAAAAAATAACAAATTGTTTAAATAAATAAGAACAAATTGTTTGAACAAATAAACAATAACAAATTCTTTAAAGAAATAAAAAATAACAAATTGTTGAAACAAATAAACAATAACAAATTACATCAACTTTTTTTTTTGCAAAAAAAAAAATGAAAACAAGTCAAATAATTTAAACAAACGTTTAAGCAAATTGTTTAAACAAATAAAAAATAACAAAATGTTGAAACAAATAAACAATAACAAATTATGTAAACTTTTTTTTTTCAAAAAAAAAAAATTTCAAAAAAAAAAAATTTTTTTTCCAAAAAAAAAATGCTCTGGTATGCAATTTCTATACAAAACTTTGAAAAATTTTGATTTTTTTTAAAGGCCCTTTTGGTTTTAGGCTGACAATTTCCTAAATCCAAAAGGGCCTATATCTTAAGATAGGCCCTTTTGGTTTTAGTACATCAAAATTTTTTTTTTACAGATCTTCACGTTTTAAGCAATTTTAAGAAGAATGGCAAAAAAAAATTTTGTATAGGCCCTTTTGGCTTGGACCCCTATCTTCTTGCTGTAATAGGCCCTTTTGGCACTAGGCACGCGATTTTTTACCTTGCCAGACTTAGGCGAAAACTTTTCCTACAAAAGTTGCATGGTTCGTAGGGGGTCATTAAGTGATGGCTACGAGATTCATCTCGGTGGAGGCGCTTCGAACATTTCAAGGTCACCTCCATTTTTTCAAATGGATCCACTATTTTTTTTTCTTCATAATTTCATCTAGGAACTGTGAATAAGTTCACACACCAATTTTCGTGATGATCCATCAAGATTTAGCATGAAAAATCGATAAAATGGAAATTTCAATGTTTTCAGTCTTAAATCGATTGAAAAAACGGTGCAACCACTTACTCTTATAAAAGATGCTTAAAGTGATGGCCACCACTTTGAATGCATGCTTGCAATCTGATTTGCAGTGATTGTATGGTCCTATTAATAACGCCAAGATATGCGAGACAGAATAATTAGAGCCTTTTCGTTAATACAGACTGACGTTATTAATATGACCATACAATCAATACGAATCAGATTGCAAGCATGTATTGAAAGTGGTGGCCATCATTTTGAGCACATTTTAAAGCGTGAGTAATCGCACCGTTTTTTCAATCGATTTAAGGCTGACAAAATTGAAATTTCCATTTGATCAATTATTTATGCTTATCTTGATCGATCTTGACAAAATTTGGGGTGTGAACTTATTCACAGTTCCTTGATGAAATTATGAAGAAAAAAAATAGTGGATCCATTTGAAAAAATGGAGGTGACCTTGAAATGTTCGAAGCGCCTCCACCTAGATGAATCTCGTAGCCACCACTCGATGACCCCCTACGAACATGCAACTTTTGTAGGAAAAGTTTTCGCCTAAGTCTGGCAAGGTAGAAAATATTTCTACTTCTAATAGTTATTGCCTCACCCTGTATATGGGGCATTGGAAGTGAAAACGTAGGGTAATTTCCCTCGGGTCATCAAATCCTTGCATAACTTTTTTTTTCGCTTTGATTCCACTTTAAAAACAGCCCAATTTTTAAAAAGATTTTTCTGGCCAATCCTTCAAGTGGCACGACGATCATTTTTGTGTAAAAAAGGGATAACTGAAAAAACACCATTTTTTAAATTCTCCAATTTTTTTCACAGATTCTGGATTAAAAATAAGTAATTTCGAGCATGATTAGAAAGTGGGCCGTGGCTGCCTCATATATATATATATATATAAAAAATCGATTTTTCAACGGGCCACACCTGAAATAGTTAGTTTAGATAGAAAAAAATGCTGTCAAAAGATGAGCATTTTATATTGATGAGTGGAAGATACACCACAATTGATTTTTCATTTTTTTTCATTTTTTTTTTAATTCAAGACGGATAATTATTGGAAAAAAAGGTTTTCTTCCTGACAGCTCCCAGAATGTCAAATTGCATCCTAAAAAAATAAGTTTTGAATTTCATCATTTTTATTTATTTTTAAATCGCGTCCCAAACGCATTTTCACTATATTATTTCACTATTTTTCAAAACTTTATTGTTTATACTAAGTTTTTTTTCTCTTTACTTTACAACTATAATCTGTTATCAGTAATAATAATGAACAGTTTTGGGTGGTTCATAATAAGTGAAAAAACCATTTGCGTTATGGGTATGCTTTTAAAAATCGAATGGAATCTTTAATAAACTCCTTTTAAAAAATGAGTTAAGTAGCTGAAGTTCGTTCTATTTGATTTATTCCGAATTCCCGAAGAATTATTAAAGTACCAGTCTACTTTAGAAGGCCAAAAAAAGCAAAAGAAAAAAAAAATTTATTTTTTATTTTCATTCTTTGAATATTCTATAGAAGGCGCCAAAGTCGAAAATGTCTTGTCCCAGAGCCGACGATTAATCTCAGGATTGGCAAGTCCGAAACAGAAAAATAAAAAAGCATTTTAAAGAGGAAGGTTTTTTATACAACAATCTACCACTGTTAATGAAAAATCGATTAGAAACAAAAAATGGCGGATGTTTGAAATGAAAATAAAAATTTATTTTTTCACGATTTATTTCAAACATCCGCCATTTTTTTTTAAATCAATTTTTCATTAACGGTTGTAAATTATTATGTAAGAAACCTTCTCTTTAAAATGCTTTTTTAGTTTTTTGTTTCGGACTTGCCAATCCTGAGATTAATCGTCGGTTCTGGGACAAGACATTTTCGACTTTGGCGCCTTCTATAGAATATTCAAAGAATCAAAATAAGAAATAAATTTTTGTTTTATATACTTTTAAAGGATGAAACAAAGTTGTAATAATAGTTTCATAGTCATATCTGATGGAGGAGCTGAGAAAAAAAATCTCAAAAATTTGCTTTTTTTTGACATTCTAAAATACCTCAATTCTTCGGGAATCCAGAATAAATCAAACTGAACGAACTTCAGCTACCTAACGCATTTTTTAAAAAGGAGTTTATCCAAGGTTCTATTCGATTTTTAAAGGCATACCCATAACGCAAATGGTTTTTTTTACTTATTATGAATCGACCAAAACGTTCATTATTATTACTAATAACAGATCATAGTTGTAAAATAAAAAGAAAAAAGACTTATTAAAAATAGTGAAATAATATAGTGAAAATACGTTTGGGACCCGATTTAAAAACAAATTAAAAGGATGAAATTCAAAACTTATTTTGCAGGATGCAATCTGACATTCTAGGAGCTGATAGGAAGAAAACTTTTTTTTCCAATAATTATCCATCTTGAATTCAAAAAAAAAAGGAAAAAAAAATTGAAAAATCAATTGCGGCGTATCTTCCACTCAATATAAAATGCTCATCTTTTGACAGCATTTTTTTTGTATCCAAACTAACTATTTCAGGTGTGGCCCGTTGAATAATCGATTTTTTTTTTAAACAGCCTAATATATATATATATATATACCGGGTGTCCCATTTTAATCTTACAGTTGATTTATTTCGAAAAATATTGCTCCGATCAAAAATTGAGTGGGATGAAACTTTTAGGGTCCAGAGAGGGACGTTTAAATTTTTTTTTTGTTTTGGTCCAAAATTTAAAATGGCGGCGTTAAGATGGCTGACATGTTTTTTTTTAATGGAAACATGATTTTTTTTTCACCAAAATTTTTTTCAGATCAAATCTAACATCTTTTGTGGAAACATTTTTTCGATACAGCCCATAATAGAGGGTGTCCCATCTTAATCTTACAGCTGAATTATCTTGTAAAATACTGCTCCGATAAAAAATTGAGTGGGATGAAACTTTTAGGGTTCAGAGGGGGACGTTCAAAAAATTTTTTTGTTTTGGTCCAAAATTCAAAATGGCGCTGTTAAGATGGCTGACATGTTTTTTTTCAATGGAAACATGATTTTTTTTTACCAAAAAATTTTTCAGATCAAATCTAACATCTTTTGTAGGAATATTTTTTTTATAGCCCAGATATTTTAGACTAGATCACCATTTTTGACTATTTTAGCGTTATGCAGCATAATGACGAAGCCGAGGAGGTCTTCTAAATCCTCCTCGTGTTTTCTGAAATCTTCTTAAAGGTGTTCGAAGATTCCACCATTTCACCATTCCACCATTCCACCATCATGGTTATCCCGGATAATACTAAAATATTAAAAAATGGTGATCTCTTATGGACTGAATAAAAAAAAAATTCCAACAAAAGTTGTTAGTTTTGACTTGACACATTTTTTGGTGAAAAAAAATCATGTTTTCATTGTTTGAAAAACCTTTCGGTCATCTTAACACCACCCCGTTAAATTTTGGACCTAAACAAAAAATTTTTTTGAACGTCCCCTTCTGAACCCTAAAAGTTTCATCCCACTCAATTTTTTATCGGAGCAGAATTTTTCAAGATAATTCAGCTGTAAGATTAAAATGGGACACCCTCTATTATGGGCTGTATCAAAAAAATGTTACTACAAAAGATGTTAGATTTAATCTGAAAAAAATTTTGGTGAACAAAAAAAATCATGTTTCCATTTAAAAAAAACATGTCAGCCATCTTAACGCCACAATTTTAAATTTTGGACCAAAACAAAAAAAAATTTAAACGTCCCCCTCTGAACCCTAAAAGTTTCATTCCACTCAATTTTTGATCAGAGCAATATTTTTCGAAATAAATCAACTGTAAGATTAAAATGGGACACCCGGTATATACCTTAAAGTTTGTGGAAAGTCCGCGGGGGATGGAGAGAGGTTTGCACTAGAATACGAATAGTGAGTACTTAGGGATTTTTGCCGCACATTACCTTTTGGAATATATTTCTTATACATACTAATAAGCTACCTTTTTAACAAAAAAAAATCGATTTTTCGAAAATCCTAGAGTGGCCTAACCTCTTAGCTTAATCTCGGTGTATGTATTGAACAAAGTGAAAATATGTTTTGATACAAAAAGTACGAAAAATCAAATGAGAATAAGAAATAAAATGTGAGCACTAGAACTTACGAGATATACCTAAAAACTTGAAAAGAACTTGATACTTGATCCTTAATGTTTCAAGTACTTGAAGTACTTTAAATCTTAAGTACTTTAAGTAATAAGTACGTAGTACTTCAAGTACTTACGGTAAGTTTCACTTTGTACTTGAAGTACTTTCGGGTACTTTTGAAATAATCTGAAAAATACTGTATAAGAAAATGTGATTTTTTACACTTTTTAGCCTTTTTAGGATTAGGCGTATCACCTTAAATCATCCCTCTCTTGCTCTCCCTTTCTCCTTCGTTGTTTGGTAGGATTACAATAACTTTTAATTCGACTTTGGCAATTGAAATTCGTCGAGAAATTGGATTCGTGATATTTGACTCGGAATTGCCATTATACCTTGGTGAGCCACGTTTGTGTATATGTTTGCCATATAATGGCTTTGCCTCCACGTTCAATCAGTGTCAGCTGGGTTTGCATGACCAACTCGACGCACATACAAAGCTTTCTTAGAGTTGCTATCTCTCTCACCCTCTCTCTCTCACACACACACACACACACAGCACTCTCTCTCTCTCTCTCTCTCTCTCTCTCTCTCTCTCTCTCTCTCTCACTCTCTTTCTCCCATGTTTTGCGGTAGGATGCACCCCACAAAGCTTCGTTTTCTAGTTCACCACGTGAATAAAATACACATTCCCTGCTCGCTCGACTCTCAACGATCGATTCTTAAAACATCTATTTTTGCCGGGGTACCATCCCCTGATACAAATAATATATATATACATAAAATAGTATACACATATATGAGTATTTGAATTATGCCATGTGCATTGCATAAACGATTGTACTCTAGGGCGGAACTTTGACCTTAATTTAACAAATTTCAGATGCACTTTATAGCTTGTCTACGGTTTGGATGAGAGGAGAGAGAGAGAGAGAGAGAAAATCACTCAATCGCGGGAAAAGGTCGTTAACGATTTTCCTTAAACTTCAGCTTCCTTCCTTCCAAAATCGTCTATTACGAAAGGGTTCGTGACTCACATACGCGCATGAATGATAAGTATATTATTGGCTTATAACGTAACAGAGGTCACGGTGTGTCATCGATAAATGGCTTTCTCCACTGCGCAAAATAATGCATCTTAGTGTTTTCTTTACTTCCCTTACACGCAACACCTTGTGGGAGATGTCAATTTCGTTTTCTGATTTGAATTATTTTTTTGCAGAAAAATTGTATGTAAATCGTTGTAAAATTGTAAAATTGTATATGGGCAATCTATATGTCAAATTGACCAATAGTTGGAATCGACCCCTTTCAATTTCGATGAAAGGTCCTAGGGGTATAAGCATAGTGATCTGCCCCCAAAAGATTTTTAAATGATACTTATAGCATAAGTAGGTACTAATAAAATAACAAGATCCTGAAAGTTTCAGATCCCTAACTCAATTGGTTATTGAGAAAAAGTAAAATATGTAAAAAACAGAAATTTTTTTCTCAGGATTCACTGAAGTGATTGATCTAAATATTTTATATATTTTGGAGGATGATAATAGCTCCAAGGAAAAAACCTAAGATCCTTGAAAAAAATTGTTTTTCTTTTACTTTTAATTTTTAACCATGATACAATTTTGGCACAATTACGAAACTATTTTTTTTTAAACCTTCTATATTTCACTATAACACTATGAATTTTATGATTGATTTAACGCATATTTACATAATGTAAATTCATTAAAAATGATATTACATATTCAAAACAACAACGAAGATTTTTTTCCCACAGTCAAAAATTGAACCAGGTAAATACCAATAATCAATTTTATAGTCATTTTAACAAATATTTTTAGGAACAACATTTTATGATAAAACTCTATTATTTGTATATTTTTATAGACAGGAGACATAGATACAATAACGAAAAATGATCGAATTGATGAAAGAAAAAACATTTTTTTTCCGAACAAATCTAAACTTTCAAACAAATCTAAGTTTCATTTTATTCATTTTTTTTTTTGAATTAATAAATTCAACAGTTCACACTAATAGAAGGATTTTTCAAAGACCGATAGATATACTGTAAAATACAATTATAACATAAAAAATAGTTTTTAATAAATAAATAATAAAAAGGAAAACAAATATCTAAAGGATTTTTTTTTAATATTGCAGAATCACATTTCATCAGTCTTGGTCTCTGTCTTTTTCAATCGCAGGTGAAACATTGTCTTTATCAGATAATTTGCTTAATATTTCATCAGGCCTTGGAATTTCCGAGAAATATTACCGGTGTACTAATCACAAATAATAAATAATCGCAGCAATATGGAAGCAACATCCAATAGTTCCAAAGCCATTTGCACACTCACAGCTGAAATGTGATTCTGCAATACCCGTGCGTGAAAATTCTAGGGAAGCCCTGACTTAAGTCGGGACCTCGTCGGGCTTTGACGTGGATGCCCTGTCAGGAATTGCCCTTACACCGCCAGGTTGAGCCCCGATAGGGCAATGCCAAGGTTGCCAGGCCCATTTACAATATGGCTGACCTAAGACAACCCGTTGAGGACCTTGTCGGGCTTAAGAGGAGGCTAAATACCGACACTACGCTTCGAAATCGCCATCCAAACTTGCTCTCATACGAATGAATGGAATTCAATAAAATTTTAACAGCATAATCGGAATTATGGCACAAATAGAGCCTCACTAAAATTTTTTTGAAAAATAAAAAAAAAAATTATAGATCCGATTACCATCAGGAATCTGTATTTGAAAATCTTGAATTATGAGACATTTTACTGTATTTCGTCTAAGCTAAGAGTGAGGCTCCATGAAGAACGCCAAGACACCAATATCAAGACGTTTTCGACATTATTTTATGGAAAAGACACATCGTAAGTTTGGATGGCGCATAAGGAGATAAATATCGATAAATTGTAGTTAATAACTTATCCTCCTCTGAATTTTCAAAATTTAATAAATTTTCATTTACGGTTTTGGGAGAAAGACTGGACGACGGTGATAAGTCGATAATGTAGGGATTGAACGAAAATGGTATTTAGCCTCCTCTTAAACGTGGATGCCCTGTCATGAATTGCCATAACACCGCCAGGTTGGGCCCCGACATGTCAGCGCCAAGGTTTCCAGGCTTACTTACAATATGGCTAACTTAAGGCAACCCGTTGAGGACCTTGTCGGGCTTAAATCTGGATGCCCTGTCATGAATTGCCATAACACCGCCAGGCTGGGCCGTGACGGGGCAATGGCAAGGTTGCCAGGCTTACTTACAATATGGCTGACCTAAGGCAACCCGTTGAGGACCTTGTCGGGCTTCGATCGGGCAACCCATATTTAAAGAAGTCGGTATAATTACAACAGAACAAAATTGGGCCCAAATAGGGCGAAAGTATCGGAGCCCTAATTATTTTGAACATGACACTGACGAGGCAACCCTTTGAGGGCCTAATCGGGCTTCACGGGGAGTTAGTTCCGAGACTCACCATGAGATGTCGCATACGACGTACGCTCTCTCGCATACGGAATATGCAAATAGTATGCTTATATAGCCGACGTGGGAGCACGGGTTGTATTCGAAACCGCAGAGTCAGGCTTCTCAGGAAGTCATGCCTCGAGGGAAGTCATACCCGCTAGATTTCTACATAGAAATCCTCTGCTTTATACTATTTTTTCGTAAAAATTCTCTCGGACATTTATTAATAAATATTATTATTAATAATTATTAATAATAATGTATCATTAAAATATATAATAATAATGATTAATAATAACGTATTATTATAATATATAATAATTATTATTAATAATAATAATAATATTGTTATTATTATTGAAATAATTCAATTTTACAATCTAAACGTATAGCGATACTACGTACGTACTAGGGCCCTGATAGGGCTTGACCATGGGCTTATCGTGGATTCGACATGGCTGACGTGAGGTGGTTGTAAAGGCCCTCATTTGGCAACCTTCTAAGGCCCTTGTCCAAAAAGCGTGACCGTCCATTCAGAGGCCCTATTGGGCTTCCAGTCAAGGGCTTGAAGTAAGTTAGGGAAAACCGATCAAGGCCTAGTCGGGGCCTCAATCAATTTCACGCACGGGTATTTTTGAAAAATATATCTTTTAGATATTTGTTTCCCTTTTTATTATTTATTTATTAAAACTGTTTTTTATCTTATAATTGTATTTTACAGTGTATCTATCAATCTTTGAGAAATTCTTTTTTTAGTGTCAACTGTTGGGTTTATTAGTTTAAAAATATAGAATAAAAAGAATCTTAGATTTTTTTGAAAGTTTACATTTGTTCAGAAAAAAATGTTCTTGTCTTTCATCAATTCGATAAATTTTGGTTATATCTATGTCGCAAGTCTATAAAAATATATAAATAATCGAATTTTATAATAAAATGTTGTTCGTAAAAATATTTTTTAAACTTACTATAAAATTGATTATTGATACTTACCTGATTTAATTTTTGATTATAGCAAAAAAATGTTTGTTGTTGTTTTGAATATGAAATATTATTTTTAATAGATACAAATTATGTAAGAATGCGTTAAAATACAAAAATTGAACCTCAAAACACAAAACATATGAATAAATTCATTATTTGGGCGAAAAAGTGATTTTTATTTTTTTCTACTATGGTGTTTTTAAAAATTTAAAAAATTCATAGTATTATAGAAAAATGTAGGTTTGGAAAAAAAAAATAGTTACATAATTGTGCAAAAATTTTATCATGGTAAAAATTTGAAATTAAATGAAAAACAATTTTTTTTCTCGGAGCTATTATCAGCCCCCAAAATATATAAAAATTTTAGATCAATCCGTTCGGTCAATCATTTTTCTCAATAACCAATTGAGTTAGATGTCTGAAACTTTCAGGATCTTATTATTTCATTAGTACCTACTTATGCTCTAAGTATCATTTAAATATCTTTCGGGGGCAGATTCAGCATACTTATACCCCTAGGGCCTTTGGTTACAAGTTTTTTTTTAATCATAAAACGAAGTTCTACCAGAGGACAAAAATAAACATTTTTTTTTAGAAAGTTAAGCGAAACTCAAAATTCCAGCATTTTTTCAATTTTTCAAGTTTATTTTTTGAATATCTCGAAAACTATTATAGTCACAAAAAATCGTTCCGAGGTCGTCTTAAAAAGTATACTTGAGACTATGAAAAAAAAATATTGCGAAAAAAATTAAGAAGACTGGCGAATTTGGAAAATTTTGAATTTTAAAAAATCGTAAAAATCCACCATCATCATTAAATTTTTTGTTCAATTTTTTAAATATAGTATCTTGTACTGATTTTAAAAGATCCTGAAATTTTCAGAACGGTTTTTTTTTGTTTCAAAAATATGCATTTTTGAATTTTGGTAAAGAAATTAATCTTTTATTTCTTACCTCCCGAGATCCAATAGACTGTCCAATATATTAACCGCTCTCGCGTGCGTCGATGTCGTCGTTGATTCTCTGAGACCGGAATTGCCCGGATGTATGAGCAATGCCAGGCTCACCCCAAGTATGGCATTCAGCAAAGACGTCAGTATAAAGTACACGAGAGTACGGACAGCAATTTTTCCATTCATACGTGCGTTTAAACTCGCGGATCCTTAAAAATTCGGAAAGATTCAAATTTAACAGATCGAAGAGTCATGTTCCCATCGGGAGGAGGAAATTTCCCATCAGAAGAAGAAAGGATTCTCATCGGAAGAAGAAAGGAAATACGGACTGAGCAGAAAATTTAATGTAATTTAATAATTTAATTAATAATTCTTTAAGGGAGTATTCTGGTCTAGAATTTTGAAAAAATCTATTTTGTTTTGAACATTCTTAAAGTTTAGACCTTTTAGAATCCTCGAAAGGAAATTTTCAAATTCCAATAATTTACGGAATTATAGCTATTTTAGAGACGCAGGATTTTAGGACTATATACACGTTTTTCTTAAAACTACTTTTCTCAAATCTTCAAATTTCCCTTTGACTTCAAATTTATTTCAATTTTTTTTTACCAATCTTCAATGTATAACGTTCTATCGCCCCTGTCACTTTTGTATCAAAATTATTTTTTTTGCTATGGTCAAAAAATTAGAAACTATGAAAGAAAGTGTCGAAAAACACTTTTTTTGTTCAGACAGCCGCCATTTTGCGAATTTTTTTTTTCCAATGTCTCTGAGGTAGATGCTCTAATGACATTTTTACTAATGAAGAATCTTTTATTTTATTTTGTATCGGATGACTAGAAAGAATGCAATCGTGTCAACCAGCACACCGCTTTTTTTAGACCCAACTTGACCAGCTTATAATTTATTTAATTTCCATTTTTTTTCTCGATTTTTTTTTTGTTTATTGCCAAAATATTAATGAATGTATTTTTAAAAAATCATGGAAATTTTTTTTTTCTTATCGAGCTTGACAAAACGCTCAAAATGTTTGTCTCTGGACCAGAATACCGTCTTAATATCGAATATCGAGTGCAATGAATGTTATAGTGGAGGCTGGGGCACGACAGCCCCCCATTTGATGAGAATTTTTTTTTTTTCGTTTCTCGTCAAATTATCATAAATTTGATGTATTGATTCATTTATAGGCCGATGCCCTAAGTCTGGGGTAAAATAGTTGATAACAAAATTTTTTTAAATTTTTTAAACAAAATTGAACAATTTTCAAATGGAAGCAAAATCATCTTTTATCTAATAAATGAAAAATGTATTATTTTGGGTTAAAAAAATAATGGTTGAAAAATATAGAAATTATTTATTAATTAACGAATTTTCAATCGATCTACATATTTTTTTTGTTAAACAAAAAAACAATAACATTAATGATGATTTATAGTCTAAGAGCCAGCGACACTCGACTCTGTGCCATCGCGGATCTTGTTGAAAAAGTTAGGAATCTTAGTTTTCACCTCGAGTAATATGAAACCGCCATGCTGACCGGGCAAATCCTGAACCTACGTACCTTAATTAATTAATGAAAAATTAATTTTGCCTTAAAATTAGCATGATCGCGGAATTTAAAAAAAAGTACATCACGTGATCGGTGGTACCGAGCACTCATAGGAAATACATGTGTGCCTGCCCTTAATCGGTGCCCAACCCCTGTTAACCGGGCCCAAAGGGGGCTCGTTTCACCATTGTCCTTGCGTCGTGACGGATTTGAATGTTTTTTTTTGAAAATGTAAGCCAGAGGCTCGAGAATACTGAAAAATATGTGTGACTTGAAAATTCTTGAACCCGATATCATGTTGACCGGGTTATATCGCGCGCCGTTGGCCCCCGGATTATAGCCCTTCGAGCTCTATTTGAAAATGCTTTATTGCACTTCAGCGACACTTTGCGATAATTGATACTAATAATGTATGTATATACATTAGGGTGGTTCTTATTTGGGGTGTGTTGTTTTATCTTTTGTAGATAGTCCTAAACCGGTTTTAAATAAATAAACAAAAATGCATACCAAATTTCAGCTCGATACCTCAATTTTAACCTGGCCCCCATGGCAGTCGAAGTTTTAAAGGGGACATACGTGTATTTTATACGGTCAATGATTTTAACATTTTTTAAACTTGGGTAATATTGATTTAAAATTTTGAAACTTGGCACACATATTGCTCATAGCATAAGGTATATTTGTAGTATTTTATCAGATTGTTCATCCTCGATTTTCGACATACCCTCCCGCTACAAAGTTTGGACACATTTGTCGAATTTCGGTTCATGGTTTTCGGAGAATTCGGTTCATGTTTTTTTTCAATACTTCGCTTTTTCTTTGTTTAATTACTCAAAAAACAGTTTACTAAATAATTTTATATACAATAGCTACAATTCCATCATAAATTAACCATCACTTAAAAATTTTCAAAAGTCTGTTGTTTGTTTAAAAATGAACTATATAACAAATTTTCTTTTCATTTTCTTTGTTTTTGAATGTAGTCTAAATAAAAATATATAAAAAAAATTATTAAGAGTTATCTACTAATAAGTTGAGTTAAAAAAATAATAATTCTTTTCAATTGTAAAAAAAATATATGAAAAGAAAAATGCCTACTCCGAAAATTTCAGAGAATTTGCAGAAAATGTCAAAATTTCTATCAAAAATAAGAAAAAAATAAATAAAAATGGCGATCATCGATAGATTTTCGTTTTTTCCGAAAATTAAAAAAATACATTAAAGATCGGTCTGAATATTTTTTTTCTGAAAAGGGCATTGAAAAAAAACTGGTGGAAAAAAAACCATCCCGATAATTTAATTTTTGAAAAAGTTATAGATATTTGAAAAATAAAAAGCCAATTTATTGGAAAAATTCACAACTTTTTATCGGTTGTGTAAAAAAATTTGAAAAAACTCTAAAAAAATATTTTGATCGGGTAGAAAAAAATGTCAGCCAAATCGAACGGGATTGGGGATAAAAGTGGTTGATTTGGCGTCAAATGCCTCATATGTATCTTTTATTCATTTATGTTTATACTCTCAGTCAAAAAATTAAAGGAACAGCAACATTTTCGAGATTTTTCAGCGATTTTCCAAAGGCTGTAACTTTGTTAATTTTAGTGGTAAAAATTAAAAAAAAAAGCATTTAGAAACTTGAATCTTCTAGTTTTGGAATCTTGAGTAAAAAAAATTTTGTGGGCATCACAATCGACACAGTCAAAAGAAATATCACGGTAAAAATTTTGTCGACATTTTTGCTTCTTTCAAAACATTCGATGGGCTCTAACAAATTTTTTCGAGCTTATCCAGTCAATGAATGGTTTAGCTGGATTCTTTGGCTTCAATTCGCTTTTTTTATTTTTGTTATACGGCCATTTTTCGCTGAAATATCGGCGATTGAACAAAAATTTGGCTTTTTTTTTAAATCCTGGACATCTCTGGAACTGATAATCGTACAGCGAGTAAACGGTAGGTTTCGAAAACTTAAGTCTACCCTCTATAAGTGCCTATTACTATCATAAACGAAAAAAAATTGTTTCCATGCTTAATTTTGACTTGAAAAAGTAAAAAAAATCGCTTTTTTCCTTGTCTTAGAAAATCTACCACAACTTTGTACACATTGCGAAAAATACCAATGTTTTAAGGTTCTTTTCTAACTCAATACATACCTAAGAACCATGCCAATTTTCGAAACAATCGGTTGAGCCGTTTTTTGTGACCGAGACATCAAACTTTTAGAAAAATTGAAGGAACACGTTGATTGATCCTTAAAGACCAATTAATGGTGTAAGAAATTTAAAAAAAAGTTTTCCTTTTTTTTCCTCTTAAATTTGCATTTAATGAGCGTGAAAGCTAAAAAAAAATCCAAATTTGGGGAAAAAAAATGTTCTTTTAAAATTTTGGAATTTTTTTTTAATTTGAAAACAAAAATTGTATTGGCATTTTTTTCACAATTTTTCACTCAATATTTAATAAATATCAAAATAAAATTTTGAAAAAAATGCCAATAAATTAATAAATGTGGATTTTTTTTTAGTTTTCACGCTCATTAGATGCAAATTTAAGAGAAAAAAAAGAAAACCTTTTTTTTCATTTTCAACACCATCAATTAATTGGTCTTTAAGGATCAATAAACGTGTTCTTTCCATTTCTCTAAAAGTTTGATGACTCGGTCACAAAAAACGGCTCGACCGATTGTTTTGAAAATTGGCATGGTTTTTAGGTATGTATTGAGCTAAAAAAGAACCTCAAAACATTGGTATTTTTCGCAATATCTGCAGAGTTGTGGTAGATTTTCTAAAACAATAAAAAAAGCTTTTTTTTACGTTTTCAAGTCAAAATTAAGCATGGAAACAAATTTTTTTCGTTTATGATAGTAATAGGCACTTATAGAGGGTAGATTTAAGTTTCCGAAACCCACCGTTTACTTGCTGCACGACCATTAGTTCCAGAGATATCGAAGATTTAAAAAAACGATCCATGGATTGGTTAAGCTCAAAACAATTCGTTGGAGCCCATTGACTGTTTTGAAAAAAGCAACAATTTCGAGAAAATTTTTACCGTGATATTTCGTTCGACTGCGTCGAGGGTGATGCCCACAATTTTTTTTTGATTCAAGATTCCAAAACTAGAAGATTCAAGCTTCAAAATGCTTTTTTTTCATTTTTACGACCAAAATTAACAAAGTTACAGCCCTTGGAAAATCGCTGAAAAATCGCGAAAATTTTGCTGTTTCTTTAATTTTTTGACTGAGTGTATATATGTGTCATTCCATAGCAAGTGTGTAAGCCCGTGACCCTGACCCTCTTGGATTTATTTGATTTTTTTTTTCATATGATCGCATTGAGTCTAAAATACACCCTGATATTTTTTTCAGATTTTTTCAAACATCCCTTATTTCAATTTTTTTTTTTTAAACGCCATTTTTTAAAAATCTAAAAAAATGCTGAAAACACCGTGACAATATATAAATATTTTCAAGCTCTGATCCGTAGTGGGCACATTTTTTTTCTGTGTTTTGCGTGATGGATTAAAAAAAAAATTTTTAAACGCCTATTTTAAAAATCTAAAAAAATTCTGCATAAACCGTGATAATATATAAAAAATTTCAAAATACCAAAATAATTCAGTATCTGCTCAAGGTGAGCTATTTGAGATTTTTTTGGGATTTTGAGAACGTTAATAGCTTGTAAAACCCAGAAAAAAAATCTACCCACTACGGGTGATAGCTTGAACATTTTTATATATTGTCACGGTTTTTTCAGAATTTTTTGAGATTTTTAAAAAATGGCGGTTTAAAAAAAAATTGAAATAAGGGATGTTTGGAAATATCTGAAAAAATTATGAGGGTATATTTTAAACTCAATTCGATCATATGAAAAAAAATCAAATAAGTCCGAGAGGGTCAGGGTCACGGGTTTACACACTTGGGCTGGAATGAAACATATACATTAGGGCGATTTTTTTTCCTTTTTTTATTTTTTCCACTCCTCACCCGAAATTTCGTTGTATATGTCTGAAAGTAAATTCCCTGAAAGTTATAGCCCTTAATATTAATATTAAGTACTTTCCCTTCGCGTGATAATTTTTTCCATTGAAAATAACGTAAATGAAAAACTTTTTTCGTCAAAATTTTACCACTCCGTGGTTTTTTATGCTATCACATTGATTTTGATCGTAATTTATGCAGAATTGAACGATCTTTAAAAGTGTCCAGGACAACGTGAGTGTAACTTACACTGGTACGATGGTACGGGTCCCTAAAGTTGTTTTTTACCCAAATATCTCGATTTTTTGCTGTTTTCTCCAAAATGATTGACTTAACCGCAAAAAAAAATCGCCCATACATGAGGCATTCCACGCCGTTTTGACCTGGCTCTGACCCTTCACCTCTCCGATTTTGTTCGCAATTTATTATGCTTTTGTAGTAACTCTGAAGAGCACTCAGGATTTTTTTCTGATTTTTTTGGCGCGATTTTACTTAATTTTAATATTATAAACAGCCCAAATTTTGGCCCAAATTTGAAAATGTGACAAGAATCACAAAAATCCCGTTTTTTGTATAAAAAAATTTCGAGCATTGAGCCAAAGTGGGCAGGAGTTTTTTTTCTGATGATAACAGGTTTTTTCGAAAAAAAAATTGAAAAAAATACATTGAGACACCTGAATTGACCGAGTCGTTATTCAAAAATTTTCTTATGAATTGAAGGTGTTTAAAAAAAATGTTTGGATAACGGCCCACTGAATTCAGGTGTCTCCTATTTTTTTTCAATTTTTTATTTTTGAAAAAGCCTGTTGTCAATAGAAGGAAGCCCCTGGTCACTTTGAATCAACTCTCGACATTTTTTATACAAAAAACGGGATTTTTGAGATTTTTTTCAGATTTTTAAATTTGGGCTAAAAATTGGGCCCTTGAAAAAATGCCTGTAATTTTTTCAAATTATTCATTCCGCCCGGTCACCGAAGTCAGTATTTTTTTTAAACACCTCCAATTCATACGAAAACGTTTGGAAAACGGCCTACTCAATTTGGATGTCTCCTTCTATTTTTTTTCATTTTTTTTTTTTCAAAAAAGCCTGTTATCAAGAGAAGGAAGCGCGTGCCCACTTTTGCTCAACGCTCGAAATTTTTTTTACAAAAACCCGGATTTTCAAGATTTTTTTTCAGATTTTTAAATTTGGGCCAAAAATTGGGCTGTTTATAAAATTATAATTAAGTCAAATCACGCCAAAAAAATCTGAAAAAAATCCTAAGTGCTTTTCAGAGGTACTACAAAAACATAAAAAATTTCGAACGAAATCGAAGAGGTGAAGGGTCAGACCCAGGTCGAAACGGCGTGGAATGCCTCATACATTATTAGCATAAATTATCGCAAAGTGTCGCTGAAGTGCAATCAAGTATTTTCAAATGGAGCTCGAAGGGCTATAATACGAGGGCCAACGGCCCGCGATATAACCCGGTCAACATGATATCGCGTTCTAGAATTTTCAAGGCACTCATATTTTTCAGTACACCCAGAAAAAAGATCTAGTCGTAGGTACTATAATCGTTTATTTGATTATTTTTTAGTTACTTTAACGAAAATTTTCTTGCCATCCAATTTTGGGCGATATTCACTTCCACTATATTTATTTATTTGAATTCCCTGTCATCGAGAAACAGGAGTTGAAGAAAAATTCTATTCGTTGTTACTAAATACCAATTCACCCGTAATCTCATCCGATCATATCTGCAGATTTGTCAGTACCCCAAAAATTCGCCAGGTGGCTACCTCTCGCACAAGCGAATCTGCCTCTCGACGCCTATATCCTTTCCAAGCTCGTCTATGTTTGGTATCCTTATTTTTCAGTATGGATATTTAATACATTGAACATTGAGGCAAAACGCAAGATGGTCGAATCCCAGAAAAGGATTCCCATAAAATAGGGTCTTTTTTCTTTTCCCTTCTGTTAAAGAAAAGTCGAAGCTTAACGAAACTGTTGACTTCGTGTGTGTAGCTATACCATCAAATATATATTGTGTAAATATTTTTAAATAAATTATTTCATTTAAATGCATATTTGTTCAGTTTGAAATAATATTTATTAATATTAAATAAAAATTTATTAGAACGCAATATATTTTCCTAGTAGGTCATTCAAAAAAAAAATTTCGTTGACACGAACAGAGTTGTATTAGGCCGACCTACAACTAAAAAAATTTATTTGGCTTGACTAGGATTTAGTTAAATGTACTAGATCTTTTTTCTGGGTGTATTCTAGGGACTCTGGCCTACATTTTCAAAAAAAAATTTCAGATCCGTCATGATGCAAGGTCAATGGCGAAACGAGGCTCCCTTGGGCACGGTTAACAGGGGTTGGGCACCGATTAAGGGCAGGCACACATGTATTTCCTATGAGTGCTCGGTACTGCCGATCACGTAATGTAATTAAGGGGCTATACGAGTGTGACACTTTAAAAAAATCGACTTTTTTTTGTTTATTCGATAGTTGATTTGGGTTATGAAAACAACCCAAATAAACCTAAATAACCTGAATATAATTTTATCTAGCAAAAATCGATAGTTAAAACTTTAAACGCGTTTTTCTCGAAACGACATTTTTCAAAATTGCTGACATCATAACTCAACGAGAAATTGACCGATCGACTTCCAATTGAAACAGTATTTTTGAATATATTTACTATACAATGACCTACGATCTTTTTGATTGGTTGAAAATTGTCAATTTGGCATTACAAAAACGACCCTTTTTTTACCTCAAAAAACGACACTTTTTTCGGAACTACGCCATTTTGTTCATTTTTTATATTGTTCAAAAATCGTGAGTCATTTCATAGGAAATACCTTCACCTTTAATAACCTTTTTGAATTTTTTTGTTTCAGCTACTCATTCGGCCGGAATCATGTCAGCAGTTGAGGAACTTTTTTTTTTGGCACCTCCGAAGACAGCACATAACTCCGTTATTTTTCAATATTTTTGTAAAAAAAAAAACTTAAAATATAGCTGAAAATATACCTTATTATGTCCAAAAAACTTCAAAACATTCTATCGAGTACTTTCTTTTTAGAAAATTCCCGAAAATCGCCTAATTTTTCATGGGTTACACTGGTATAGCTCCTTAAGGTACGTGGGTTCAGGATTTGCCCGGTCAGCATGGCGGTTTCGTATTACCCTAGGTGAAAACTATAATTCCTAATTTTTTCATCAAGATCCGCGGTGATGCAGAGTCACCGGCTCTTAGACTATTAGAGAAACAAATTTTTGAAGATGAAAAAAAAATTTTTTTTTACCCATGCAAGATTTTCGTGCTTTTCACCATATGCGTAGACAGCCGAAAAGTGACTTTTTTCGCACTTAGCTGTCAAAAAGAGCCTCTTTTTGGCTATCCACGCATATAGTGAAAAGGTTGCGGCCCTCGCTTCGCTCGTTGCGGCAAACTTCACGCTCGACAAAAAGGCTTACCTCTGGCCCTGGATGCACAAAATACTATTTATTTGTTACAGAGGCTGTCGTGCCCCAGCCTCCCCTATTATCCTATATTATAACTTACTTCATCATTATTATTCACTATTATTAATATAATAATAACGTATTAATAAATATAGACCGCTTGATAATTAAATACAGCAATTTGATCTTAAAAATATGCCTCGAATTCCCGATGAAATCGAGAAAAGTTTGACAGCTCACCGGAAATGAGGCTGGCGATGACCAACGGTAGGATCATCAATTTTAGCAATCTCATGAAAAGTTCACCGGGATAACTGATGAGCATAACCGCATCGTCGCCAAGTGCCAAGGGACGCAGGCCAAATCCTGTTTTGATGAAAAAAGGAATGTTAAAAACACACACACACACACACACATTACACGAATGAAACAAGAGGAGTCAATGAATGACAGTCACATGAAGATTGATTTGGGGCCAAAAATTTTTGGGCCAGTGAAATGTGCACAAAGAAGTATTAATATAATGACGAAACGATTGCGTATATAGTTAAAATAATATTAATCTTGGCTGGTTGCGTGTTTTGGCACGACTATGCCAACTATAGTTTCGTCCCACTGGAACTCGTCAAGTTTGACCTTCAAATATGATGTATCTCTCTCCGTGCCCTTGGGAATTCATCCGCTCTTACATGTAGCTAATATATTTAATGCGTACGTATATGAGTCATTCCATGTCAAATCGACCACTTTTGAACCCGACCCCTTTCGATTTGGCTGATTTACTTTCCTTGTCTTCCACATTAAGACCATTTTTCAGGAAATTTTCAAGTTTTGTTACCCAACCTGAAAAAAAAAGTTTTTTTTTCAAATAGCTATACCTTCTCCCAAAATTGACTAGTTGGGACGTTTTTTTTCAAAATTTTCGACTTTAAATGGAATTTTCGAAAAAAAATACAAAAAAATGTTAAGAAATTGAAATCTAAGAAATTTTTCAGTTTTTCGAAAAAAATCATCTTTGTCTCGAAGTTTGCCATTTTTAATTTTTTTTTCACTCACAAAAACTTTTATCAATTTCGAAAAAAATTCCGCCTAACAGGAGTGGGCCGACTTTTTCTTTCACTTTAAAAAAAAAAATCCAAATTTTTTCGAGGATTACCACTTTTAATTTTTTTTTGTCTCAATTTTTCAAACTCTGAGGTCCTTTATAAATCCTCAAAAATTTCCAGAGTCGTGTTTTGCAAATTAAGCCCAACTGGATTTTTTTTTGCCAAGCGATTAAAAAAATAGACGAAAATATCAGCGGACTCCATGTTGGGCATTTTCTCCGGAATTGATCAAAGTATTTTTTGAATGAAAACAAAACATTAAAAATTGCAAACTTCGAGAAAATATAACTTTTCTCGAAATTCCATAGATTTTAATATGTTAAAATTTTGTTTTATTTTTTTCGGAAAGTACATTTAAAGACGATAATTAAAATAAAAAACGTCCCGATTAGTCAATTTATGAAGAAGTTATAGCTATTTGAAAAAAGCCTTTTTTTTGGGTTGCTTAAAAAAATTGGAAAATTTCGTGAAAAATGTTTTTAAGGTGGTAGAAAAGGAAAAAAAATTCAGGCAAATCGAAAGGGGTCGGATTTAAAAGCGGTTGATGTGACATAGAGTGCCCTATATACACATGAGCCCAGGCTGTAGTTGAATTAAAAAAAAGACTGTTACGTAGCTTCCGGTGAGTTATTCCGTGCTGAAAAAAATTATTGAGTTACGTCAACTCGGAAAGGATTTTTCGATTATTCAAGTGCATCGCTCGAAGATAATTGAATGACGATCTTACGATAATGCAAAGTCGCGAAACCCCTCACGATGATTGACACCTTTTGAAACACGCGTTTGCGTGTATACATTTTCTTTCTTTTTTTTCCCGCCCTCGTTTTCACATAACGGTTTTCTAAAGCCCGGAAGTGGGTCACTCCTCATGAATGGGTATGAAAGATTTTTTTTTTCGCTGGCCCCTTGACACTTTCCTTGAGCAAGAAAATACGCAGTTTTTCCTTTCCGAAAATATTATCTCTCATATTTACAGATGTTAATTTTTTCTTTTCTTATAGCCTTGAAAAAAATGGGATTTGAAATACGGAAATTTTTAGTATATAGTGACGGACACAAGCGGTGATTATACGAAGCCCTTTGAAAGTCCAGAGGCCTAAGCTGCTCTATAAGTGCTCGCATGTTACATTTTTTGCCATTTCTCGATTTTTTGTCACATCTTATTCAACAATTTTTACTCAGAAGTATTTTTTATTCTTTTTTTATTTTTTATTATATTTTTTTTTTGTATTTTGTATTTTGCATTTTGTATTTTAATTTTTTATTTTGAATTTTGAATTTTTTGTTTTAAATTTTTTCTTTTTATTTTTTATTTTTTATTCAACCATTTTTTCTGACCACGCTCTCGTATCACAATTTCATTCGAATCTTTCTGAAACCATTTGCCGAGCTTCGGTCAATCAGTTCTTAATTCGCAGAAATGTTTGGCGCTGCCTGCTGTTTTTGTTTTTTTTTTTTAAATTTTTTATTTAAGAAGCTACTACAATTTTGGCTGTGAACGCTGATAGATTGGGTTAAAATAGGTCAATTTGAACGACTGCCATATAGACTATGTATATCATTAATGCAGGAACACTAAATTTAACGAGGCTAAATTTGTGTTCCCTAGAGTGGACGCGACATCATAGGGCGTGAATAAATATTCACCCTTCGAACCGCCATCGCGCAGAAATATCTTTCTCATCGAAGACGCGTTCGTAGATGAATTACCGTAGGTCATATGAGGGGTTAATATTTCAACGAGCTCGAATTAATTGACGAGTGGCGAGGCGATAAATGTATAATATATATTTTTTAAATTGACAGTCAATTTCGAAAAGTGTGCAAATTTTTCATTAAACTTTATATTTTTATTTTTTATTAAAATAAAGAAAAAAAATAGCTCGATATAACAAAAATTGGGGTGAGCTTGACTGATGACGGCTCTTTTAAAAAATTTCAATATTTTATGAAATGCGAACCCCTCAAGTCATTCTTTCAAAATTTCATATCGAACCTTTTTACAATCTGAAGTTTCTTTATAAAAAAATGGTGTATATTTTAAATTAAACTATACATTTCTATTTTAATTTCATTTAAAGCTCAAAATTTGATCCGGTATAGAAAAATTGGAGTGAGAAAGACTGATGCACCACTTTTTTGAAAATTTGAAATTTAATGAAATCCCAACCCCTCAAGTGATTGCTTTAAAATTTCGTATCGAACCTTTTTACACTCTGAAGTATCTTTATAAAAAAAATTGTGGAAATTTTTGATGAAGCTTAAAACTTTTATTTTTAATTTAATTGAAAAACAAATAGCCCAATGTAGCAAAATTAGAGTGACCTAAACCGATGACATGACTTTTTGAAAAATTTAAAATTTTATCAAATCCATACCCCTCAAGTGATTCCTACCAAATTTCGACCGAACGTCTTCACCCTCTGAAGTATATTTATAAAAAAATCGTGCAAATTTTAAAATAAAATCAACGTTTTTATTTTTGATTAAATTTTGAAAAACATTTAGCCCGATATAGAAAAATTGGAGTGAACTAGACCGATGATACCGCTTTTTGAAAATTTTTAAATTTTATTAAATCGAAATCCCTTAAGTGATTCTTTCAAAATTTCATATCGAACGTCTTTACACTCTGCAGTATCTTTATAAAAAAATTCTGCAAATTTTCAATTAAACTTAACATTTTTATTTTTGATTCAATTTCAAAGAAAATTTAGCCCGATATTGCAAAATTGGAATAAGCTCGACCGATGACGCCAGTTTTTGAAAAATTCGAAACTGTATGAAATCGGAACCCCTCAAATGATTGGTGCAAATTTTCGTATTGAACGTTTTCACACTATGAAATATCTTTACAAAACAATTTATCTCGACATCTCGAAATTCGTGGAAACTAGTATGATTACGTCATGCTTTTCATTTGATATTTTCGCATATCCTAAATCGATTTTTGAAAAATTCGATACCAAACAACGTTGTGCTTAAAACTATGATTTTGAAAATACCGGTGTATAATTTATTTAAAATATAATAAACCGTTGACGAAAACAAAACTATAAGGAAGGAAGATCATCAACAAATATTTTTTAAACAATTTCCAACTACCAAAATCTCCGCGATAAGATTTTTGTTGTTCGATGATTTGGTACGTTTTGATAGTATTATTATTTTCTATAATCGGATACGTCGATCATCGACAAATCAGGGGGGAAACAATTTATTTTATTGACCGTTCGATTTCTATTAAATATTGAGGAATATTGAAACTGGATTGAATAATTGTATCACGACAATATCAATATAGCTGCACACTGTACCAACATGGTTGCGTGTTACAATCCTCAATTATTGTTCCATTGTAATATTTTTTTTCTTACTCTTGGCTCGGTCATTGTCATGGTCAACTCAAGAGTGTCAACAGTTCGATATGTGGACTCGCGTTGATGAGTTTTCAGCTGTTGGTCTCTCCAAACAAGCCTCTTCTTCATTTTTTATTTTCTTCTCTTCTATCTCTGTGCGAACAACCATATGGACGATCGATCGGAATTGTCGGAATAACCCCTGCGTGAAAATTCTAGGGAAGCCCTGTCTTAAGTCGGGACCTCGTCGGGCTTGGACGTGGATGCCCTGTCAGGAATTGCCCTTACACCGCCAGGTTGGGCCCCGACAGGGCAATGCCAAAGTCGTCAGGCCCATTTACAATATGGCTGATCTAAGGCAACACGTTGATGACCTTGTCGGGCCTAAACGTGGATGCCCTGTCATGAATTGCCATAACACCGCCAGGTTGGGCCCCGACATGGCAGTGCCAAGGTTTCCAGGCTTACTTACAATATGGCTGACTTAAGGCAACCCGTTGAGGACCTTGTCGGCCTTAAATCTGGATGTCATGAATTGACATAACACCGCCAGGTTGGGCCGTGACAGGGCAATGCCAAGGTTGCCAGGCTTACTTACAATATGGCTGACCTAAGGCAACCCGTTGAGGACCTTGTCGGGCTTCGATCGGGCAATCCATATTCAAAGAAGTCGGTATAATTACAACAGAACCAAATAGGGCAAAAGTATCGGAGCCCTAATTATTTCAAACATGGCACTGACGAGGCAACCCTTTGAGGACCATACCGATACTACGTACGTACTAGGGCCCTGATAGGGCTTGATCATGGGCTTGTCGTGGATTCGACATGGCAGACGTGAGGCGATTGTAAAGGCCCTCATTTGGCAACCTTCTAAGGCCCTTGTCGAAAAAGCGTGACCGTCCATTGTGGGGCCCTATTGGGCTTCCAGTCAAGGGCCCGAAGTAAGTTAGGGAAAACCGACCGGGGCCTAGTCGAGGCCTCAATCAAATTCACGCACGGGAAGCGCATAAAGCTTATCGATTAAGCATGCGTCGTCAGTATATGCATAATTGTTGGTTTTGAGTTTGCGGAAAAAAATAAAAAAAATAAGATGGGTTACAGCCTGTCGATATATTGGATCGTAGAATGTTTGAGGATACAGGATATACAGGGTGTTCCAGGGTTAAAGGTCAAAACCTTGAGGGTAGATTCGTGACGTAATATCGAGTAGAAAAGTTCTTTGCCATTTTTTTGTATCTTGAACCCCCGAATTGTTATTAATTTTTTTACTTAGCCAATTAGATGAGCCGTGATCCCACCATCCCTCGCCCTCGTCGGTGTGAGCAAGATGAATGGGCGAATCTCATTGGCTAATTAAAAAAATTAAAAACAATTCAGGGGTTCAAAATACCAAAAAATGACAAAGGACTTTTTTACTCAATATTACGTCACGAATCTACCCTCGCAGTATTGACCCTCGCCCCTGAGGCACCCTGTATATCGTTGAGGGATGAAACATATGTCTGCGTGCAGCTTGAGAGTGAATGGTTTTTTCGCCTCGAGATATATCCCGTTTATTTGGAGAAGGGTAGAAAAAAGACAATTATTTGCAGACGGAGTTCACATTGACAATTTGAAACCTAACAACGGGTTAAAAGTTTTCAATTAAAGTTCAAGTTTCGAAGTCGTCCAAATGGAGGTGAGGTATTTAAAAACAATTAAATTGGTGTTCAAGGGTTGAAGTTTGAGATAATTGAAATTGAGGCTTTGCAAATTTAATAATTGCAGATTAAAAATAAAGTTATAATTGCAGATCTAAAATAAAGTTCAAGTTTCGAAATCGATCAAATGGAGGTGAGGTATTTGAAAATGATTAAATTGATGTTGAAGGGTTGAAGGTTAAGTCAATTGAAAATTCAGGCAATCGAGGTTAAGCCATTTGGAGTTGACAAACCAAGGTTGGGGTTTGCGTTTGGCGAAGGATGGAAAGTTTTTAATTGAAGTTGAAGTGGAGGTGGAAGTGGAGGTTAAAGGTCGAGAAAGTGGAGGTGAGGCATTTAAAAACTATTGAATTGACATGGACGGGTTGAAGTTTGAAAAAAATGAGATTAGAAGATTCAAAACTTGCGAAAATTGATAATTGCAGACCTGAAATCGAGGAAATCGAATTGAAGTATACTGAGAAAACAATGAACCAGGATTTTTTAACCTGCTAACAAATGTTGAATATGGCGAAATCAATTATTTTTGAACAGTTAATAAATCAAATAAATATTTTTTAACAGTTTATAAATTATTTGGACACAAATAAAATATTTCTTAACGACTAACAAATTTTGTAACAGCTAAGGAATATTAAAGTAAAAGTGGCAACTAAATATATTTCTATACTATAAATAAACTGTTTTCTCAGTGCAATGAAGAATTGAAAAAATGAGGTTATGAAGAATGTAAACTCGCGACGATCCAAAATAAAGGATTCAAATCGAAAAAAATAAAGGTTGAAGGTTTTAGAGCCGACAAAATGGAGTCGAGGCACTAAAAATGATACAAAATATATTGTTAAGGGTTGAAAATGGAGAATATTTAAGTTGAAGGTGTTTAATTCGACAATATCGATAAAACGTGATATTGAAAGTCATCCAATCAAGGTTGAACTATTAAAAGTTCAAGGTTATAAGTCGTCTACACGCGAGGCATTAAAAAATGATAAAATTGAAGTTGAAGGTTTTTAATTGAGAAAATTGAATTTAAAAATTCAACGCAAATGACATAAATAGACCTAAGAACAATACAATCCACATTAAAAGACTCAAAGTTGACAAACAGAAGGTTTAAATATGAAAATTTGAGAACCATGTAATGTTAAGAATTGAACAAAATCAAGAATCCATTGAAATAATAATAAAATTGATGTTGAACATCAAAAAATTGAAAAAAGTTGAAGTTTCAGAACTCTAAATCGGCGTTGGTGGGCCTAAAACTAAAATAATCACGATTCCGAGACTCAAAGTTGACAAGAACAAAGTTCAAATATGCAAATGGCTGAAAAAACCAATATCAAGGATCTAAAGACACGGAAAATTACATCAAATCCTATAGACAGAATAATAATAAGAAACGGATGACATCGAGGATAGAAGGAATAGCCAAGAATTGGATTTCAAGGATGTTCTGAACGTTCAGCTGAACTAAAATTCGACGAATGTATTGTTTTAAGAATAATGAAATGCCGGAGCAAAGCTTGTAAATAATTATGAACTGAAGTTCGACAAATGTATATATTTTTAATAATTGAAATGCCCGCAGCAAAACTTCTTAAATGGTTATCTCCTATAATTGATAAATCTTGAGAACTAAATGTCGAGATCCAGCAGATTATTTTAATTAATCGTCAAAAGACGGCATTTGTCGATTTTTCGTCCAGTTATGAGCGTTCGACACTTCAAGTCCACTTTTTTAGGATGTTGAAGACCCGAACGTTCAGCTAAACTAAAATTCGACAAATGTATATTTTTTTTTTATAAATAAAATGCCCGCAGTGATACTTTTTAAATAATTTTCTCCAACAATAATTGATAAATCTTGCTAATTAAATGTCGAGTTCCAGCAGAATATTTCAATTTTTCGCCAAAAGATGGCATTCGTCGATATTTCGTCCAGTTATAAGCGTTCAAAACTTCAAGTCCACTTTTTTTAGCATGTTAAAGTTCCGAACGTTCAGCTGAACTAAAAATTGATAAATCTTGAGATCTAAATGTCGAGTTCCAGCAGAATATTTCAATTTTCCGTCAAAAGATGGCATTTGTCAACTTTTCGTCCAGTTATGAGCGTTCCAAACTTCAAATCCACTTTTTCAGGATGTTGAGGTTCCGAACGTTTAGCTGAACTAAAAATGGATAAATCTTGAGAACTAAAGGTCGAGTTCCAGCAGAATATTTCAATTTTTCGTCAAAAGATGGCATATGTGTCACTTTTTCGTCCAGTTATGAGCGTTCGAAACTCCAAGTCCACTTTTTCAGGATGTTGAAGTTCCGAACGTTCAGCTGAACTAAAAATTGATAAATCTTGAGAACTAAATGTCAAGTTCCAGTACAATATTTCAATTTTTCGTCAAAAGCAGATGGCATTTGCCAATTTTTCGTCCAGTTCTGAGCGTTAGAAACTCCAAGTCCACGAATTTCAACCCGGGTAGCGTTCATCCGGCGATGCATCAACGATTGATCGATTCTCAGGACAAAAAAAAACAAATAGACAGAAAAAAAAGAAGGAACGAACAATGGAATTATACTTAACCGAGTATAACTCCGAGAAGTACGCCGGAGAGTGTGACCATTAGTAGCAAATTGTCGCGCATCCACTTGGTTGTGTCAGCCGTCACCTTGCGGGGACCCTGCGATGCCGAGACGTCCTGCCCGCCCATCTTCGCGAAGAGATACTCGGAGAAGCGCGCCGAGGACTTCTCCTCCATTTCACTGGGGCGACCGGATGAGGATCGTGAGATCTCTCGCGATCTCTCGCGGCGTACGGCGGGGCCCCGGCAGCACCACGACGACGACGGGTTGCCGTTTTGGGGATGTTTCGTGAAATTCGTCCGAACCGACCAATCACCGCCTCTCACCTCAAGCCACCTAAACAGTAGCCTCACGGCCCTCCAAAACCCTATTGACTCGATCGTGATAACGATTTGGGCTGTATACTGCTTTCGTTTTCCACCCTTTTAATATTCCCTCTCAATAATCAATCCTTTCGTCCTTATCCTTCGTCCTTTCTTCGTAAACCTTTGGATGCGGTTCACAGTCCTCTCGGGTTGCCGTCTCGATTTCTCCTATTTATATTTATATATTTTTATTTTATTTTTTTTATCAATCCTCACCCCTATCTGTTATCGCTTCTTCGGTTTCACTCGATAAATATTCGCAATGAGCTTGTATATATTATCGAGCTCGATGAAACAAGAGCCACCGATACGCGATCAAATATCCTGATGCGGACCGAAGTGAACGTCGGTTATTTTGAAAAATTATCGTCACTCCGGGCTCAGTCTATCGCAACTAATTCGCTGCGATGCTGGTAATCGTTGCCCGTTGAAAAAATAAATAAAAATAAATAACACCGACGAATGTTACGTCGATCGCGGATTGTCTCATTTATTTTGGAATAACGGGGTGGGAGGCTATTTGGGATTCGCCACTGCCGAAGGTGCCCGTTTCAGAGTTCGCAGCCGCAGAGCACCACCGTTGCGCAGGGTCAGTTACCTTGATTATGGAGCCGATCTGTATTGCTGTAATTTTTTTTCTAATATTTTTAAACCCGGCAGAGTTGATGGATTTTCCTTGTTCCGGAAATGATTGTCAGGGTCTCGACGCAACGGGCATTCCTGTTGTTCGCACTCCGGTAATTAAAGATTTTTATTTTTTTTATGTATATTGGTTCACACCGGGATAAATAAATGGGGATCTTATTGTCGCACTTCGCGACAAACACCGCTCGATTTTTTCTTGATTTTTTTCCCCTCCTGTTGCAACTCAATTAGCGATCCTTCGCTGTTTATTAGTAATCTTCTCGTTTTTGTTTTTTCTTAAATTTTTTTTCGTATCTGTCTTAAGGGCGGTTAAAATAAAAATTCAAGATTGTGCGGCGAGCGCGATGCGAACCACCCGATGGATCAGCCCTGACTGGCTCGGAACCGTCGCGGCCATTGCCGTATTGATTTGCGGAACCTCCGAGAGTCGCGACTATATTCCACATAGTGATATATATGTATATGTATGTAGATATATATGGGTTACTGCGAGGGTTTATTTTTTTGGAGCCTTCGACGCTTGCGCGCGATTCCTCCGCTCCCGGCGTATCGAAATTCTCTCCTAGTTCGCCCTTATATTTACACTGCCAGCCAAAAGTTTGGAAACACTCACCCCAATTCCACACCGCATAAAAAATTTCACTGCGCTTTTAAAAATAAAGATGTTTCAATTAAACAAACGGCGTTTCAAAGGGGACATATTCAGCTTCATTTCGCTATTTCCAAAAAAAAAATTCGATTTTTTTTCAACCCGGTATGCTCTTTGAAACAACGTCGTTTTTCGGTTTTTTTGCCATTGAAATTTTGGGCCACGACCCATCATGAACAGTTTTTAAAACTGTTTTTCGCGTGAAAAACTTTTGGGGGGGAGTATAAGCTTCAATTTCGTTTTTTTTAAAGTTTCGTACGATTTTTTTTTCACAAAATTATTCATGTTTTCGCAAAAAACGACTATATTTATAAAATGCAGCGCAACTCTAAAACTACTGGGTTTTTGTGAAATTACTAAGAAGGTAAAAAGTGGCATACAATTATTCTGGATTCATTGAAATTTTTTCAGAATTTTTTTCCAAAATGTTTCCTGTTGACGAGATTTTTTTTTAAATCTTAAGCAGTCGGGTCTCTCTTACCTCATCTACGCGGATTTATGAAAAAGTTGTGTAGATGAGGTTTTTCGGGGAAAAAATTGCGTACAATGATTCTAGTTTCAATGAGATTTTTCAGAATTTTTGTTTCAAACTTTTTTTTCAAAATTTTTCCTGTCAACGAGATTTTTTTTGACTCAAACAATCTCTCTTACCTCATCTACACGGCTTTTTCATCGAAACCCCTGTGTAGATGAGGTAAGACACTCGGTTGATTAAGATAACAAAATATCTGACAGGAAACGTTTTGAAAAACAAAATATTGAAAAAAAATCATAAAAAAATTTCATTGAACCCAGAATGATTGTATTCAACTTTTTACCCTCTTAGTGATTTTATAAAAACCCAGAAGTTTTAGAGATAGAGCCTGCATTTGATAAATATATGGTCGTTTTTTGTGCAAAATTGAATATTTTTGCGAAAAAAATGATTCTTATGGAATATGGACGATTTTAGTAACCACAAAATCTTTGGTTTTGTGGTTTTTGCAGTGATCTAGAGTCCTTTTATTATTTCCTTATTTGTCCGGTATGTTGATCTTAAATTGTAGAATTTCATGATTCATTCGTCACCCGGAGTCCCTAAAAGCCTTTGTTGAATTTTTTAAAATGTATTTCTATTATTATATTGGCTTTATTCGTATTTTCATTAATTTTTAACAAATTCTTAATATTGTATATGTGATTATATTCTTAATATCAATTTTAAATTGCAGGATTTAATTATTTTATAGTAATCCAGAGTCTTGTAGACCTTTTTTTGTATTTCTTTTCAAATTTACTGTGGACGCTCCCACAATTTAAGCTCCCATAATTTGACAATCCCTACCGGCGTTTCTCCCCACCCCAAACTTACACTGTTGTGCTGTGTGAGTGTACACAGGGCAACATAACCTCAACTTCGAATTTCCCAGCAAATTGAACACGATTAATTAAGTGTTATCATAAATTAAGAGGAGGCTAAATACCGACACTACGCTTCGAAATCGCCATCCAAACTTGCTCTCATACAAAAGAATGAAATTCAATAAAATTTTAACAGCATAATCGGAATTATGGCACAAATGGAGCCTCACTGAAATTTTTTTGAAAAATCAAAAAAAAAAATTATAGATCCGATTACCATCAGGAATCTGTATTTGAAAATCTTGAATTATGAGACATTTTACAGTATTTCGTCTAAACTAAGAGTGAGGCTCCATGAAGAACGCCAAGACACCAATATCAAGACGTTTTCGACATTATTTTATGGAAAAGACACATCGTAAGTTTGGATGGCGCAAAAGAAGATAAATATCGATAAATTGTAGTTTTATCGAAACACGAAATGGCGAAATCTAGTTTACAAACGTGCGAGGGAGGGCAGCACCATGGATTCTGACGAGTAACCTAATATTTTTGGGGCTCCAATGAATTCGTTGCAGTTAGTTGTGACGCGTTTTAGCCCCTTAATTATCAATTAATTGTTAATTAACTTATCCTCCTCTGAATTTTCAAAATTTAATAAATTTTCATTTACGGTTTTTGGAGAAAGACTGGACGACGGTGATAAGTCGATAATGTAGGGATTGAACGAAAATGGTATTTAGCCTCCTCTTAAGGTATATTTCTCAACGAAAAAGAAATTTTTTAATTTCAGAAAATATCGCACTTCCGTACAATGTGCTATATAAATGCAACCTTTTAGTACTTTTTCTAGTAGACTGTATTGAGAGCGTTCCAACAGACGGCCAGATTTATTTTCTATTTAACTCTTTCGATCCAGACTTATAAATATTAAATCTTGAGAAACCTACAAAATTATGCAATAATTACGCGTTCAGATGTTCAAATGTATGTCTGTTTAATGCGTTAGCACAATTCACAGTTTGAATTTCCCGCGTAAAAAGGCAGTACGCATGCGCAGAGACACAGAAGTGGAATGATCGGGAAAATCAAATGATGGGAGCGTTTCCATTCCCGACGAGTCAAAATTATAGGAGCTCCCACTATATTTCCATTATTATTTTATTTTTATTCATATTGTGCATCATATTGATATGGTTTTTCAGTATCTCAACATTTTTTGTCTATTTTCTGATTAAACAGATTTTTGTTATTAACAAAAGGATTGCCAATTGACGCCATCTTGAATCGATCTCTCCAGTGAATGTATTAGTTTTTCCACGATTTTCCACCGTAAAATGAAAAATTCATTGTTAGTTACTGAAAAAAAAATGAATAGAATATTTAAAGATATTATATAGATGGAGTTAAATGTAATAAACATGTGGAAAAGGGCAAATTAATGAATTTTGGTCGATTTATAAATAAAATGTGTTGAACGTGTGAATTTTGTATCGAAGCGTGAAAAAAATTCATTGTCAAGAATGTGGCGCTCTCTGCGGTCACTTTCACGAAGCTTGAAACATCTTTACCGACGCGCAGAGTCCACTCAGCGCCAGTTCATTTATTCATGCACACACTGAAACGTGCGAGTAAAAAGCAAGCACTCACGAGAAAAAACAAAGGCAATCAACAATTGAGTGTGCTACTTTGTTTTGTTGAACGTGAAAGGGGATCGTTAACACTGTTTTGGATCATCGACGACGCAACGTTTTCCATAAAGAAACTTTGACTTTTCGGTTGTGATTCACAACTTGTGAATTAATGGTGAAAAAAGGAAAAAAAATCACCACGCAAATCGTCCATAGATTTGCTATGTGCAAAAGCGTTTTCCGCTCAATACATCACTGATTTAAAATTTAAGGTAAGCTATGTATCCTCGCTTAAAATTCCATGTAAATCTCATTTGCAGGGACCTTTTTTTGCGAAGTTCCAAAAAAAAATCTAAAATATCTTGAAATATTTATCATTACAGAGAGATGGCCAGGATCGATGATCTATATTTTTATATCAAAACGATGGTACTTATACACATATTTATTATAATAGAATAGTGCCAAATCTTTTGTTATGCAATATCTAACAGAAATTTTACTCAGTGATTAGTTTCAGGCTTTCACCTACGCAACTTTTTGGTCCTGAAAGTCTCCGCATTTTTCAACATCCTAACGATCGTAGATCGCTGATAATGGTACGAAAACTTCAATTTCCTTTCGCGAGAAACAAAAGATCAAGAATCAGAGAAAATGTTCCACGTCCCTCGGTAGTTTTTTTTTTCGCTGCAGCAGCACCAGCAGCGACATTGGATTTTAGTTGGTGGCAGCACTGTCGCGTTCCGCGATATACAACGCGTATATCTCGAAACGCCAAACAGTTGAAGAATCTGTCATGGCTGAAAATCATGCACTGGCGCGTTTGCCTTTTTTGACAATAATCAAAGTTTTTGTTTTCGCCGATACGATTGACGATCGATCGAGGATTGAAGAGTAGTATATTACGGTGAGAAATTGCAAAATAGATGCATGCGTGGAAACGACGCGAGAATTCCGAAACGAGTGTTACGGGCGAACAACCTAGGCTGCATTCGCCTTGGACGCTTACACGCTTTCAGCACGTATGTATAGATATACATCGCCGTATAAAATGCTACAGGAAGTGGCGCCACAAACGCGTAAGCGTCCAAGCGAATGAAGCCGTAGAGACGAAAGTCATGTGTATATATGTATATATATACATATATATATAAGTATATGTTTTTTAATCAGGCTTGACAAGTGCAATCGCATAACTTGCGTTTATTCACTTTTCAGTACTGAGTCGAGAGTGCACGAATCAAAGAAATACGAATTTGAAATGGCACTGCAAGATTCTCAGGGAAATACTTTGAAATTGAAAAACGATCAATTTATACCCAAATTGCGAAAAAATCGAAAACTCGAACTCAGATGGGGCAACGACTACTACGACGCTGTTAACAAGGCTGTTTTCAGCAATGAAAATTTGTCTTACATGCCGGCGGAGCCTCCTGCGATTATCAAAGCAGAAGTTGATAAGACAGGATACGTCTGTAAGCAATGTAAAGACTGGTAAGAATATTTTATTTTCTCTTATTGCAATTTCACATATATATTGGTTGTCCATTCTCAATTTTATTCCATCTTTGCAAGCATACTGGTGCGCAGGGCATTTTTGGTGTCTTACAGCAAACTAGATGCTGCGATTTTGAATTTATTTTGATTTGTTGCATATGATTTCAAGTGCCAATAATTTCATTTACTGTTTCGATTATTTCTATATTGCTGATTAATAATAGATATTGTGTATTCGTCCATTATTTACATGTTCAAAAAGTTAAAGCGCTTCATGCTAGTCAAGCTAGGGTTACATTTTGAAAATCGTTTTTATGAATATTTGTATGCCATTTGCCAATAACGAATCTTCTTTTCAACTGCCATATGCAGGCTTGATAATGGAATAATTTGTCGCATTTTCGATTCTATTATTATTATTCAGATAATTTTCAATATATTTTTTTTATCATCCATTAATGTTTCCCTATCCAATAAAATATATTTATTCACCATTGTGTACCTTTTCAATCTCCAACTTCTTTGGATACTTGATCATTCATTATGTTCATTATCCATTACCCGTTATTTTTATAATTTTTTCATAATTCATTCGTAACTTTTTAAGATGCCCGATCAATCATTCCAATTTGCTGTAAAATTCAGTTCATATTTCATCATGATGATCAATATGCTTATGCATTTTGATGTATTAGAAATTCTACATTTCAAAGTTTACCTAGATTCTTTGCTATGGTTACGTTAAAAGTCAATTGTTTTATTATTCGCTGCATTGATACTTTCTTGATCGCTGATTGATCATAGACATCTATTAATGTTTGATGTTTACATGTTCGAAAGCTTAAAGCGCTTCATAATAGTCAAATCAGTACTAAATAATGAAAATTTCTCTCAAATATTTGTATACCAATTGTCAATAATGAATCTTTTTCTCCGCTGCAGCTTGCATTATTGATAATTGAACTTTTTTTTTTCAATTTTCATTATTTTCATAATATTGAATATTGTTTTTTCTTCATCCTCTATGATATGCTTTTTCTTCATAGAATATAAGTACTTGTGTATTATTACACTCCATTCTCTAACTTATTGAAATCCTCGATCAATCATTATTTTCACAATTGGCTATACTATTAATAGTATTTATTTTGACCCTTCCAGGTTTTTACATCCTTTCCTAATTCCATTCTTTATCCATTTTTTCCTCTTTATTACTTCTTACCTGCACTTTGCTAAGCTAACCTAACTTCCGTTACGCTCACAGACGTCTTAGACCGTATTTAACGGATTATACGCAGTCAGGAGGCCGAAAAAAGTGATTTTTCAAGAATTTGTTCCAGAAAGACATTTTAATTTATCAACGTAAAATTCTTTTTAAGGGGAGACTAAATACCGACACTTGCACCTCGAAATTGGAATCCAAACTTGCTCTGGCACGAATGAATGGGAATCAATAAAATTTTGACAGTATCATCAGAATTATGGCACAAATGGAGCCCCACTAAAATTTGTTCGAAAAACAAAAAACAACATTACAGATCCGATTATCATCAGGAATCTGTAATTGAAAATATTAAATTATAATGTTTTTGCGGCATTTCGGCTAAAACTAAGAGTGGGGCTCCATGACGAACACCGAAGTACGAATATCAATAGGTCTTCGACATTATTTTATGAAAAAATCGCGACGTAAGTTTGGAATCCAAATTACGAGATAAATGTTAATAAAGTTAGTGTTTTATCGAAAAACAAAATGGCGAAATCAAGTTCACCGAAATGCGAGAGGGTCCCATATGGAATTCTTATGAAATAAATATTATTTTCATTAGACTTCAATCCAAACTGTCTGACAAGTCAGTGGCAATTACCGAAAACGTTGATTCATGACTCGCATTTGCATTTTGCAATTCATGCATCATTCATTCATAAATTTAATTGACATTCATCCACGGGTTTTGGAGAAACTTTAGACAGCAATTTTGAGTCGATAATGTAGGGCTTCAGTAATCATGTCGGTTTTTAGCCTCCCCTTAATACTGTATCACGCTGATAATTTTCTACATAATTCCTTCCATCATTCATCGATATTCTTAACAGAATATGCATTTTTATTTTTCTATCAAATAATGCGTTATTCAATGTCCCACTGTGCAAGATTATTCACCGCTTCATCGGGAAATGGTGGTAAAAAAATGTTGAATAAACGATTTGATATTTGCAGTTTTCGTTTCTTGAGCAGCATCGAGGAGCACACATCGCGTCGCAGTTGGGTTCTCGGTTACTGGTGTCAGTCCTGTTTCGTAACACAATGTACGCATCCCGGAAGAACAATGTGCCGAGAGTGTCGGAACCTGGAAGCATCGAAGAGCACTTATCTTATTGAAAAGGGTATGGGGAGAAATTTGAGAAAAGCGGTTATACGAGTTTTTTACAATCAGTGCCAATTTTTTGCGCATCTCCGAATACACGGTGTAGTCCTCGTCGATCTGAGCGAATTGATGCTCATGCCATTGCCGAGTGAAGTAGAACGACACGATCATGAACAATTGGACAAACTATGCAGAGCTCTCATGGAAACGATGTTCATCAGAAGAAAGCACATTATGGATTGGCTCGACGAGTTGAACATACCGTCCAATCGTTGGACGACGCTCTTGAGCTGGATGTATTCGACGAAAAAAACTCCGATAACCGATATATTAACTCGCTATCACGATAATTGTCTGAATCCAATGGACTTCGCTGAGAGAAATCGAAAGAACAATGCCTCGCACCAACAAGACGCGTCGAGAAAACCTCGCAAATTCGTTCAATCTCGTCCTGAGAAAGCTCCTGTCGTTGATCGATCGAAAGAAAAGAAGGGGGACGATCCTCCGAATGACATTGCATTCGTCGATTGCGGTCCCACACCGAGTCATGCTGCAGTCTCGGAATTTCCCACTGTCGTTCCCAGCGACGAAACTAACAAGTCAAAAACCGTGGCACGGCCTAATACATTTTATCAAAGGTTTTCCCGACAATACAACAAGGCTAAGGAAAAACCTCGTGAAATATTGCCAAAACCGATCGTTGAGAATGCTCAGTCTACGAAAACAACGACCAATCGTTCGGCTCCGCGTGTAGTCACGATACGCAGTCCACGGAGTATGAGCATCTCAACGATCATGAAACATCTGCCAAGCAAAAAGATCGTCGTCGTTGATTCTGAGAATGGTAACGGAAAGCCTTCGGTTAGCCCGAAAGTCGTTGTTTCCTTGGAACCGAAAAAATCGGAAAACATCAAAGACACAGCGAACGAGTCGACGAAAAAACAACAAAAAATTGCCGCACCGATTATCGAGCCCAAGAATATCGGTAAAACATTGTTAACGAAATCACAAAGCTTCTCCGAACAAATGTCACTTCACGGGAGAATCGTATTCCAAAATGGACGCAAGTACATTATAAGACACATGCCAAAGACAAAATCACAATCCCTGCTTCAAGATTCCGTGGTCAAGAAAATTCACAGTCTTCCGGCGATCGCGCCCGCACCCGCTCAACCCGCGATGAGTATTCTTCTGCCGAAAACTATCGTGGAAGTTCCCAGAATCACGCGTGCGCGTTCACCCGACGATTCACCGAAAACGCCGATCGATGGACGTGCAAAACGATCCAAGTTCATCGGTATGAAAAATTCTGCACCATCAGCTCGAAGGAATTCCATGATGTATCTGCAATACAGAAAAGAGCGATTGACGAAGATGCACAAAAATTTATTTACGGGGTGTCGGGAAGCGATGGTGAAAGATTTGCAACGTTCAACAAGGAGCAACATCGACAAATGCATCGATCACGTTAAATCGATAAACGAGCGTTACGCGAAAACTATGCAATTCGATACTGACATCGTTCTATCGAACAACGAGAAGGCAATCAAATTTTTCGAATCTATCGAAATTTCAGAATCCAACGAAACGCCGCACGAAGTGTCGGTTATCGATCGTGAGTTCGCAAAGAATACGAAGCGTTGGGAGGAACATGTACAAATGGAAAATCCGAATTTGTGCGAAATTTGCAGCAAACTGGTGAAACCATCATCGTACATCGTTGGAATATCGAAACCGGCGAGGGACGAGACGATTTATTGTCAATGTTACAATACCATTTGTTATCTCTGCAATGCTAATCAGGGCAGTGCGATACAATTGAAGATACACGTTAGATGGCACAAGGGTGAAATACCCTTCATGTGTCCAAATTGCTCGATAGTTTTTAAAACTCCGAGCGAACTCGAGTTACATCTATGGACGATGTGCTTTCATCCAATGGCTCATTACGTTTATGGTTGCAGCGTCTGCGAGATCGAGGGTATGCTCGACATGGAATCCGTCACCGAACACTTTTTATTACTGCACACCCGACGAAGAATAATATGCGCCGAATGCAAGATGGAGTATACCGGTGAAGCGCCGAGTTTCAACGATTACGCCAAACATTATGCGATAAATCATCCTGAATGTACGGAAATAATCGAACCGAAGAGATTGCTCATGTGCAATTTGAAACAGTGCATCGTGCTTCCGGAATTTTTCAGAACTCATTTGACCGACCACATTGGCGTTTCGAGAGCGGTTTACTACAAGTGTCCATTTTGCACGAACGCCGCTCAAGGCACAGGTCGCAGTAAAGGATTGATACGGGAACATCTGATCGACAATCATTTGGATCGTATGCGAGAGATCGTGAGCCCGAGGAATCTCGATAATATAATCGATGGTATGAGATCGTTGTTGAATGAAATTTCAACGCCGAACGTTATCAATGAAGACACCAGCGGCCCCAAGATACTCGATGCGCGAACGATAACGCCGGCGACTTTCGAAGAAGTTGAAGATAACAACGAGGAGACGCAATTGCCGCGAATACTCGACGTCAGATCCGAGGCTAACGATGAATTTATGGCTGACGAGACCGGAAACGAGTTGGAGTTGGAACTTTTTACTATCAACTCAGCCTCCGATTCACCAACGACGGTCGAGAGCGACACTTCCGGTTTGGTGACTCGTGCAAAGAGCGAGGAATCATCATTGACTCACGGTAAGAAGAAACAAATCGTTATACGACGTGGTCGATCGTTGTTAACGAAGCAACGGCTCAATATCGAAGATTTGTCCAATCTGAACGATGAGATCGCCGTCATATCGATGAGCGGGAATGAGAGCATCGAACTGGATAAAGATTGCTGCGTTTTGGAGCCCTATTACGATAGTCAAGAGTCCGAAATGTCGGATTATTATTCAGCTCCGAATTTGAAATCATTGCTAACGAGCAGTGACTCGATTGCCGACAAACCCCGTCGAATCGCCCTCAACAGTCCAACCGATGTTCAAGTCGAGCCAATTGTCTACAATTGTCATCTTTGTGGTGAGCTCGTTAACACATCCTGGCCCGTAATTAAGAATCACTTTGACACTCGACATTCCAAGGATTACGAGATTTTTGCCGTTACACCGAATATCCCGCGTGTAACGGTCGATCTCGTCGAGACGAACGATTACGTTGATAAGAAACGTAAACCGGAAGTGATAACGGTGAGTCCGCAAACAGCGCAAAAAAGGCGAAAACGATGGGGACCGAAGAAACACATTGACCGACCAAGCTCACCGAGTCACGGAATTTGCGTCAAACTCGAACCCGTGCAGGAAATCGAGGGTAATTTTCATTGTAAAAAGTGCGACGATCTTTTCAACGACATTGAAAAATTACGAGCTCACATTGCCAAGCAACATCGCATAAAGGCACAATATTTGATTTGTCTCGAGTGCGGTGAAAATTTCGTCGTTGTACCGAGTCTGCAGATGCATCTCAAAGCACTTCACGGTATACAGGATCCTATCGGTTATTTGGCGAAAAATACAGCCTACGCCCCGGAAATCCTCGACGACACCGAGGAGGATGAAAAAGCGACGGAATCGAATCAGTGTTACGTTTGCATGGCCGTTTTCGTTGACAAACCATCGTTGGACAAACACATGAGAGTTCACGGTATGGCTTTTTTGAGGAGAAAAAGATTCGAGGCGCAAAAAGCGCTCAGAAGTTCCGCGAAGAATGTCGAAACCGGAAGTAACGACGGCAAAGGGAACGAGGTTATCGGAGATTTGAATTTTATTAAAATAGAGGAAAATCCGGAGTCTGGGAATACGAACAGTGATGAGAAAATTGCTAATGATGAAATCCGGGAAAACGAATCAGTCGTTGATATCGACAAAATCGAGCCTGAGTCGGTTGATTTGTAAAGTTAAAAAATCATCGAACGACAAACGAGTTGATTAACACGAATTTCTCACTTAAGGAATAATGACATTTTTTTATTTCATAATCAGGTTTTTATTTGCTACTCCATTGAATAGATTGAAATAAGTGAAAATTAAAATATTGTACAAATGAACATTGTAACGTCGTACGCTCAGCGACGTACGTCGACGTCTTTTTTCGTTTTTTTTCTTTCTCATTGTAAAAAATAAACGTGTACACACGGCTTGAGGTCGGTATACATTATACGAGCAATATACAAGAATCATAACATTTAAGGAAGTTCGAACAACGTGGAGATTTCTCTTTTCTTCTGCATTCGCTTTTGCGAGACAGTTTTCTCGATCATTCAATCCCGCTCTTGTACATCAATATAGACGCATAGATTTAATTTTTTTCTAGTTTGACTTATCTCTCGTTGAGGAATATTGCACACACTTTTCTCATTATTGCTGCCGGTTTTAAAAACTAGATTTTTTCTTCCTTCTCACTGACACGTAAATTTTTTTAGAACACACAGATTAATTATGGACCCAATCTCTTCCGAGATATACGACAATTTGCTTATCGAGGTGAATCGAAGAGATGGGCTCTTGATTTAAAAAATGAGTAAAGTCATTTTCTATTATTTTCTATTACAAAAACAAAAATAAAATTATTTTCTGAGATGCGTGTAGAATTTGCGACTCTCACATCGTACGATGGATATTCGGGAATGTAATTTTTATATAATTCAACCAATTCAATACAATCAATAATTTGAAGAAAATCGTTTTTAACCCTCGCAGGTTACCGCGGGTCAAATTGACCCAAGCTCTCACTTCTAAGGTCTAAAAGAAAGCATTTTGAAGCTTGATGTTTCTAGTTTTGAGATCTTTCAGCAAACAAAATTTCGAAGCTACAGGTTTCACGCAATTAATTTTACTTAATTAATTGAAACTTTACAGGGTTTTTGTGGGTATATTGAGCTGTAAAAGTTACGCTCAACATTAGTCGTTTGGTCAAAATTTTTAATTTAGCCGTTGATTTTCTAAAAACCATAAATAGCCCTTTTTCTCCTGTTTTTCAAATTCATGGCAAGGATGGAATTTTTTTTTTCAAAAAACCATCGTCATTCCTTGTAGAACATGAATTCAAGTTTTCGAAATCCCCCTTTCATTTTCTGTGCGATAATTGGTTGCTCAGATATCAATGGTCAAACACAAAAGGGTCCTTTTTCATTAAAAGTGCGATATCTCAGCGAAAAATGGTGGCATCGAGGTCTCAAAAAAAGCAAATTAAAGCTAAATAAACAAGCTATCCGGTCCATGACATGATTTAGCTGAAAAAAATCCCAAGTAACTACAGCCAAAAAAAAGTACTACAAATTTGCCAAATTTTTTTTTTTACTATTTCTTAAAATTGCGTGAAACCTGTAGCTTCGATTTTTTTTGCTGAAGGATCTTAAAACTAGAAACTTGAAGCTTCAAAATGCCCTTTTTAGAACTCGATACGACCATTTCTTACTGAGATACAGCATTGTTAAAAACACTCAAAATTTAGAAAACCTTTTTGATCCCTTAATTTTTTGCAGTAGTGTAATTTGGAGTATCTATAGCGGAATGAATACCTTTTTTGGGACGCATGCATTTGAAGTATCTTTTTTCTTAAAGTAACATATATTAAGAGTATCGTGTAGAAATTTTTCCAAAAAATCTTTAATACTGAAAGAATTACAATTTTACAAGTAAAAAACCAGATTTTTGAAAGTTTTTTCACAATTTTCTTTCCATTGTAAATATTAACAAAAAAAAACAATTGTTTCATATACTGAAATGTTCAAAGATAATTCCTATGTTTTTGTTAAGTCAATCGGATAGGTACTTTTTTTTGACAAGCATCCCAAAAGTCGGTCGGCTCAAATTGACCCAGTGTAACCAACTGGGAATCATTTTAAGGTGTGACCAGCGAGGGTTAAATAGTTATAATTATTGTTAAATTATGATTTTAATAATTGAATAATGTGGAAAAAAGATACTTTTTAAACAAATATTTCGAACTCACGATAACTTACTTGTACAATTTATCGTGCTTCGTTATAAAATTATTTCGTATTCACTATAATTTTTTTCCAATTGCCCATCTCTGACGAAGAAAAATTGCTAATTGTTTTTTTTTTACGATTCCATCAAGATTCTCCCATTGGTCCCATGAGATTTTTTTTCGAACTCTTTACAACTCTTTCGACGAATATACACAGAATTGTTTATTTTTTTTTTGTTACTAATTTTCACTAAATTTTCTAGCCTCGTGTTTCTCGAGGATCTCCGTGGACATTACTTTCGCGGATATTTCATCAGGATCGTCTTCGCGATTTTCACAAATCTCCACAGTCCGAAAAGTACTCGGTGAAGATTCGGTATTTTTGGAATCATCGTCGTCGTCGAAATTTATCGCAATATCGATTTCTCGATCTCGATCGATAATCTCGATTTTCTCGAAATTCGACACCACCAGTGGATTATATTTCGATACTGTCGGATCATCGCCGATCGTACAAGCGTCCTCGGGTGCGCAACTGACGATGCTATTGACGCGAAAAAGTTTTCGTAAATCACTGCCCAACAGAGCATCCTCGGGACTCGTCAGATTCGAATCGGCGGGAATCGTTAGTGCCGATAAAGCGGGAGGTTTTCGTCCTCTCGCCGAATTTAACAATTCGCTGAGGGGGATTCCGATCTCGTGAGTCGCCCATACGTCGTCGTTTGGACCGTTGAAGTAACCACGTGGCGTTGGATTTACGACTTTACGCCTCGAAGCGTCCTCCATCGAGTGCCACTTGTGATGCGCAACTCTTATTGAACCTGGCGCAATTGCGCTTAAACTATTGGCCGGCACGATTCTGTGGGGAAAACGCGGCGAGCCTCGTATCCTCTCCCTCGAGGAGCTGTGACTTTCGTCCCTTTCTGGAAAAAAAAATGTTTAGGGTTCTATAGCTTAAGGGGAGGCTAAATACCGACATTATTACCGAAGCCCTATATTATCGACTCAAAATCGCCGTCCAAACTTTTTCCAATACCGGTGGATGAATATCAATTAAATTTATGAATGAATGATGAATGAATTGCAAAATGCAAATGCGAGACATAAATAAACGCTTTTGTTAATTGTCATTGACTTGTCAGACAGTTTGGATGGAAGTCTGATGAGAATAATATTTATTTCGTGAGAATTCCATATGGGACTGTCCTGTTCCGGATTTCTGTGAACTCGATTTCGCCATTTTGTTTTTCGATAAAACACTAAATTTATCAACATTTATCTCGTAACTTGGATTCCAAACTTACGTCGCGGTTTTTTCATAAAACAATGTTGAAGACGTATCGATATTCGTACCTTGGTGTTCGTCATTGAGCCCCACTCTTGGTTTTAGCCGAAATGCCGTAAAAACATTATAATTCAATATTTTCAATTACGGATTCCTAATGATAATCGGATCTAAATTCTTTTTTGTTTTTCGAAATTTTTTTAGTGGGGCTCCATTTGTGCTATAATTCTGATGATACTGCCAAAATTTTATTGATTTCCATCCATTCGTGCCAGAGCAAGTTTGGATTCTAATTTCGAGGTGCTAATGTCGGTATTTAGCCTCCCCTCAATGGGAGGTTACCGTCGATAAAGGCTTAAAAAATGCATGAACTTTGGGATTTTTTTACATTTAAATTAAGTATTTTTCGAAATGCGTTTAACGTATTTCATTTTTCTATCAATGAAGAGTAAAACTCAATTTTATTTATTTAAAAAAATCCAAAATAGCGGTTCCAGCTCCCGTCAAATAAAGGCATGCACGGCGTGTTTTGGTCTGCGTGGAGTGCTCCGCAGCTCTGCCAGTTCATTTGAATCAAAAACCCGTTGAAAAGTATCAAACTTTTCAAAAAAAACTTTGAATATCGAAATCCCATTCGTTTGAAAAAAAAAACCCAATTATTTTGCCCAGTTTTTTTCCGTTTGTTTTTTGCTTCAACGGTCGGAAAAACTATTTCTAAATCAACTTTTGAGATCAACTCAAGGTCGCCGTCTCCTGGGCCTTGGCCATGAGCGGTTGCGAAGAAATGATGTTCCGCAGGTATTTTAAAGTCTGCTTCGTGACGAAGGAGATGTTCAATGATAATACGCTGATACTCGTGAAACGCAACCGTATTGTGTTGAAGATCATCAGAAAGTATAGTCATAGCACCGTGCTTTAAATTACCTTCTTATTTGTATGGCAATTTGGAAAACTAACTACTGACCAAAACGATGTTTATCTAAAATGTTATGATCATTATCGAGATACCAAGATATTTTGTGAGGTCCCAACTTTTGACTTTGACCCCACGCTGATAAACGGTAAATAATGTATATTCAATGTTCTTCCAATAAATTTAATGGAAGCGTTGGATAAAATCGAGTATTTTTCTAAAGTCGCAAGTGTTTTTATCAGTTAACCTCAGAAAACACTTGGAATATATGAATTCTCCATCGTGCCAATGTTTCTATGGTTTGCTATGAAATCAACGAAAGTTCTCTCGAAGTTATAGGAAAATCGGAAACTGTAGACTCGACGAAAAATAGTATTTTGTGCACCAAGGGCCAGAGATACGTCTTTTTGTCGAGCGTGAAGTTTGCTGCACGAGCGACGAAGCGAGGGCAACAATTACGCAAGACAAAAGACATATCTCATGGCCCGTGGTGCACACGACATTTTTTTTCCCGCATGCACGATTTGAGTGTTTTTCGCTAGATGTGTTGATGGTTAAAAAGTGGCCTTTTTTGGCAGCTAATGGCGAAAACAGACGAAATCGGTTCTCTTTTTTCCCCGTCGGGGAGAAAAGAGTTCTTTTTCCCCGCCGGAAAAAAAGAACTGATTTCGTCTGTTTTTACTATTAGCTGTCAGAAAAGAGCTACTTTTTGGCCATCGACACATGTGGCGAAAAACACGAAAATCGTGCATGCGCGAAAAAAATAATATTATTGCCTTGTTTTGCTGGAAAATTCACGATAAGGATTCTGGACAGGCTTTAAAATAGATGAGATTATAAAGTATATTCGAAAACCTAAATTTTATGTTAAGGTGTTTTTTTGTGCAGTGGACCGTTTCATATGTAAAATGAATCGAAACAAAAAATAAAAATACATTGGTATCCAAATTCGGGGTGTAAAATCAGATTCAAAAATCTTAAAAAAATGTTGCTTGCTCTTGACCCTCGAATAATCTTTAAAAAAATGTTTCGTAATATTTCGAAATCACACGATTTTTTAGTGGCCCACTTGGTGTGGAATGCTTCATATATTAGACTCATTCAAAAAAGGCGACTATTTTTTCTCGAAATCTCCTATTAAATACTTTTGGTGATGTGAAAAAAGATGTTTGTTAAAAGCTGAGCTCTTAATATTAATATTTGAAGGTCTCTCATCACGAATTTCTATTTTCCATTTAAATAACACAGGAAAAAAAACTTTCGAAATTTGAAATTTTATATCTCGGCTTCAAGTGAATGTACCGAAATGTGCAATACATATTCTTGTAGGGAATTGAATGCTCTTCAAAAAAGGTCTCTTATTATTTTTCGAAAAACTAACTCCTTCAAAAGTTATTTAAGGTTAAAGTTGAAATTAGAATAAATTTCACTTTTTTTTAGTTTCCGGCAAAATCTTAAAACTTATTACTAAATATCGTGAAATCTTTTTTATAAATTCTATAATTTGTTATTTCCTTGTGGTAATTTATGTTAATGGAATTTAAACTTTTTTTTCAAGAACGATTCTACGATATTAAGTAAAAACATTTTGCCGGAAACTGAAAAAATGGGAAATTTGCTCTCAGTAAATTTAACCGTGAAAAACTTTTGAAGTAAGCTTATCGAAAAATCATAAGAGATCTTTTCTGCAGAGCGCTAAATTTACTACAAGAATGTGTTTCGCTCATTTCAGCACATTGATTTGAAGCTGAGGTACGAAATTTCAAAGCTTGAATTTTTATCCCTGTGTAATTTAAATGGAAAAGAAAAATTCGCGATAAGAGACCTCTACATATTAATATTAAGAGCTCTGTTTTTAACAGGCATCTTTTTTTACCTCTCCGAAAGTATTTAAGAGGAGATTTCGAAAAAAAATATAGTCGCTTTTTATGAATCAGTCTAATATATATGGGATATTCCTTACGAAAACGACAAACCCGTGACCCCGACGATTTTTAATTTTGTTGAAAATTTTATATTTTTTTTGTACGTATTAAAAGCAGTCTTTCAGATTTTTTTAAGATTTTTGTCTCAACTTTTCTTACCACAATAGACGTTTCAAAATGTCACACATTTTTTTTTTAAATGCTCGTAACTTTTTAAAAAACGAAGATATCAAAATAAGATAGAAGATCATTTTTTTCGTTTTTAGTTGTAGTATCATGAAAAAAATACGACAAACATATTTTTTAACTGGGACCATTTTGATTTTTTTTTTGGAAAAAATTCACCACTTTTTAAGAGACATTTTAACAAGTACTAAAAAACTCGTAGCTTATGATATTCATAACTTGTATTTTTTATCTATTTTCAAAGTTATATTTAAAAAGTAAGAAATGACCGCTGCGGCGTTGGGTTGGGTTGAAACCGAAATATTATTGTAATTATATTACAATACATAAGTTGCAAATCTTTTAGTACTTGTAAAAATGTCTCTTAAAAAGTGGTAAATCTTTTCAAAAAAATTAAAATGGTCCAAGTTAAAAAAAAATATATTTTGGGTTTAAAACTGAAAAAAAATACATATGAAAATTGGTTTCGATATATTTTTTTGTATTTTGTTCATGAAACTACAACTCAAGACTAAAAAAAAGATCTATCTTATTTTGATCTATTATTTTTTTTATAAAGTTACGAGCATTTAAAAAAAAATGTGTGAAATTTTGAAAAATGTACAACAAAAATAGAAAATCTTCAACAAAATTAAAAATAGTCGGGGTCACGGATTGGTCGGTTCGTAAGGAATGCCTCACATACATTTGAAGCATTCCATACAACTGACCAATTCGTAACTCCGATCATTTTTAATTTTGATCAAAATTTTATATTTCTCTGTGCGTACTGATAGCAGTCTTTCAGATTTTTTTTAGATTTTTGTGTCAACCCTTCTAACCACAATAAATTTTCCAAAATTTCACACAATTTTTTTTAAAGTGCTCACAACTTAAAAAAAAAACGGAGATATCAAAATAAAATAGATCTTTTTTTTCAGTCTTGAGTTGTAGTTTCATTTAAAAAAATACAAAAAAAATATCGAAATTCATTTTCACATGTTTTTTTCAGTTTTAAACCCAAAATAAAACTTTCCTGTAGGTAATTGAATTTAAAATACAAAATTATTAAAAATTAATAAACCAGTATTTGAAGTTTTTATGTGCAGTAATTAAAGTAATGTCGGTAAAAACAAATGAACGAGCGTTGTTTTCAATGTCAGGTTACTTGAAAATTACCGAGTAATGTTGTTTGAAAATTAATGTCCGGTTCATGAATAAAAACTTCATTTACTGGTTCATTAATTTTCAATGATTTTTTACTGTCTAAAGGGAGGGGATTTAAATGTTTGTTACCGGGAGAAAAACAGCTCTATAGGGATCATGTAAGAGCGAAAGAGAGGGTCGTTAACCTCGCCTTGATTAGCTTAAAGATGACCAGAAATTTTGAATTTCCTCAATGAGACTCTTATTTTCGAAATTCACATAAAAATTTACATTCATATTAAGAGGAGGCTAAATACCGACACTACGCTTCGAAATCGCCATCCAAACTTGCTCTCATACGAATGAATGGAATTCAATAAAATTTTAACAGCATAATCGGAATTATGGCACAAATGGAACCTCACTAAAATTTTTTTGAAAAATCAAAAAAAAAAATTATAGATCCGATTACCATCAGGAATCTGTATTTGAAAATCTTGAATTATGAGACATTTTACTGTATTTCGTCTAAACTAAGAGTGAGGCTCCATGAAGAACGCCAAGACACCAATATCAAGACGTTTTCGACATTATTTTATGGAAAAGACACATCGTAAGTTTGAATGGCGCATAAGGAGATAAATATCGATAAATTGTAGTTTTATCGAAACACGAAATGGCGAAATCTAATTTACAAACGTGCGAGGGAGGGCAGCACCATGGATTCTGACGAGTAACCTAATATTTTTGGGGCTCCAATGAATTCGTTGGAGTTAGTTGTGACGCGTTTTAGCCCCTTAATTATCAATTAATTGTTAATTAACTTATCCTCCTCTGAATTTTCAAAATTTAATAAATTTTCATTTACGGTTTTGGGAGAAAGACTGGACGACGGTGATAAGTCGATAATGTAGGGATTGAACGAAAATGGTATTTAGCCTCCTCTTAACGGAGATGAGACTTTTTCAATGGTAATGATGACTAATTTATTTTTTCGTTGATATAACTCACTGGGCAGACTAAAATTGACCCTTGGCTCGCTACTCTCTTTTCTTCTAAGGCCAAGACTAAGTCGTCGATCCTCGTCGCTCGTGATGCTTATTATTGGTCCCGAACCGCAACGTGGATGTGGCTGCCGGGTACCTGAAACGTTAACCTGACAGCTCGAGGAAGCTTTAGTTCCTGGCACCAGGCCAGCGATGTATCCCATGTGGACTCTCAGAGCCGAAGCAACACCTGTGATAGGACATTAAAACAGAATGGATCAATATAAATCATATAGAGGAAGATATCTAAAGTAATCCCTACACGGAAAAAAGTCCACTAGTCATTCATGAATTGGTAAAGAGATTATTCATAGATTAGTCCAGTTTTACTAAATTCCAAGCTGCAAATCCGGTGATTTTTCACGCGGAGCTGCCAGTAAAAACTATTGGAGTACTCCATGAATTTAACTGGACTGGATAGTAATAATTACTATGTCCCTCCAGTAATTTTTACCGGACCGTAGTTTTTACTGCAAGTAGCAGTGAGAAGTACTGCAACCAGCCCAGTAGTATTGGAGTATTACTGGAAACTTCAGTAATTATCATCCGAGAAAAGAAGTTCATATCTGAATATATCTGAATGTATCTGAATCATATCTCTTGAATCAGATACTATGATCAGACAAGAAAATTGGCCATATCTGATCATGCAGTGTCATGACAGATCATGCATGCTTATATCTGACCATGTATGATCATATCAGGGCCATTTTTATAATTTTCACAGCAGAGCCGTCCATATCGCAGCAGGTCTGACCGGATCCAGTCTTCAGGCAAGATCTGATCTTGTTGGACCAGATCTGATTTTATTGGGCCAGATCCGCTCATGTCAGACACATCCGATTTTATTGGGCTGGATCTGATCATGTCAGTCAGATGTAATCTTATTGGAGCAGATCTGATCATGTCAAACAAATCTGATTCTACCGGACTAGATTTGAATGTTTAAAAATAAAATACGGCGTATCCCAGTAGACCTGGACATCTATGAACTTGCAGCCTATATGATAGAATCATAGTTTATCCGAACTATCAGACTAGGTATGACTCCGACTATATCAGAGCAAACCTTACCCCTTTGAAACAGATCAAACCTTTATTAGAGCAGTCATTAAGATATGAAGATGTTTATGATAAGGTATGAGTGTATGAGACTTCGTATATTTTCCAGGTTTAGTATCGTATTTGATGAGATCGAATTTTATATGAACGTATCTGCTCATATATCACATCATGTATGTTCAGATACGGCTTCACGCTGCCAACTCATCTTGGTACCTGATCAGATATAAACACATACGAGATCTACATAGCAGAGTCTGGTACCATATTTGACTGGATATGATCTTATACGAATAGATACGTTCATAGATCACATCATATATGTTTAGATACGGCGGCGCGCTGCCAACTCTTCTTGGTATCTGACCAGATAAAAACATGTATGAGATCTATATAGCAGAGTCTGGTACCGTATTTGATCGGATATGTTCTTATGCGAATAGATACGTTCACATATCACATCGTGTATGTTCAAATACGGCTTCACGCTCACGCTGCCAACTCGTCTTGGTACCTGATCAAATATAAACAAATATGTGAGATCTAGATAGCAGAGTCTGGTACCATATTTGACCGGATATGATCTTATACGAATAGATACGTTCATATATCACATCATGTATGTTCAGATACGGCTTCACGCTACCAATTCGTCTTGGTACCTGATCAGATTTAAACATATATGAGATCTATATAGCAGAGTCTGGTACCGTATTTGATCGGATATGATCTTATACAAACAGATACGTTCACATATCACATCATGCATGTTCAGATACGAATTTACGGTACCAACTCGCCTTGGTGGTTAGCCAGATATAAACAGATATGAGTTTATATATGGGCGGGCCACATGCCGTGTTTGACCAGATATGATATATGCATATATATATGATGTGGAATAGGATCAGACCTAATCATATATGATACTGTAAAATATCAGATATGAATATATCCGATATATATATATGACAATATCTGAAACATATATGAACATATCCACTCAGATATGAACTTTTTTCTCGGGATTGTCTTCCCTGGCGGATCGGTGCGACCGTCGCATCACGGTTGCAATCCGGTGATTGGTTGTGTATTCGGTGTGTATTGGTTTCTTTGAAAATAAGAAAGCCTAAAACAACCCCGAAATCAACACAAAAGAACGGTCCGTTTGAAAGAAAAAGCACCCGTGAAACGACCACATTGAAACCGAATCAATAGACTGGAATCGGTTCGATGAGAGTTACAAATGGGTTGCTGAACGAACCGGAAAGCAACCGTCCGCGAACTGTATGCAACCACATTAGTTACGAGACTCGCCGCGAGGTGTCGCAATACCGCGAATACTCAATCTCATACCGAATATGCGAAGAGTATGCTTATCTAGACGAGCGTGTAGAAAGATTTTCTGCTCTATGTCCCCTTGAAATGAAATCGACTTTTATGGTTAATCGAATGTAATGGTTTTCGGTTTCGGTTCTCTTCCGGTTCATTTCAAGTTATACTGTGGTTGTTTTTCGGTTGTTTTGATCAAACTACAACCTTTTACGAACCATCATTTGGTTACTACAGTGGTTCTTTTTTGGTTCCTTTTTGGAAGTGAGGTTATAAAGAGGTTAGTTTTGCGTTCGTTTTTATTTCAAACGAACTGGTTCTTTTTAGGTTACTTATGGATAAATCGATCTGCTAGGTTTGTCCATGAATTAGTACTGAAATTTGATGGAACCCATACTAGCTACATCTAACAAACGGCGAATTACATTTCTACTAAATATTGCGGCACATTTTTCACATTCAAAATATTCATGTTTTCGCTGTTTTTAGTATTTGACTTTTGTTGCTGCATATTACAGGTCTTCTAAAGCGTATGTGATCCTCAGATCATTTTATCCCAATAAATTTCACTTCGTTCGAGATTCATCCGTAACTCTTGCAGTGTTTAAGGGGACCGAGTCAGCGTCAAAACGCCGATTTTTGAACATAAATATAAATTTTCGTTGAGTACGTATAAACCTAACCAATGGTCTATCAGTTAACGTATCAAATGAAGAAATTTTTGACGCTAGTTGGAATCCTTAAGGTGCAGTGGTTCTCTTATAAATCAATTTTTGAGTTTCACTGCGCTGCGCACGATCCTGACCCAACCACTTAACGGATCTTATCCTACGACGTCTCATTTTCTTCGTAACACTTTTCCGGACTGCTCAAGTGTGGCACATTTTTTTAGGCCCTTATTATAGAATTACAGGTCACTTTTGAATATTGGACCCATTTTTTGTTTAAAAATTTCAAAAAATGGCCTGTAATTCTATAATAAGGACCTAAAAAATGTGCCACACTTAAGCCCTCCGGAAAAGTGTTACGAAGAAAATGAGACGTCGTAGGATAAGATCCACGAAGCGGTTGGGTCAGGATCGTACACATCGTAGTGAAACTCAAAACTTGATTTATGAGAGAACCACTACACCTTAAGGGGAGGTCACGTCGAGAGGCATGCAAAATGCATGAACTTTGGGAATTTTTTAAAAATATAAAATAAAAAAAAATTCTAAATGGGTTTAACTTATTTCATTCTTCTATCAATGAAAAGTTAAACTCAATTTTATTTATGAATAAAAAAATCCAAAATGGCGGCTCCAGCTCGCGTAAAATAAAGCCGTGCACAGCGTGTTTTGGTCTGCACGGGGCGCTCCACATCTCTGCCAGTTCAGCCGAATCAAAAACCGGTTGAAAATTATCAAACAAGATTAAATTTGGGGGGCCTTACCGATTTTGGTTTTCAAAAAAACGACTGAATATCGAAATGCCAGTCGTGTGAAAATAAAATCCAATTATTTTGTCCTTTTTCCGTTTTTTTTTGCTTCAACGGACGAAAAAACTTTTTCTAAATCAATTTTTGACAAAAATCGTTTCTGTATGGCCCCGCGAATTGAATTTCCTTTCAATAGCGCAGAGATTCGTGTTAATCTGTTCATTGGTTGAAGAGGTAGAGCGCCCCGCGAGCTAAAAAATCTAATTCCCAGAAAAACGCTTTAAGGATGCAAATTATGTTTAAAAAAACGAATCGTATTATTTATCGTCATGAACGGTAACCTCCCCTTAAGGGGAGGGTAATGCCAACATTACACCTCGGAATTAGAATCCAAACTTGCTCTGGCACGAATGGATGGAAATCAATAAAATTTTGACAGTATCATCAGAATTACGGCACAAATGGAGCTCCACTAAAATATTTTCGAAAAACGAAAAAAAAATATAGATACGATTATCATCAGGAATCTGTCATTGAAAACATTAAATTATAATTTTTTTCCGGCATTTCGGCTTAAACCAAGAATGGGGCTCCATGACGAACTCCAAAGTACGAATATCGATACGTCTTGGACATTATTTTATGAAAAAGCCGCGACGTACGTCACGAGATAAATGTTGATAAATTTAGTGTTTTATCTAAAAACAAAATGGCGAAATCAAGTTCACAGAAATCCGAAAGAAGGCAGCCCCATATGGAATTATTATGAAATAAATATAATTCTCATCGGACTTCTATCCAAACTGTCAATTGTCAGTGGCAATTAACGAAAGCGTTGATTTATGTCTCGCATTTGCATTTTGCAATTCATTCAACGTTCATTAATAAATATAAATTATATTCATCCACCGGTGTTGGAAAAAGTTTGGACAGCGATTTTGAGTCGATAATGTAGGGCTTCAGTAATAATATCGGTATTTAGTCAACCCTTAAGCCTTAAGGGTTCTATCTAGAGTCCAAAATTGCTCCATTTGATACGTTACATGATGGACCATTGGTCAGGTTTACATGTATTCAACGGACATTTATACTAATGTTCAAAAATCGGCGTTTTGACGCTGACGACCCTCTTAAGTCTAAGACGGTTCGTAGTTTTTATAATGAAGTAGAAATGAAATAGAAATAGATTCGCGGGATCATTTTGCCTCATTCCAAGAGGATAATTTTGTCCTGACGTGTGAACAAAATGTACATTGTTTTTTGTAGATGTTTCAAAGAATATTAAATTTTTTAATGATGAAAGAAATGATGACATCGAATCACACGATAGTGACTCAACTTTCTTGATTCTACTGCAAATTGAAAAATCGGATCTAATTACCGGTGAAAGAAGCTGTCGATGTCTTTCTGCTGTTGGGTCGACTACCAAATAGGCTGAAAAGACGTTGAAATACGCCCAAACGATTCGGTCCCTCGGTGTCTCGTCGCCATTGTTGAAGCTTGTAAATATCGGCGAGACTTCGTCGCGCTCCCTCGGGCTCCAAATCTGGTTGACTGCTAAACGCTACGGTTCCGCGGCGCATGCCTGGTTCAAACGGTTTCGAGAGGACAATAGGAAAAAAATCGTTCTTGTTGTCTCGTCATGTTTCACAACACAGATTGAACGAAAAAAATAAAAATAGAAAAATAAAAAATGGCAAGGTGGCTCGAAAGAAAAAGCTCAATGAAAATCAATCGTGTCAACGAAATTTCCTGGTTTTTGTGCGTTATTCTATCGTCACAATACCTATTGAACCTCAATACTGCCGAATTAAAATGTACATTTGGATTTTTGTCTCCTACGACTTGAAACGCCGAATGTGGGGCTGAACGAAAAATCTACAAACTTTTCACTTGGATTAAAAAATTTTTTTATCCTAACAGTATTTGCTCAATGATTTTTTTTAATGCTGAAATCATTTGAAAAATTAATTTACCATTGGCAGGATATTTTAATTTTTCATGTACAAAATTAATTCGTCGATTTTTTGTTCAACCTTTGGATTTTCAAGTATGTGGATATTTCGGAATAATGGAGGGAATAAAGCGATAGTAACGTAACCCTTGCCGATCTCCGCGGGTCAATTTGACCAGATTTTTGGAAGGCATTTGAAATATTTTTTTTCTACCGTATATTGAAAGTATCGTGTAGAAATTTTTTCAAAAAATCTTTAAAACTGAAAGAGTTACATTTTTTTAAGTAAAAAACCGGATTATTTATAGTCTTTTTTTCATGATTGTTTTCCATGTAAATATTTAAAAAAAAAAGAAAACAATTACTTCATATACTGAAATGTTCAAAGATCATTCCTATATTTTTTTCAAGTCAATCGGATAGGTACTTTTTTTGAGAACCATCCAAAAATTCGGATGGGTCAAATTGACCCAGTGTGACCAACTTGGAATTATTTTGAGGTATGACCAGCGAAGGTTAATAGCCTCGTGAATGATAACGTGCTGCATATATGTGTTTGGATATGGGTATTTTATGTTGCCAAAAAGGCTACTGGATTATATTTCCGCTATAAATTTTCATGCTTTATATGTATATGTTACATCTATGCATCGAGATGTATGGGATATTTTATTTGAAAAGGGACGATTGTTTCATCGAAAAATATTTTCCCGATTTAATTTACATTTCGCTTTTGAAACAGTTTATGCAGAGCTTCTTTTGCTTGCAACTACCATACGAAAAGGTAGAGCTTAAAGGTATTTGGAGGGTTCCAAAAAATTATGCTCAAGTTTGCATCGTTGCAACGCAACGAAATGGACTTTTTTAAAAATAATTTGAAGCTTAACACGCGGCTTTCTTGTATATTCAGGGTCCTAGTGACTAGAAATGAAGCAAAAAAAAAATTAATTTAAAACTACGAAAACCACCATTAAGAGGAGGCTAAATACCAACACTACGCTTCGAAATCGCCATCCAAACTTGCTCGCATACGAATGAATGGAATTCAATAAAATTTTAACAGCATAAACGGAATTATGGCACAAATGGAGCCTCACTAAAATTTTTTTGAAAAATCAAAAAAAAAATTATAGATCCGATTACCATCAGGAATCTGTAATTGAAAATCTTGAATTATGAGACTTTTTACTGTATTTCCTCTAAACTAAGAGTGAGGCTCCATGAAGAACGCCAAGACACAAATATCAAGACGTTTTCGACACTATTTTATGGAAAAGACACATCGTAAGTTTGGATGGCGCATAAGGAGATAAATATCGATAAATTGTAGTTTTATCGAAACACGAAATGGCGAAATCTAGTTTACAAACGTACGAGGGAGGGCAGCACCATGGATTCTGACGAGTAACCTAATATTTTTGGGGCTCCAATGAATTCGTTGGAGTTAGTTGTGACGCGTTTTAGCCCCTTAATTATCAATTAATTGTTAATTAACTTATCCTGCTATGAATTTGCAAAATTTAATAAATTTTCATTTACGGTTTTGGGAGAAAGACTGGACGACGGTGATAATTCGATAATGTAGGGATTGAACGAAAATGGTATTTAGCCTCCTCTTAAGGAGAGGTAAAGTTTAAAAAAAGTTATCTCATTCCGTGGAGACATTGCCGGCGTTTTTATTTTCGTTATGGCATCATGGGTAACAACAGTTATCCTAAAAAAAGTTTCATCAATTTTTGACTTCCGAAAAGCACCCTTAAGGGTGTGGAGGTAAAATTATTAAAAAAATCTATCTCTTTCCGAACAAGTCGAACCGATGTGCTTAGAAACAATGTCTATGGATTTTATGACTATTTTAGCAGATGGCATACTTTATTTTCTTTCATTTTTCGTAGTTTTCAATTTTTGCTAGTATATGGCATGATTTAATTGAACTGACGGCAATTTCGTTTGTATTCTCGCAAAAAAAATCAAACGCATTATAAAAGAATTCTCCAGCCCGTTTTGAAAAGCCCATCTTTTGGTATATCACTTTTAGGACCGTAAGATATTTTTTGAGCAAAAAAGAAACCTTTTTTTTATTTTTTTGAAAATTCTGGAGTAGCTTAACCCCTTCATTGATTTACGGGATAAAAGAGATCACATTATACCTTTTTCAAAGCTCTGGAAGTTTGATCAGGGAGAATTTGGAAAAATCGCCCCAATTGTCCTAAAATGCCCCAAAATCTCGTAATATAAGATTGATGTAGGACATTCGCATCAAGGAACTTAAGAAATTTATTACCTATACAGTCCCAGCCAAAAATTTTAATTGATTGAAATTTCCATACTTCGTGATACAATAAAAATGTGAAAAAATTCAGCAACATTTGACTTGACATAAACAACAATTATCAATAATAATATTGCTTAAAAGTAAGTAATAAATTGTACAAGCAAATAATTATTCAACAATTTTTCGGTAAGTTCTTTTTTTTCTTGAACAAGTCGAATGCGTCAATTTTTCCGAACTCATATGAATTTTTTCAGAATTTGCTTTCTATTTTGGAATAATATAAAAATATTCTAACATAGAAACAAAAGTTGTCAATTCTGTATATGTTTTTACATACAGGTTTATCTTCAGTTTTGAAAAGTTTCAAAGATACTACTCGCATAGAAAAAAAGAATCTTGTAAAGAATCTTTTCAAGAATCTTGGAAAGACTATTTAGTGCGAAGTAAAAAATCTTGTAAAGAATCTATCCAAGAATCTTGTAATAATAGTCTTGTTCCGGATCCAATGCTTGATTCTTTTCAAGATTTTGGAAAGATTCTTCACAAGATTCTTCACAAGATAATTTTTTTCTACGCAAAAACCGTTGGGTTTCTTCGAAAACTCACAAAAAACTGAAAACTGACCAATTCGAGTCAACTTTCGATAAAGAAGATATTTAAGAAAATCAAAATATTTCATTTAGGAAAAAGATAGCAAATCAAAAATAAGGATGACTCTCATTGCCAAAATCCGTTTTGACAAGGCGTTAAATCTTGGAAAGATTCATTCAAAGAATCTTGGAAAGATTGAATGGACGAATCGTGGAAAGATTAATTGAATAAATCTTGGAGAGACGTAAAGAATCTTGTACAGTCTGTAAAAGCTGTTCGGACAGGAGGATAATAATTTTGTCCTTTCCAAGATTCTTTTCAAGTCTTGTTAAAACGAATTTTGGCAATGAAGATCATCTTTATTTTTGATTTGCTGTCTTTTTCCTGAATGAAGTTTTTCAATTTTTTCAAATGTCGAAAATTGACTCAAATTGGTCAGTTTTTAGCTTTTCGAGAGGTTTCGAAGAAAACAAACGATTGTTGGAATTTTTGGTTTTTATGGATTTTGTGAAAAAAAAAATTGTGAAAGACCTTTTTGCAACCAGTTTTGACCCAGGACGTTATACCGTCCCGTGTAGGAAAAAATAGTCTTGTGAAGAATCTCTTTAAGAATCTTGTAAAGAATCTTTCCGAGAATCTTCAAAAGAATCAAGCATTGGATCTGGAACAAGATTCTTTACAAGATTGTTTTCAAGATTCTTTACAAGATTATTTTCAAGATTCTTGAAAAGATTTGTTTTCAAGATTCTTGAAAAGATTCTTTACAAGATTCTTTTTTTCTACGCGGGTAGGCCAAAAAATACATAAATACAGTTGTTCTAAAAATTTCAAAACAAGAATTTCAAACTAGAGAACAAATTCATTTGCCTTCAAAAAAATTAACACATTCGATTTGTTTAAGAAAAAAAAGAAGGTACCGAAAAATTGTTGAATAATTATTTGTTTGAACAATTTATTAATAACTTTTGGGCAATATTATTATTGATCATTGTCGCTTATGGCATGTCAAATGTTGCTGAATTTTTTCAGATTTTTATTGTATCACGAAGTATGGAAATTTCAATCAATTAAAATTTTTGGCTGGGACTGTACAGGCAATACGTCTTAAACGCGTCTTCTAAAATTTCCCAAAAGCGTTAAACTGCAGTTTGGTACAGCTTTGCGAGGGTGATCGATATATCGGACAATGACGAAACGCGTTTCTGGTTAATCGTTCCTCTTATTCGACGATGAATATGAACGATGAAATACATATTCGCGCATATTCTATGTAAATAGCGAAGGATCGATTTCAGATTGAGCAGGCAAGTGGATGGGCATGTGAAATCCTCGTTGAGCATATTTTGTTATTCAAACGTGACAAGCAATCGCGTGCAATAAACGAATATTATCTGTGTCACCTTTCTGTGATACCTGAATGAGGGGAAAATGGGCGAAGCGATAATAGCGTATTAATAAATTTTTATCTCCAGTCAATCGACAAACAAAACGTGCTCAAAAGTTTCCAAACTGCAAGCATCGAAATATCATAGATCGAAATTTTTATGATACACTACTGGAAACAATTAAGGGATCAAACGAATGTCTTAAATCTTTCGTGGTTTTTAACAATGCTGTATCTCAGTGAAAAATGGTCGTATCGAATTTTCGATTTTTCAAATTACTTTGTCGATTTTTTTTCCATAAATTTAAACGCTGTTTGCGGTAAGAATGTGGAAGAAGCTCAACATTTTTTTTTTTTCATTACAATAATGATGATGAAGTGTTTAGGGGCGATAAACACGATCCTTAATTTTTTTTTATTTTTTCTCTATAAATTTAAATGCTGTTTGCGATAAAAATGTGGAAAAAGTTAAAAAAAAAAAATTCTCATTTTAGTAATGATTATTCAGGGGCAATAAACACAATCCTTGCATTTTTTAAAAAATTTTCCATACATTTAAACGCTATTTGCGATAAAAATATGGAAAAAATTAAAAAAAAAAATGTTCTCATTTTAGTAATGATTATGAAGTATTTAGGGGCAATAAACACAATCCTTAAATTTTTTTGATTTTTTTTCCATAAATTTCCATAAAATTTCCATAAAACGCTGTTTGCGATAAAAATGTGCAAAAAATTAAAAAAAAAAAGATCTCATTTTAGTAATGATTATGAAGTATTTAGAGGCAATAAACATGATCCTTTGATTTTTTTCAAAAATTTGATTGCTTTAAACAAAGAAACCGTTCGATAGATCAAATTGAAACTTGACAACGTTTTTGTGGGTATATTGAGCTGTAAAAGTCACGTTCAACATTAGTCATTTTGTCAATATTTATAATTTGGCCGTTAATTTTCTAAAAAACCATAAATAGCCCTTTTTCTCCTGTTTTTTCAAAATCATAGCAAACATGGAGCAAATTAAAAAAAAAATAACCATGGGCAATCCTTGTAGAGCATTACTTTAAGTTTTCGAAACCCCTTTTTTTATTTCTGTGCGATCATTGGTTGCTGAGATATCAATGGTCAAACACAAAAGGATCCTTTTTCATTAAAAGTCCGATATCTCAACGAAAAATGGTCGCATCAAGGTCTCAAAAAAAGTAAATTGAAGCTTAATAAACAAGCTATACTGTCCATGAAATGGTTTAGCTGGAAAAAAGTGTTCCACGTAACTGTAAAAAAAAAAAAAAACTTGCAAATCGGAAATTTGCACATCGCTTCCTCAGTATTTTTTCGTATTTACAAATCCTCCTCTATGAGGAAATGTTAGCAAATTTTAGTAAATGTTAGTTGTCACAGTTTTGGCTTCCTCATAGAGGAAGCTTTGTAAATACGGAAAAATACTCTGGAAACGATGTGCAAATTTCCGATTTGCAAGTTTTTTTTACTACCTCTGGTTATCGGAGTAATAAAACGGCAGCTTCGTATCGTACAATTTATGATCAAGCTTTTTTTTGAAAATTTCAAAATTGCATAAAGTTTGCACGGTTCAAGCGATTTTTGCAAAGTCGAATACCAAGTAACTTTTTCCATTAAACTACCATCATAGAAATTTTGAGCCTGATGTAACGAAATATGTACAAGCTAGAGCGATCATGCGCTTTCCCAAAAAAGTTAAAATTTTATAAATCACGAACCCCTTGAGCAATTTTCGCGAAATTCAATACCAACAATATTTTTCACTCAAACTATCGGTATAACTTTTTTAAACCTGATATCGCAAAATTTGCGGACGCTAGAGTGATAAAGCTGTTTCTTTGAAAATTTCAACATCGCATAAAATTTGCACGGCTCAAGCAATTTTTGCAAAATTTAATACCAAGTAACCTCTTTCATTAACTACCATTACAAAAATTTTGAGCGTGGTATCACGAAACATGCGCAAGCTGGAGCGATCACGCGCTTTTTGCAAAAAATTCAAAATTTTATAAATCACGAACCCCTTGAGCGATTTTCGCGAAATTCAATAGCAATAATCTTCAACACCCAAACTATCTGTATGATATTTTTTAACCCAATATCGCGAAATTTGCGAACGCTAGAGCAACCACGGCCTTTTTTGAAAAATTTAAAAGTCGCTTGAATTTCGCACACGTAAATGATTTTTTGCAAAATTCATACCAAACAAAGGGGCTGTGGAGCTCAGCTTATGTGCAAAATTTCGGCTCGCTACTCCAATGTGGGCTTGAGATATAGATGTTCGAATTTTTAGAGACAGCGACACACATACACACATACACACACATACATACATACATACATCCGGACATTTTTAAAAAATATGACTTCTCGATGTTTTAGAACATGTTGAACATACTGACTTGAAAATCTCGAAAAAAAAAAAATTTCACGAAAACAAAACTTCCTCTATGAGGAAGCAAAAGTAATACAAATTTGCCAAATTTTATTTTTCCGGCATTTTTTAGGATTGCGTAAAACCTGTAGCTTCGATTTTTTTTCGCTGAATGATCCTAAAACTAGAAACTTGAAGGAAATTTATTTGATCCCGTAATTTTTTCCAGTAGTGTATGTTAAAAAAGCTTCATGGATATTCGAAATCCTGCAGGATGGAATCTCTTGTTTTGGGCATTTCATCGAAAAATATAATCAATTTATGCCATCGAAGAAGTTACTATTTTTTTCTGACTCTTTCGAATTTTCACAGACTGATAGAATTCAATTGTATCTAATTTGAATTAATTTGATTGAATGAATTTCGAATAGCGATAAATTGTTTTTTCTCAATGTCGCGATGAGGAACATATCGGGGTCATCAATTTTTGGTTGTTTCTCACCGGATGGATCAGCCGATGGCCAACTGGCGCGAGGTATAACCGGGGGTAATACACTCAATAGTAACAGGGGTAAACCACCCCCTATACTGGGATTCCTCGGTGGTATAGACGTGCTGGATGAATCGTGAGAGGGCTCGACGGGCTCTTGGCCTAATTGTTTCTCCAATCTGGCCAACTCGAGTTCCAGCTGGGCCATCTCACGTCGATAAACCCTGTTTTGCACCTCAACTCTGTACTGTAATTCCCTGTTGGGGAATTAAAAGCGACGTACAATCTCGAATTCCATTCGAAATGGCAAAGCATCATCCCGAGATGTTGAATTATCCTTGAATTCGAGGAATGCGTTATTTATAGTGAATATTCCGTATTCCTCGATAGCCAATCAATAATTACTTTAAAAAACTACTAAAAAAAAATCAAGAATTTTTCGAATGTTTTTGGCTCGTTTCACTGACGAATCTTTGGAATTATAAGAAACGATTCAGGGAAGCCAAAGACAATTTAAGGATATTTTGCCTATGGGGCATTCCATGTCAGATCAACCACTTTTAAACCGGACCTGTTTTGATTTGGCTGATTTTTTTTCTTTTCTACCCCATCAAAAAAAAATTTCGGAAAATTTTCAATTTTTTTTACCCAACCCAAAAAAAGCTTTTTTTCAATAGCTATAACTTTTTCGAAAATTGAATAATTGGGACGTTTTTAAAACAAATTTTCGTCTTTAAATGTACTTTACGAAAAGAAATACAACATTTTAGGATATTAAAATCTATGAAATTTTTCACTTCTTTGAGAAATATCATCTTTTTCTCGAAGTTCGCCATTTTCAATTTTTTCTTTTTCATTCAAAAAATACTTTGATCAATTCTGGAAAAAATGCCACTCAACATGGAGTGGGCCGATATTTCCGTCTATTTTTTTTTTTTATCGATTGAAAAAAAAATGTTCCCGCTGGACTTATTTCACAAAACACCACTCTGGAAATTTTTGAGGATTTGTAAAGAACCTCAGAGTGTGAAAAATTGAGAAGAAATAAAAATTAAAAGTGGTAATCCTCAAAAAATTAGATTTTTTTTTAAACAAGTGAAAAAAAAAAAATAGAAGAAAAAGTCGGCCCACTCCATGTTGGGCGGCATTTTTCCGGAAGTGATCAAATTTTTTTCTAGTGAAAAAAAAATTAAAAATGGCGAACTTCGAGAAAAAGATGATTTTTCTCGAAAAAGTAAAAAATTTCATAGATTTTAATATCTTAAAGTTTTCTCGTATTTTTCCGGAAAGTACATTTAAAGACGCAAACGTCCCTATCAGTCAATTTTTGAAGAAGTTATGGCTATATTTGAAAAAAAGGCTTTTTTGGGTTGGGTAAACAAATTAGAAAATTTCCTGAAAAATCTTTTAATGGGGTAGAAAAGGAAAAAAAACCAGCCAAATTGAAAGGGGTCGGGTTCAAAAGTAGTCGATTTGACATGGAATGAACCCTATACAGTCCCAGCCAAAAATTGTATCTGATTGAAATTTCCGTACTTCGTAATACTATAAAAATCAGAAAAAATTCAGCAACATTTGGCATGCCATAAATAACAATTATCAATAATAATATTGCCCAAAAGTTACTAATAAATTGTTTAAATAAATAATTATTCAACAATTTTTCGGTAAGTTCTTTTTTTCCTTAACAAATCGAATGCTTTAATATTTCTGAACGCATGTGAATTTTTTCAGAATTTTCTCTCTACTTTGAAATATTACAAAAGAAATTCTGAAATACAAACAAAAAATTGCCATTTTTGTATACGTTTTTGCACCCAGGGTTATCGTCAGCTTGGAAAAGTTTCAAAGACACCAGGCCAAAAATACATAATTACAGCCATTCTAAAAATTTCAAAACGGAAATTGCAAAGTAGAGAGTAAATTCTGAAAAAATTCATATGGGTTCAGAAAAATGAACGCATTCGGTTTGTTTGAGAAAAAAAAGACCTTATCGAAAAATTGTTGAATTTATTAATAACTTTTGGGCAATATTATTATTGATAATTATTGTTTATGGCATGCGAAATGTTGCTAAATTTTTTAAGATTTTTATTGTATCACCAAGTACGGAAATTTCAATCAGATGAAGTTTTTGGCTGGGACGGTAGAGACGAAGCATCCTTAAATTCGATTTTTTAAACACATTCTGGTATGAATCGAACCTCGTCGGTTGGATTTCCGCGTTTCTTAGGTAATTTCCGAGTCCAAAGCCCTTGAAATTTTGTTAAATTTTTTTTATCCCTTACCCCAGAATCCATGATTAAAATTTTTTAATTTATTGGGATCTGACAAAATTCGTGAGACATCTGGTGTTACATTTTGAAATTAAAACCGGGGTGCATCGCTCGTCACAACGTAATAATTGACATTGGTGGTTTTGAAAAATTGAACAAAAATGTCAGAAATAGGTGTGTTGACATCTTGCAAACCATCTAAAAAAAGAATTGTATGTTCCGTACATGGATGTGAGTGTGCTTTTTCAAAAAACCGTGAATCGACGCTCTATAATTTTCCCAAAAAAAATGCACGTTGCGTATTCGTAAAATTTTTGTTCGGTAACATGGAAAAAGTGGAGCAACTCCAAGCATGGAAAAACGCTTTGAGGATTTATATCTTGTAGAATATGCTAAGATAAATGTCCCAATACCCGACCATCTGAGAGGCGACGAAAAAGTTAACTTGTTTTTCGCGTTCAAAAATAAACTATTTTCTATAACAACTATGACTATTGGAAAGCTTGAAGTCTCTAGTTTCCAAAACACAGGGTATAGTTGTCGCTATAATTAGTTGTTTATTCATAATAACCGAAGATACTGAGAAATGTAAATGTACCAGTACCCGACCATCCGTTTTTCTATATGACCCAATATCCGACCACACATTATGACCCTATAGACGACCACTCATCTCTATGGTGGGGGGAAGGGAGGGGGTGAATTGAGAAAAATGCGTCGCTGCTCGGAGAATGTGTCACCGAAATTTTGAGGTTATGCACGAATAATATACATGTCAACAGATGTCCGGTTATTGAGACTGAACATAGTCGCGAGCAAGTACCGACCCACACAGCAATATGACGTCTGAAAGAATCGCTGTAGATTTCTTATGTAAGATTTGGACATCCGAATACATTTTCCGAAAGACATCTTAATGAGTTCCGAAAGTAGTCGAATGCGCCACGTTGAGGGATGATTTTGATATCTGTGAAAAGTTGTCTTGAAGATAACTTTTTCAGACTTTTCAAAAAAGATATCGTAAAAACTACTATTTCGAGATTTCTTCACAAGACATCGTCAAGATTTCTATCGTTTCTATCGTTTGCAAAATTTTTTAATACGTATTTTTATTTATTTACATAGTTACTAGACCGACTGTATTAAAAAAAAATTAGAAAAAAACTCGATTTCAATTTCATCTGCCTCCACGGGGATTCGAACCTGCGACCTGCCTATCTATCCTACTTGCGAACCTGTCACGCTACCTATTACGCTACCGACTACTTATGAATTCTCTTTACTTATATGATATATCAGTGGTGAAATCCCAGAATTTAAACGGTTCCGATATGTATCCGAACAAATATTATCACGTAGTTCATCTGAATATGCGATTTCTAATAACTTTTTAATATTCATTCCAAAGATCTCTTAAGGGGAGGTTCAACCCCCTCCCCCACCTTTCCGCTCTCGTGAGTGCGAGAGAGATAGAGCTAAAACGTTTAACACATTTTTCGCGGAGATGACTTGATGGAATAAAAAAAGAATATAGTGGGGCCATGACCTGTACACATTAATTACGCAGGCGACCCCACTAATCTTTTTTCATTTCATCAAGCCATCTCCGAGAAAAATGTGTCAAGAAATTTTTGAGGTTATGTTGACCTTTTTACACTCTTCCTAAGTAATTCTTATTTCAGACTTCTTCGGACTAACGTCTGCGAGATATCATACGTGTTGCTCTAGAAGTAGTCTTGAAAAAGAATTCGCGAGGAAGTATTTCTGGCTTTGTTTTGGATGTCTTTTACGGAATATCTTGAAGATATCTTCTAAGGATATCTGACAGTTGATTTCATTCCGAAGATCTCCTAAGTTATTCTTATTTCAGACTTCTTCAGACTAACGTCTGCGAGATATCATACGTGTTGCTCTAGAAGTAGTCTTAAAAAAGAGTTCGCGAGGAAGTATTTCTGACTTTTGTGCTGTGTGGGGATATCCGGACACATGGTCGGTTATCGGTACAAGATACATTTCGTATGTACCAATAACCGGACATGAAAATTAAGTACTTAAAACGCATTTTTGGCTAATTGAGACAATATGATCAAATTAGTGGTATCTTTCCGAATAAAAACAGCTAAGGCTCAGTTCGAAAACAATAAAAACCACTTCGAAATAGCTTCAATAAGATATCGCGATTCCTTAGTACTTCGGTTGAGGTCAAGTAGCATATTCTACAAGATATAAATGTTACACTAAGAAAAGAACGAAATTTCGATGACGAGGAGTTGGACCAGACCATTGGCAAATATCATGAATAGTTATAACTACCATTATCGGCCATACTACCATACACGGTTTAAACCGTCGACTGCACCCCAGTCTGCGCCATATTTAATTTGGCCACGCCTCCATGTCAGATCCCAATACAACCTTTTGTCAGCAGTTTTTTTTACACTTCAACAAAATGTTAAGTAAACTCTTTTTTTTCGAATACCTTACCTGCTGTCATCGGTGACGAATCGTCGCGTATTGCATTCAATTTTAAGCCCCAAACTCTGCACAACCGGATCTGCTCTCTCTCCAGCGAGAATATTGGCTAATTGAGGAAGAAAGAGTAGCGCAAGCGTTGACGTCGTCGACGCGAGGATTAACGTCGTTATCGTGACAAACGCCAGCGTAGCACGATCGGACATTAAATTAGCGAGTACCACGACGATTCCTGACGTTATAACGACCGAATAAACGCTCATTCCAATGTACTGAGAATCGTTCAATGCCGGAATCTTCACGTGCCTGAATGAGAAGAAGAAAAACAAATCCATTCGATAAACGAACAAATTCATTGACGAAAAATTCGAAAATAATACTCTGTTATGAAATTCACACCGTTTCTATTAATTAATTATTATTATTATGATTAATTATTAATCATTATATTAGTGATTCTACATCAAACCAACAGGTCAAAAAAATCGATGTCTCCGATCATATTCTCGATATTTGCCTACGTTGACATTGACAATGACAAAACATTGCTTTTCATCTTTCATCTTTTAGAAATCAGTTTCAGCTATTTTTGGATATTCAGGTTTTCACTTTAGGTTTTTTGAGAATTTCGTCAATAAAATCGATAGTCATTGTTTCAAAAAATTATAAAACAATTTATTTACGATTCTTTAAGATCCATCTCCATCAAATGATGATAATATTTACGAATAATTGCTTTTTCTGCAACTTTAGGTCTAAAGTTGCGATTGTTTAAATTGTAAAAAATTATAAAACAATTTATTTACAATTCTTTGAGATCCATCTACATCAAATGATGATAATATTTATGAATAATTGCTTTTTTTGCAACTTTAGATCCAAAGTTGCAGAAAAAAGCCATTATTCGTAAATATTATCATCATTTGATGTAGATGGATCTTAAAGAATTGTAAATAAATTGTTGTATAATTTTTTGAAACAATGACCATCGATTTTATTGACGAAATTCTCAGAAAACCTAAAGTGAAAACCTGAATGCCCCAAAATGGCTGAAACTGATTTCTAAAACATGAACTTGATCAATAATTCAAAATTTATTGGTCAGAACTAGATCAAACTCCACAGAAATATAGATTTTTTATCGTAAAAATTTAATATGATTTTTTCAGATTAAAAAAAAATGAGGTTTTTCAGTTATTTTTGATTTTCAAAAAAACGTACTTTTACGATTGTGGTGTCATAAATGCACCAAATGAGGTTGGTTTGTGCTCATTTTGAAGGGTTTTGAATACAGTTTCGATTTCTCGAAGTTAAATTTTCGAATTTCAAAATCCGGCGGAGTTGTACATAAAAGCAAAAAAGTTGTTTTTCGAGTCGTTAAGCGTGCGCAATTTTCAAAAAATCATATTTCGTACAAATACTTTTATTGCTGGCTAGCGATTTAAGAGCAATGTTTTCTCATGATAGAGAACACAGGAAAATATCGAGAGTAAATTATCGCAGGCATTGATTTTTATGACCTGCTGGTTTGACGTGGAATCACTCATATGAAGTATTTAATTATTATTATTATTTATTTAATTATTATTATTAATTAATTATTATTATATTAATTTTTCAATTTTTTCTTAAATCTGATCTTTTCTCATGTCATTCCAGTTTTACCTTGTTTCCCAGGCCATGTACACTCCAACGATCAAAAGTAATCCTTTGTAAGCATAAAGAGCTGCGAGCCAACCATTCGTATGCTGAGATCTGCATACCTCAACCTCAACGAAAACAAAAAGTTTGCATACATTTTTTAAACATTATTCCGTAAAATATTTTGAATATTACGGTCATTGAGTCGTTATGCACCAAGATGATGTTAAAAATATTAAATTATTTATTAAAAATTTTGAGACAATTGGGGAACTCGTCATTGAAAAATTCTAATTTCAAAATTTCAAAATGCCGTAAACTAATAACATTGCCGTAAACTAATAACGACATAAACTAATGACATTGATGTGACGTCATTTGTTTAGGTGTTGGAAAAATCATAAATTGATAACAGTCCGCAGATCTTGCTTTATGGCTGCATATTATTTTGAAATTTTGAAATTCTTTCAATGTAGAACTTTTTATTCTTTTTTTCATTAACTTAAAATAACAATTTGTTGTTTACTTTAAAAATGAATAATTTTGCTGTCCATTTGTAAAGTAAAATAAAATTGTGCCAATTTAAAAGTCTCATTCATTAATGCATACTTTTACTGATTTGTCGGTTTTAAAAAAAACTTTAATTGGTATCTTGTTTATTCATCGAATAGTTGCCGTACATCTAGCAGCCCTCATCTTGAAATTTTCATTGTGTACTTTGACAATGGACATCTCTCGTTACCAATTATTCTATATTCTTAACATTATTCTGGAATAGGGGAGGCTGGAACACGACGACCCCCCTCTAAAAATGATTTAAAAATAAATTTTATCTTAAAAAATGGTTTTCCATCAATCATAATTCATGTTATTGTTTATTTGTTTAACATAAAAATATGGATTAATCAAAAATTCGTTAAATAATAAATAACTTCTATATTTTTCAATTCTGTTGAAAACAAATTTTTTGCAAATTTTTTTGGATGGTCCATTTTACCCCAGATGTGATGTATCGATCTAAAAATGAGTCAACACATCAAATTTATGATAATTTGAAAAGAAACACAAACATTTTTTTATCAATTGTTTAAGGGGGGCCGCTCCAGCCTCTCCTAACGACTATTGAGTCGTCAATTATTTTTGTATATTTTTTTTTTATTACAAATTGTACCTGTGGCTGATATATCACCGCACGATCTTGAGCGCTTATTTCCAATGTCAAATTCCGAAGATCTCGTTGCATCGGATCGAGGGTAACCCACAGAGTTACGACGAGACAGTCGATTAGCAAAAGAATGAAAATTAAGCTTATCAGCTGAGTATCTTGCAGCAACTGGAATGTGTTTTTTAAATATTTTTATCTCATTATTCTTGAAACGGGAAAAACAGCACACCTTTTATTTTTAGAATTTCCGAAAGAAATAACTCTCCTTCCTGGCAGAAAAAAAAAGAAACTTGCCTTGTTTTTAACAACGCCACTCCTGCTTCTCGTAAATATTCTATGAACCCTGTAGGTTTTCGTGAACATTGAGCCGAACGCCAAAGAGAATCCTGCTGAGAGCAAATAAGCTCGCGCCTGGAAATAATGAAAGCACGGCAATATGCGCGGCAAAGGATCGGTATAATTATCATGGAAATGAGGTGAAATTTGTAGTTGCTTTTTAAAAAAAAATTTCCCATGCTCTCACCGTGCATATAGTTGGAAAATATCCATCACTGTCCGAGAGAGTAGCGTGATCGAGACCCAGGAGTATAACAGCACCGTAAACTAAAGCGCAACCCACAGCCGCCATATTGTTGAGTCTCGGACTCGAAAGTTTGATGCTTCTGAATAAAAATTTTCAATCGGTCAACCCTGATAATAAATATGAAATAAAAATGACTTCTAATTAAATATGAAAATATAAAATATACAAATAAAAAAATACAAAAAAAAATAATAAAAGATAAAAAAATAAAAAATACAAAATATAAAAATATAAAAACATAATTTACCATACCGCGACCGCCCCTGAGAGATTCCCTTCTTATACAGTCAAATTACAAACATTTCTGAAATTTTGTGTTTGCTTGTTTCTGTGGTAAAAACTTTTGCGAAATAAACTGCGTCATTTGTAATCAATAGTGCCTCATCAAAATAAGGCTCTAAAACGTTTCATCTTTTTTGGCTGACTTTTCAGAATAATCTTCCATTTTTTTCTGAGAATATACCGTTTAGTTCATCAGAATAACTACATTTTTATAGCCACTCTAGCACTTCGAAAACCGCTGAAAAAAATAAAAAATAAAAAAAATTGAAATCAAAGATCTCAAAATTTTCAAGAAATAATGGTCGAACTTTAAAAATCTTAAAAAAAAATTAAAACTGATCGACATTCATAATGGAACAAACTAAGCGGTGGTTTAAGCTTTAACGATCACGAAAAAAGTGGATGCAGGCTGAAGCCAATTTTATGTAGAAAAAAATATCAGCCATTTTAGTGAACACATGCAATTTTGCACAAAATGCATCAAAAAAATTATTTTTCAATTAATTTCTTCAGGCCTTTATATTTATTAACGATTCTCTCAAAAATCACCATTACAATAAGTTTGCATAAAAAACATTTTGCGACATTTTTCTTCGATTTATTTTCTCATGAATAAATTTGTTTTTGTATCAACTCTGCATGATCTGAAATCAATGTACATTATCCTTGAAACATAATTTTATAACGTTGGAAAAGACATTTGAATCATTTTTGTTCGGTTTTTTAGGAACCTTGAAGCACTGAAATTACAAAAGCTTATAATTTTGCATATTCAGTTCGATTGATCTTGGCATTTTTTTCACGTAAATGTGGATAAACTCGTAGTCGTTTGGTTCATGTCAAAACTTCAAAATTAATCGGCTTTTTATTTTTAGAAAAGTTTAAAAACTTTGGTCAAGCAACATACAGACGACTTTCCCTCATACGAAAATATTAAAATATAAAAATGCGCAAAAATGCTTCGAAAAAAATGGTGTTTGGAAACTGGTAGAAAAAGCTCTTACTTGTGCTTACGAAAATGCAAGTTGAAGGCGAGATATGACAGAGCTAGAGTAACACCGATACTAGCCAAACAGGTAACAGCTAAAAACGCCCCGTATTCTATGGTGACCATACGAAATCTGAAAATAAAAAATGTACGAAAATTAAGCAATTTATCGATATCATTTGGAATCATTAACTTTCAATTATCATGAAAAGCATAATTTTTTTTTTTATTTTCCTTCCGAACAATTTGAATCAATGTTATTTCAATTAAAATTCGGTAATTATTGCGAAGTGCGACTGATCGGAAACGGGTATTCCAAAATTATTATATTCTATTAGATAATGATGAGGCAAACCATTTTTTTTAAAGATTAATAATTTTTTTTAAGGGAAAAAGCGAACTTAGCTACTAGAATAGATATCTCCGTTGCAGAGTTTCTGCCGTTTTTTGGATTTGATAAGAAAAAAGAAATTGTAAACTTTTTATAACCTTCTTCATTGTTATTAAACCCAAAAAAGCGACAGAACCTCTGCAACGGGAATATCTATTCTAGTAGTTAAATTCAATTCCTTTTTTTTTTATCAAAACCAAAAAACGGCAGAAACTCTGCAACGGGGATAACTATTCTAGTAGTTAAATTCCTTTTTTCTTTAAAAATTATTAATCCTTGAAAAAAAAAGTTGGCCTCCCTCGAGCTAATATTTATATTTTTATCATTATTTATTAGAAATTTTAAGATGCGCCTTTTCGATGAGTCGCACTCCGCAATAATTACCCAAAATTCTATAATTCAATTCAATAAGCAAAATTTTATTGAAACTTTGCAATACTTTTGAAAATATTTTTTTGCGATCTAAAGCGGTATTCTGGTCAACATTTTTGAAAAAATAAGTTTTTGTCGTATTCTTAAAGTCTAGACCTTTAAGGATATATCCTCGAAAGGAAATTTTTAATTTCCAATAATTTACGGAGTTATAGCTATTTCAGAGACGCAGCAACTCACCTGTCACCTCGGAGCGTAACTTTAAACGAGTTATTCTCAGGACTACTTTTCCTAACACGATTGAGATGATACCTCAAGTTCTACTCAACCGATTTACTTCAAATTTTTTACCAATCTTCAATGTATCTATCGCCCCTACCAATTCTGTGTCAAAATCACCTTTTTTTACTGTTGCGAAAAATTAAAAACTATGAAAAAAGAGTCGAAAGACGCCTTTTATTGTTCAGACGACCGCCATTTTGAGAAAATTCTTTTTTCCTTTTTTCCTGAGGTAGGGGCTATAACGAAATTCTCATTAATTAAGAATTTTTTTTCTCGAATTTTTTATTTATTTATTGTCAAAATATTAATAAATATGTTGTAAAAAAAAATGAAAAAAATGTTTTTTGCTTTTGTTTTATCGAGCACGACAAAATGCTCAAAATGTATGTTCCTGGACCAGAATATCGCTTTAAGGATGTTGAGTCCCTATGAAATCTTTTAATGTCAATTGTTCAATAAATAGCTTGTTAATCGCCGTGAAATTTTTACATGACCTCCTGAATACTTCATGTAAAAACATACTAAATTTTCAGAATTCTATCATCATTACATCAACCTCCTTAAGGGTTAAGATGAAAAATGATGAGAAAATTCTGAAAATTTGGTATGTTTTTGTATTAAGTATTTAAGAGGTCGTGTAAAAATTTCACAACGATTAATATGCTCGTTAGTAAAATATTAACATTTTGTTAAGAACAATTTTTTAAACAAATGAAAAAAATATTTATCAATAAACTTCGTTTTTTTCCGTTGCTTTCAATATAGTGTAAATATTAAAAAATTGAGAGGTCAAAAAAAAAAAACTTATCGCAAAGTTACATCAGTTTCCATAAGACTACATTTAATTAAATTTAATTTGTTAATGTTAAATGTTCGATAACGAGCTTCCTAATCGTCGTGAAATTTTTACACGACCTCTTAAATAATTCATCCAAAAACATACCAAATTTTGAGAATTTTCTCATCATTTGCGATTTGGGACTCAACATCCTTAACAAATGATGAAATAATAATGCCGATGATTTTTTTTTTTTTTTAAATAACAATTACATACCGGAAAACTCTGCGTGCAACCGGAGGGTGTACACTTGGCCAACGAATTTTCGCACAGCCTGCACAATTCATCGTCAATTGTCCATTCTCCGGTGTATAAAGAGCTATTCGTCTGACGGCGTGTCCTGAATTTAATCGAAATAAAAAAGTTATACGATTAAACAAACTTACCTAAAGTGGAGTTCGATCGTAATTGTAGGTAGCGCCTCTTCCGATAGATCCCACTATAGCCCCCCCTCCCCGCCCGAATTACCACACATTTTCAAAGCCCATCTAGGGACTCTTTTGTCCCCTATGGATGGGTACTTGGCCCTGAGAACTCTTTATTCCTAAGTATTGCCGTAGGTCCGTTCGATCGAATAATTGTATTTAGCGCTTCTTCCGATAGATCCCACTTTAGATGTTTAAAGTGAAATATACGGTAAAAATAATAAGTTACAATTTATTCTTACTTGAATAGTTCTAACTTAAAGATAATGACTGGCTGTCAGCAAACGAGAATAGAATATAATGTTAACATTTAAAAAAAAATTAGTATTCGAAGATCGCATTTGCGTAATCCAAACTGTCTACGAATATGGGAAGGTCATAAAAGCGCGGAAATTTTAGAGATTCTTTCGATCATCCCGCCAACTTTCTTGTCACGTCTAAATCTAAACCATTTTGCTTCTGGCTGATGAGAATGTGTGGCGTGTACTTTACGTAAAAAAAAATACTGCTATCAATCCCGCTGTTTGATAACACTTTTTTGAACCATCGGGAAAGCGTCTGGGTAGACACCCTCTTGAATGGTTCTTTCAGAGTGAGTAAAAGCGAATCCGCGCTTCCCCGTATCGAACCAGTTCGCTCCTTGCACGATTCGAGAGTCGTAACTACACAAACATTTCTCCAAACTTCGTATTTTGCAAAGGTCAGAAGAGCGTTGAGCTCGACTGCGGCCCGACGTCTTTAAAGTATCGGAAATATTAATATGGATAGTATTACCTCTTTCGATTACATTGCTGAGCTCAAAAAGTGACAGCGTTTGCATCCGTTTGCCTGTCACAAGAGCGAGAAGAGTGACAAGCCTTTCGGCCAACATTTCCATGGACAATGCGTCATTTTCACCAAGTCTCTCCAAATAGTCCAATACTATCTTCGGATCCCATGTAACGTCATACTTGGGTTTTGACGGCCGATGTTCGATAACTCCTTGGAAAAAACGCTTGATCCTTAAATCCTGACCCACAACGGGCCCTGCGATTAGCGAGGTTGCTGGTCTTAGAGAGTTCAAGGATCCGTGTGATGCACCTCGCTGAAAATCTCCCGCGAGGATAGAAAGCATGTTCTCGATGGAGGGCTTGTAGAAATTAGCGTTGTGATCCTTGCAAAAATTCCACCATTTTCGTAACGCCCAATGGTACTGTTTTATTGACCCAGTGCGGAGAGAAGCCGTGATTGAATTCAGTGCTATTTCAGGAACATGACTCGGCTGAAACGCCATCCTGATAACAACCCCGCCCCCAGAGTAAGGTCCCGCCAGAGTAGACGTAGTTGTTTGCTGGGAGACAACAATAAATTTTTGTCAGGCGAAAAAACAATAGACTCTTTGCATAGTCATCCTCGGAAGAAAGAGTACCAGGGCTGCGAAGACCACTGAGGAACTATCATGATTACCCTTGCCTCTTCTTTTCTAATTTTTTGCAAGACTCGGGATGACCGAAAACCAACCGAAAACCTCCCCCGGATCTTGGAACCTCGAAAACATCCGTTACACAGTGGCTTTGACCATCCTGACATGATTCTGTCACTTCCTTCTCTAACAGAGCCATCGTGAGATTCTTAATTACCGAAACTTCTTCCCCGGCATTCGATTTATCTTTGGGAAGAAATTGTTGGATCGTCATCGAGGAAAAAGGGATTTCGTAACCAGCTCTATACGTTAAAATGCGTTTGTCGGTGGTACGCTGTTCCACTACTCTGCGGAAAAAACGCATTCTTCCAGCTATAATATTCACGGGAAAAACTACCCACACGGAACATTAGAGCCATGGGACGCTCAATATTCATACATGGTGGATGAAAGCTCCATCCCAGGGACGTCCATGAGTATCCCTCAAACTTCTAAAAGAAGTGCGAAACGGCACCTGTTCTTTGTACTGGGAACATCCTGTATACGTACCCTGAGACGGTTTTTAGACGGACTAGATCCTAAAACTTACGCATTTAAGACGAATAAACCAGTGATCCGAAAGATGTCCAATGATAATCTATTATACGTCCCTTAATTTAAACAATTTAATTGTTATTAATTAGACATTGGTAATTAATTATAAACTTTATGACTGATTATATAATACTCGGGGCCTATAAGATATCCATATTTAACAGAAAAAAAATTAAAAAAATAGTTTTCGATTTTTCACCGTACGGTCACCCATCCAAGTATTGGATTTAAGGAATGCTGCTTAACTTTTCTAATCTCCTACCTACCTACCTCTCTACCTACACTAACTTGACTTATGATAAATTTTTGCATACAAAAACCTTAGACGATGTAGTTTGCTGATATACTTATATATCATTGTCTCACAGGCCTTAAATAATGTATTACCAGTAATGAAATTTATAATTAATAAACAATATGTAATTGATAGCGTTTAAATTAAGGGACGTATAATATAAGATCATTAGACATCTTTTGCAACATTGTTATTCGTCTTTAATACGTACATTAAACGTCACTTTATGGGGTTTATAGGTACGTCTAAAAACTATCTAAGGGTACGTATATGAGACGTTTTCAGCACATAGATCGCTGCCGTTTCGAATCTCCGTTAGTGGTTTAAGGAATGTCCATGGACTTCCCCGTAATGAAATTTTCATCCAATATATATGATTATTGGACGTCCCCTGGCTATTAGGTTACGCGCGGAATATATTTACAGCACCAAAAATATGTGTTGTGGACATAGAATAAGCTTCCGCGTTATCCTTCGATAGACGTAATTTGTACGTATATAAGACGGTCAAGTGGCGTATCCATATCGTAGCTGCTCGACTACTTAAATGTAGATCTAAAGGCCGAATGCTTTTGATTGGACGAAACGCGATGGATCACACAGGACGTATTTTGTATGTCCAGGACACGTACTATTTCTTGACCTACAAATATACACAACACGGCCATCCATTGTATGTCCATAGGTAGACATTCAATAGCTTTTAATTCAGGATAGAAATTGGACATCTAATGGACGTTCTAGGTTCACGTCTATATGAAATCCCACATGGAACATCCGATAGACGTTCAATTGACGTCCTCCAAATATGATTTTCGTTTACGAACCTGGAACGTCCAATGGATGTTCAATTACTATCCTGAATTAAAAGCTTTTTCATGTCTACCTATGGACATACCATGAATGGCCGTGTTGTGTATATTTGTAGCTCAAGAAATGGTACGGGTCGTGGACATACAATATACGTCCTGCGTGATCCATTGCATTTTGTCCAATCAAAAGTATACCATGGATGTTCAATATATGTCCGCATTACGTCCATCGTGGATGTAAACGTGTTAAGGATCTATGGATGATCGATGGACGTCCAATGGATACTCGGTTCCGTGTGGGATGGCGTCTGCGTGCTAGAGGGCGGCTCGATCTCTGTCTCGGTGAATCTCGGCGGCGGGGACTTTTTTGCCTCCAAAAACTGCTGCGATTCTTCACAAATAGCGTCGGCCTTCTCCCGCCTGACGATCGCTGGCGATAGTTGCCTGAGAAGTAACGAGGCGGGAACTTCAAGTTTTTTGGCCCTTCTGCTGATAAGTCCGTTCGTGGTGTACACAGTTCCTGGCTGGTACTTTCGAGCGCTTTCGCTAGCTTCGCTTCCTCGTCCAGTTGTCTCCGGTCGTCCAGTTGTCTCCCGAACAAAAAGTCCTCATCCGTCAATGAATTTAAGACTTCTGTGAAAGACGAACTAATGTTGGCCAGAACAAGACTTCCCCTCACTGCTGACTCATAGTGCAAAAGATCCGCCAATAAACTCCCTGTGTCGCTCAGACGTTCGAAAAGCGAAAGCCTCTCTTGCGACTCATTCAGGACTCCAGGAAACATTTTTCCGACAGCGGCGATGCAGGCTGCAAGGTTAGCTTGCTTCGCTGCGATACCATCGTCCCTTTTAATAGCTGTTTCCAAGAGAACAGCCCTCATCTGCGGGCTTATTACTACCTTTTTTGAGGATCTCTTCCCATCGGATTGCCATCCTTGATGGAATATCTTCATGCAGAACTCGCTCCTCCAAAATTCTCTTCTCCAAAACCTCTAGAATCAGAGGGTGCAGAGCTGTTTCCTTTGTCGATTCCAATGCAGCGAAAGCAGCGTTTGGATCTGCGCCAGGTAAAACCTGACAAGGCCCGACGCTATCGTCAGCCTGCGCTCGGGTTGACTCCTGAGAAGGAATTTGCCTTATTTGTGCGGACTCAGATTCCGCCACATCAACGTCCGAGACGAGATCTATCAAATCGTCTCCCGCGGCGTTATCCAACGACGAATACCTCCAACGTCTCAGATCATCCTTCTCACGCTTCCTTCGTTCTTCTTCCGACAGGCTCGAGACGTTGCGACGTCCAGATGAAAACGAGACACAATGTATCCGATTGCAAAGAAATTTGTATCCGGGTACGCCAAACATAAGCGTTAAATAGGTTAAACCTGATTTAACGTTCTTGTTAGAATTATCGCCCAAGTAATATGCCTCGCATGGATTAGAGCCCGCACGAGGGGTCGTGTTGATTTTTTTCAAAAACCAGCGACGACGTTGGTAAGTACAATAAGAAAAATTTTCTACAATCTGTATGGTTGAATAAGGGGACAATAATGTTACAGTCAGTCGTACAAAAGCAGTGGAATGATATCTCAAAAAGTAGCGGTCGATTAGTTATCGTTACGTTAAGAATATTTTGGAGAGGGAGTAAACTACGGCACGTCATAGCATACATGTCAGTTCCTGTCCCCGATTCGTTGTAAGCAGACGTTATTAAAAATGAGTTCCGCATACGTTAAACTTTTCGAAGCTGTATTCCTTTGCTCACATTCAAAGGTTCAAAATTACGTTATCCAGCTGCTGCTCGTTATATAAAAAAGTCGCCAGAGTTTGTGAGAAAGAGGGTAAACATCGGTGAAAAATGTCGATGACTTTGAAGAGAGTGGCGAAATGCAAAAAACACGTACGAGAGAGGATAACATTATTTTATTGCACTCCGTACGTAAAATGGCACCCTCCGCACTCGTGCAATAAAATTTTGTACGAAACTCGTGCGAGAAACATTTCTCAACGCACTCGTATCGTAATGTACTATAAAGACATTTCAATCAAATACTAATTTAACATCACGTCAAGCTCAGAAAATTTTAGGTAAAAAGAATATTAAAGTTGGCTTAATGACGATGAAAAAACGTTTACAAGAATATCGAGTCAGATATCGAAGTACATTACAAAAACCATTACTATCAGAAAAACACATGAAAAACCGATTAGAATGGGCTCGCGAAAATATCGACAGAGATTGGAGCAATATAACTCTCACTGATGAGACATCTTTTTGAACAAGAGTTCCTAGGAAGCGAGCTTGGTGTGTCAAACGCACTGATGCGATACAGCGTACGGTTAAATATCCCATAAAGGTCAATGTTTGGGGGTGCATTTGTTTGCTTGGATTTGGATATTTGTATTTGTTTACAAAAACTTTGAATGCACAGTTGATGTTAAAAATATACCAGAAAGCCTTATTGGAGTCTGCTAAAGTATTATTTGGGGAAGATAAATCATATTGAGTTTTACAAGAAGATAACGACCCCGAACATCGGAGCCATTTGTGTACCGACTGGAAAGTGAAAAATCATATCGAAACATTAAAGTGGCCTTCGCAGTCACCAAACGCTAATACTGTCGAGAATGTTTGGAGCGTTGTCAGGAATAATCTCAGAGGGAAGCAAATTCCCACTTTGAAGCAGTTATGTTACCAAAAAAATGGAGGTCCTTATCTGTGCAGTATGTAGAAAAACTGGTCTAAAGCAGGCCTAAACGTTGTGAGGTCATATGCCAAAGTGAAGGTTTTATTTTGTACTAATTGTAATTGTGTTGTAGTATATTAAATAAAGTTTTAATCTGTACAGTTAGTATTCTCGATCGATCTGAGATCGAAAACAACAAAATGTAGGCAATTAAAAATTTCTGATTTCTATATGCATCCTGGAAGATATCAACAACAAATTCTATTGATGCTAATGATCGCACAGAAACGATCATTTATACAACAACAAAACAGTTATACAACAACAGTTATATAACTGTAACAACAGTTATACAACAACAAAATTGACACATCGAATCAAAAAATAAATTTATTGATACAAGCCATAAATCAAAAAAAGATCATGATCTAGGATACATAAAAAGATAAATTAGTAATCAATCTCGAAACTCAGAGTAAATAAATTCTGAAGAGGATCCGAATCTGGATTGAAACGTAAAAAGGAGATAATAACAAATCATTCCATCATCATCCGAATCATTGGCCGAACCGTAGCCGTTTTTTTCCCAACACATTTAATCTGTACATCCTTTTCTTCTGTAGATTGAATATTTTACCAGATATCATTCCATCGCTCTTGTGGGACAGGCTGTATATGACCCTTTATTTATTCAACACTTATATACACTAGACTGTATAAAAAAAAATCGATAATTTTTATTTTAGCTTTATACAATCTTAACCTATACTTGGATATAAGAAAATAATACTCGCGAAAGATGGGGCCAGCCCTTCAAGATTTAGAGGTATCTCATCGGACTTTTGTCTTTTTTATTTCGTTAATACGTAAATAACGAATTGGCATCGATGAAACATACACTTTTTTATTTTAAAATGATGAATATATTCTAAACTTATGTATAAATATTGAATATGGGGCGTTCTATACCAAATCGGACAGTTTGAAAAACTTTTTTTTTTATTTCCTCAATTTTTTTATATTTTTTAGTATCCATCAAAAGACCCTTACTATTAAATTTTGAAATTTTTTGATTACCCGTACAAAAGATATTAAATTAACAAAAAATAATGGTCTAAATTGAAAGTTTTTTTTTCAAAATTTTTGTTTTTTTGTTGGCATTTTCAGAAAAAAAGTACAACAAAAATACTCGGTGTGTTTTTGAATGAGTTTTTTTGAGTTTTAAATTTTAAATCGCGCTTTTAATAGTGAGTGTCATTTTTGATTTTTTTTTTTAGTTTTTTGTTTGAAACATCTATATATTCAACAATTTTTGAGACTAGTCCGATCGTAAGATTTCCATAACTACTAGTTTTTTCGATTTTTGAAAATTAAATGTTTTATTTTTTATAAATTATTATGAATACCAATTTTTGTTACAGTATAGTATTTTTTTCAATATTAAGAATTTATTTTGACACTTTTTTATTGTTAACAGGTTCTTAAAATAAATAATTAATCGTTAAGTCTGTTTATGAACAATAATAACAACAGTTTTGATTTATTCACGTATTTTTTTGAAAACCTTACATATAGGATTATTTCCTGAATTAGAATATTCCTTTGCCAATAGGTTTCTGTTGCTCATTGGAATAATTGAATGAAATTTTTGTGTTCTCCTGTGATTGACTTCGCAATATTTTATCGCAAATAAAATCTTTCTTTTACATCTGAATAAAGTTTCTTAGGTAAAAATTTGACAGCAATATTCGGTACACTATTTAGCTTCACTACTTAGCTTCAAACAATTCTCGAACTGTTGTTATTTCCTCATCGATTGATTATTAATTTTAAAAAACTGTTAACGCTGAAAAAGATTCAAAATTAATTCAAAATGATTGAAAAAATACTATACAGTAACAAAAATCGGTATTCATAATAATTTATGAAGAAAAAAAAATCATTTTCAAAAATCGAAAAAATTAAATAATAGTTATGGAAATCCCACGATCGGACTAGTCTTAAAAATTGTTGAATAGAAAGATGCTTAAAACAAAAAATTACAAAAATAAAATAAAAAATGACACTCACTTTTAAAAACGCGATTTAAAGTTTAAAACTCAAAAAACTCATTCAAAAACAGGTCGAGTATTTTTGTTGTATTTTTTTCTGGAAAGGCCATTAAAAAAAAAATTCGAATTTTTTTTTTTATTTGGACCATCATTAAAGAAGTTATGACCAAAATACCAAAAAAGAGCGTTTTTTTTGTTGATATAATATCTTATGAACGAGTAATCAAACAAATTTCAAAATTAAACAGCAAGGGTCTTTTGATGGGTACTAAAAAGTATTAAAAAATTGAGGAAATAAGAAAAAAGTTTTTCAAACTGAACGATTCGGGATAGAACGCCCCATATTCAGTATTTATACATAAGTTTAGAATATATTCATCATTTTAAAATAAAGAAAGGTATGTTTCATTCATATAAATTCGTTATTTACGTATTAACGAAATAAAAAAGACAAAAGTCCGATGAGATACCTCTAAATCTTAAAGGAACGGCCCCATATTTCGCGAGAATTATTTTTTTATGTCCAAGTATAGATTAAGATTGTATAAGGCTAATAAAAAAAATTATCGATTTTTTTTTTATACAGTCTAATATACACAACCAACTTCTACCTCGTTGTTACACATCCAGGGTACCTGGGTGCCCACCACTAATTTTTCTTAATCCCCAAGTTTGCATATGAACGGAATCGTTTGGAATCAATTTACTTTCTTAAATCAACATCAATAGAAACTATTTAAACCATTTCGAAGTTCCCTAGTCCGCTAGAATTTCTATGAAAAGATTTAGACGTAGGATCTCTAAGCACTGCACACGTAGCGCGCGGTTAACTTCGCCCATCGGTTGCCCATAAATCTAGAGAAGAATATTCGACACTCTTTGATTGTCCCGAACATGTTGCACTTTGCTCGAATGTGCCAAAGAAAGACAAAGCTGTAATTTTACTATCGGCAATGAACTCTGATTCTGCTGTAAATGATGATTTAAAAAAAGGCTTGCGCCATCAAGGTTTGTATTATAATAAATACAAAAGTGGTGTAGATACAATGGATCAAATGGTAACGCGATACACTACACACAGGCGCACTCAGAGATGACCTCTTGCTATGTTTTTCAATATTTTAGACGTATAAGCACTCAATATATAATTTATTATGAGAACAACGAAGTTATGCAAAACAAATATAATCAGCCATGTACTTTCTTGCTTCAACTGAGAGAGGAACTGGCAAAACCTTTCATTCAAGATCGTTCCGTGAATGGCCAAATAATGCGCTACTACAATACGAAAATTGTCATTGAGAGCGTGATTAGGCTACAGCTTGCACCTTACGCTGTTCCTGAAAAACAAACTCGACCTTGAGACACTACTGGTAGGACAAAAATTACAGGTTTGTATTATGTTTGCTACAAGGAAATGATCAATAGACGAAGGAAAGCGCGAAATTGTTGTTCAGGTTGCGAAAAACCTGTCTGGGATGAACACTGTATCGACGATTAAATATATTGATTGCGCTACATAAATATAAATATACTCTAATTTACCATGAAAATTATTGTCATTGTTGATTTATTAACCCCTCTTACCGCAATGAAATATTTACCAATGATATTAACTAATTCCTGAGTCAAAACATCATTCTTCATCTAGTGGGTATCCGGGTACTCGGTTGTGCCCGCTAAGAACATGTACTTTAACGTCATTTAGTTTGAGTTTAAAAAGTTAGAAAAAAAATGACCAGTGGGTTTTTAGCTTTTAAAAGAGTTAAGTAGTGGGTATTTAAAGGCTCAGGCTGAGATTTCCATTTTTGTTCAAGTTATAAGCATTTAGCTGCGACTTCGTCTGCGTGGAATGCATAATTGGGTTCCCAAAATTAGTGGTAAAAAGTAATAAATCATACAAAGTCCACACAGACGAAGTCGCGCGCACCCGGTTAGAACGAAAGGGCATAGGGGGATAAGCATGGTGGAATGGCCCCGGGCGAATATTTAATTGCTACTTCGAGGATATGTAGGTACTAATGAAAGTCGATAAGCCTTTAAAAACCAGACGTCTAACTCAACGCATTTTCGAGTGAATCAAAAAATATTGAAAAATCGAACAACATGTTTTTCTCAAGAACGGCTGAATCAATTTTAATAAAATTTTAGTACGTTATAGGGATGTATAAAGACTTTCTCGAGACAGAGTAACAGAAATATAGGGTATCATTATCCTGTGAAAAAAAAATTGTTTTTTTCAAAATATCTTTTTTTTAAGCATCAGATGATTTGGCAAAATTATGAAATATTTTTTTTAAGAAGCTTCATACTCTTTTATATAACATATATTTTTCCCAATTGACTCGGTTTGGTGCGCCGTATTGAAAAAAAATAGAAATTATTTTTTAATTCGAATTTCCGTTTGATTGACAATTATTGGTCGTTATTTTATAATAACAATCAATATATTATAAATTTGAACGAAATAATCAAAATTATTTTGGTAAAATCTGTACAAAAAATTTTAGATCAGTTGATTGATTTTTGATTATTTTTTATTATTAATTAAAAAAACAATGAATGGTGGTTTTTTATAATTGACTATTTATGAATCAACTTAGATCAAATAATATATTATAATGAACACAGAAATTTTATATTTGACGCAAGAATAATTACTTTTTGATACAATGAAAAAAAAAACGCAATAAAGCGTACACTGCAATTTTACATTGATTTTCAGTCTTTATCACTATCTTCTTCTGCCCGTGCAGTAATTTGCGGGGTATCCCAGTTTCCAGTAAAATACTGATCGGGATTTTTTAGGGATTCCCTAAAAGGGAAGTCCTTTTCCAGTGGTGTCCTTATTAACGCTAACCTGCGGCAATCTAAAAACTCATATTTCGATTAAATCTCGATCAGGATTCGTTCGGGCTACCTCGAAATGAGTATTCCTGTGCAAAAATTGGCTGGGATCTTCCAGTTTCCTGTAAAATCCCGATCAGGATTTTACTGGAAACTAGGATACCCTAGCACATTTCTGCACGGGTAGAAGAAGATAGTGATAAAGACTGAAAATCAATGTAAAATTGCAGTATACGCTTTATCATGCTTTTTTTTTCATTGTATCGAAACGTAATTATTTTTTAGTTAAATATAAAATTTCTGTGTTCATTATTATATCTTATTTGATCTAAGCTGATTAATAAATAGTCAATTATAAAATAGAAACCAATAATTGTCAAAGAAACGGAAAATTCATATTAAAAAATAGTTCTTATTTGTTTTCAATATGGCGCACCAATCCAAGTCAATCGAAATAAATCTATGTTATATAAAAGAGTAAGAAGCTTCTAAAAAAAATATTCCATAATTTTGCTCAAATCATATCATGCTTAAAAACAAGATTTTTTGAAAAAAAAAACATTTTTTTTCACAGGATAATAATACCCTATATGGCTGTTAATACTCTGTCTCGAGAAAGTCTTTATATGTATCACTATAACGTACTAAAATTTCATTGAAATTGAATAAGCCGTTACTGAGAAAAAAATGTTGTTCGATTTTTCAGTATTTTTTTATTCACCCAAAAACGCGTTGAGTTCGACATCTAATTTTTGGAGGGTTATCGTCTTTAATTAGTACCTACATATCCTCCAAGTAGCAATTAAATATTCGCCAGGGCCCATTTCACCATGCTTATCCCCCTATGCCCATTCTTTCACTATGTATTGAGAAATCAATAATAGATTGCCATGATACCCGTGGCTATGGTAACTGCTGCTATAGTAACCGTTGCTATGGTAATTGTTCTATAGTAACCGTTGCTATGATAATTGTTGCTATAGTAACCGTTGCTACGGTAACTGTTGCTATAGTAACCATCGCTATGGTAATTGTTGCTATAGTAACCGTTGCTATGGTAATTGCTGCTACAGTAACCGTTGCTATGGTAATTGTGACTATAGTAACCGTTGCTATGGTAATTGTTGCTATAGTAACCGTTGCTATGGTAACTGTTGTCATAGTGACCGTTGCTACGGTAATTGTTGCTATGGTAACCGCTCCCATTGTAACCGTCAAGGAGTGTGCAGACGCTAAAAATCTGATATTATTAGCCCTCATTCACAAACGTGCGAAACAGGAACTTCGTTCGAAAAAATGTCCTATGTGTTAGTCCAGGTTCTAAACTATTCGTGTACATTTTATTCAAAACTGTTCAGCCGTTTTTGCGTGATTGAGTAAGAAACATCTAAACATCCAAACATACGAACTTTCACATTTATAATATTATTAGTTAGGACTAGGATAAGCAAAAATATGACGAGGTGGGCACCCGGGTACCCGGATGTGTACATAAGGGTTAAATAGTTCGGTTGATCAGTCATAATGTCCAAATTGCTAAATTATTGTTCGCCTAACCATACATGAATGTCGCAAGGATCGTAAATATATCGTTGTCACTTCTTTTACCATACATTTTTCTCGGTGTATAACTTATAAAAACACCACGTGGAAAACTAACCTAAAGAAAACAAGATACTTACTCTTGCGTTTTTTCCGTAGCTTTTTCTCGATCAATTTCTCGAGTTTCTTGATTCTCTTTTCAAGAATATTTTCCGCATCCTCAGACTTACTCCTTGAGCTTCGAGCACTCATTCTTGAATTGCAATAAAACACGATTACAAGTTACAACGTGCGGATCGTCCGGCACACCGAAGAAGAATGAGTTCTCAGAGCCGGGCGCCCATCCATAGGGGATGAAACAGTCTCTTGATGGGCTTTGAAAACTTGCGGTAATTCGGCCAGGGGAGGGGGGACTAAGTGGGATTTATCGGAAGAGGCGCTGAATAAAATTTAGCCCGAGGCATATCAGTGTCATTCAACGATTCGTAAAATCGAATTGGGCTCCAGCCGTGATTGAATAATGAACGAACAGTTCTTTTCTCTCGGTACGCATAAATATTCAAACGTAGATTTGAACGGGAATTCGATTTGGCTTATAATCTACGTTTTTCACATCATTTCTCCTCGATATAGCGGGAAAATAAAAATCCTCGGAGAATGAAGCAAAATACATTTTTTACCTCTTCATCCTCAGATTTATTCTTCGAAAAAATGAACCTGGAGAGAATCGTCGAGTTTGACGGATTACTTCTGCATGAAAATGGACAGTCTGTCTGGAATATCGGGGTGGGGGGGGGGTTGGGATTGAAAAGTTCAACAGCAGTTCGCACGCTTGCTCGGAAATATATCGAGAAACTGTAGTATGAAATGAAATCGACGTTCCTCCTCTAAAATCATCTTCGATTTGTCATTGGAAATTCATATCGCAAAAGTTTTTTTATATTCTGCGACACAAACATGGAAGGTTTAACCATAGACACAAGAGAAGTTGGGCAATATTTTAAAATGAAGGAAACAAGAGTCATGAATTAAAGAAGTTACTACCAAAAAGGTATTCAGAAAAAAAAGCTTTTATTGAACGGTTTCGCGTCTTGACGCTGTCTCGTTTGTTATCTTGATCCCAGAAACTTGAAAAAAGGGAACAAATTGTCTGAATCGTGCTTTTTCCCAAGAGAGACGCGTGGCCTTAAATCTTTTGGCTTTCGGTAGACGTGAGAACATTTTTTTCTTTCTCGTGGGATCAGGACGCCATTGAATGCCATTGAAAATCGTTTCGAGTCTTCACGATTCTACGATACAACCTGCATGGCAATAACTTTGGTCGAACAGAGGCACATGGGATCAAATAACGTTATATTGCTTCGTGGTGTATGAGATTGATTCAATTTTACGTTCGTGCTTCGTCTTTGATGCCGTTACAACGATCATATATCTATATATATATACAGCAAACCTACGTTACAAATACATTATAGATCAAAGGCGCGTTTATATTACATCGTGCAAGCCAATTCAGTCCTTTATTGTAGTCACCAATACACACACTTGACTACTTTTTTAAACTGCAATTTTTTAAATTTATTTTTCATTTGTCAGACTATATTCTTGGTAAAACTGAATGTCCAATAAACATATGTGGAATGTTATCTTGTGAACAAACTCAAGATGTAAAAACGAGCTATGGATGTCAACCATGGATAAATTTGCAGCGCGAATGTATTGCCATTTCATGTTCCACAAATGTTCTAATTTCGACCGCGATGACGTCCACTATACAACTAAAAGAGGGTTGCCCGTGCAGAAATGTGATGGGGTAACCATTAGTTAATTCTTGCCCCTGGTCCGCCCTGCCTGATCCGATTTTCCTGGCAGGGCCCTGACAAGGAACTTAAAGACCTGGCCCCTAGTTATTACATTGAAATAATCACTTATTTATCAGTGCGCTGCATGATCAGACTATGACCAGTTTCCGACAATGTTATTTGTATACTTAAGCAACATATTTTTGTTACCCTGACAGGGTAACAATATTTGTATTACCCTGACAGGGCTCTTATGTGGAAACTATTGGATTCCCCTAAGTATTTATTAAAATAAAAAAATTTCTATATCGGCTTTCAGTTCATGCAACCCATGGCCAAAAAATGAGCAGGTCCTGAACATGTTTTGTGAACTTATAAAAATTGTATTTTCGTAATATGAAAATACAATACAATAATAGTAATAACAATAATAATAAATTAACAATCATTGCCTCGTTTATTATTATTATTATTCGTTATTTAATTAGTTAATTATTATTATTATTTATTATTTAATTATTATTTACACTATTACGTTTATCCCGCGAGACCAAGCAATCGTGCGCCTGTCACATGTTCGTAACATAGGCAAAGGATTATTATTATTATTATTATTATCACTACCATGAACTGCGTCGCGTTAGTTGCGAGACTTGGCGCGAGATGTCGCAGGACGACAACCGTTGAACTCCCATACGGATAATGTGAAGAGTATGCTTATATAAACGGGTGCGAGCACGGATGTTGGCAGAAGTCGGTGTCGAAAGAATCCGCATACAAGGAGTTCTTGCCGGCTTATTTAATTGTACTTATTTATTTAATTCTCGTAGAGAATTTCCGTTCACTCGGAAACTAATATTCTCTTCGAGGATTGCCAAACGAGAAGTGTACTCTAAGGGTTGCCTCGAAATAAATAATAAGATGCATACATCGAAAAAGGAGTACCTCTCAAAAACTAATTGATCAAAAAGCGCTTCGGTGTATGATCGGGAACTTCATGGCCGTGATCAGAGCCTCCAAGGGCATGATTCTAAAGATCTTAGGGGCCTGATCAGGATTTGCAAGCACCGGATCATATCGTCATAGGGGCCTGCTCATGACCGCCGGATCCGAAAATGGCCAGTCAGGTGTTACATCGCATAACAGGGCCAGCACGGATGGGCGGATCATTTTCCTACATTAGTTAGGGAGGGCAAGTCAGGGGTAGAAGTTTTTCCCTACCAAAATTTCTACATTAATACATTTTGTGGGTGTGAATCTGATGTTAACTATTCGTCTTTGTATAAATCGCATGCCTAATGCCAAAAGGGCCTATTACAGCAAGAAGATAGGGGTCCATGCCAAAAGGGCCTATAAAAATTTTTTTTTTTTCCATTCTTCTTAAAATTGCTTGAAACGTGAAGATCTGTAAAAAAAAAATTTTGATGTACTAAAACCAAAAGGGCCTATAAAAAAAATCAAAATTTTTCAAAGTTTTGAATAGAAATTGCATACCAGAGCATTTTTTTTTGGAAAAAAAATTTTATTTTTTGGGAAAAAAATTTTTTTTTTTTGGAATTTTTTTTTTTTTTTTGAAAAAAAAAAGTTTAAATAATTTGTTATTGTTTATTTGTTTCAACATTTTGTTATTTTTTATTTGTTTAAGCAATTTGTTTAAACGTTTGTTTAAATTATTTGACTTGTTTTCATTTTTTTTTTTTGCAAAAAAAAAAGTTGAAGTAATTTGTTATTGTTTATTTGTTTCAACAATTTGTTATTTTTTATTTGTTTAAAGAATTTGTTATTGTTTACTCGTTCAAAAAAATTGTTCTTTTTTTCAAATAATTTGTTATAGTTTATTTGTTTAAATAATTTGTTATTGTTTATTTGTTTGAACAATTTGTTATTGATTAAAACGAAAGTAATTTGTTATTGATTAAAACGAAACTTAAAGTACTTCTACTTTAAGTACTTTAAATCTCAAGTACTTAAAGTAATAAGTACCTAGTACTTTAAGTACTGCCGGTACTTAATACTTTAAGTACTTAATGTATTTTGTACTTTATACTTGAAGTACTTAAAGTACTAGGTACTTATTACTTTAAGTACTTGAGATTTAAAGTATTTAAAGTACAAGTACTTAAAAAATCAAGTACCAATTTCAAGTACTTTTTGTATTAAAGCATATTTTTACCTTGCATGATACACTGAGAGTCGACAGATTGGAACAGAAATATTTAAACCAAGAATTATCAGTAGCACTGACGATAGAAATTTTTTTTTTTTTAATCTATTTTGATACAGGTATTCATGATAATTCATGATAAATTCACGATATTATATCATGAATTGTTACAATCGTGGATCCGAATCAATAACAAATTGTTCAAAAATGAACAATAACAAATTACTTAAACAAATAAATTATAACAAATTGTTTAAAAAAATAAGAACAAATTGTTTGAACAAATAAACAATAACAAATTCTTTAAACAAATAAAAAATAACAAATTGTTGAAACAAATAAACAATAACAGATTGTTGAAACAAATAAATAATAACGAATGATTTAAACTTTTTTTTTCCAAATAAAAAAAAAAAAAAAATTCAAAAAAAAAAATTAAAAAAAAAAAAAATTCAAAAAAGGAAGATTTTTCCAAAAAAAAAAAAAAATACAAAAAAAAAAAAATTTCAAAAAAAAAAATTTTCAATTTTCTCAGCGGAAAGTAAAAAAAAAATTATAGGCCCTTTTGGCTTTAGATCACTAAATGTTCAATGTCCTAAAGCCAAAAATTGAGACATAGGCCCTTTTGGCTTTGGAAAATTTTTTTTTGTCTTTAGGCTTAGAAAATGTTGGCAAAACGATTGCCCAAAAGTTATTAATAAATTCTTTAAACTATTTGTTAATGACTTTCGGGCAATATTATTATTGATGAATAATAATTATTATTATTGATCATTGTTGTTCAAAATATGCCAAATAGTGTTACAATTTTAACCGGTACTCTGGTGTAGTGGCTAGCGTGCTCGCCTCTAAACCAGAGCATCGAGAGGTCCTGGGTTCGATTCCCTGTGCCGTAGTTTCGTCGAGAAATAAAAATATGGGCGTGACAAGCTCCAGATATATATATGTGGCATACACAAGTACTCGTACAGGTGTGAGTCACATGTATATAGCTGTAGTTCATGTTTACAATTTCTCGACGAAACGTGACGTAGCTCCGGCATCGGAAAGCGAACCCAGGACCGGCTATAGTGACACAGGTTTTCCGCAGTTTCCCTGTGTCTATGGAAATTAATTTCCACAGCAAATGCGCTATAGAGGGGGAAGTCGGATGCGGCCGCATGGGGATCTGGTTACTGATCCGGACCAGATCCTCAGGGGGGACTGGCTACTGACCCGGGCCGACCCTGTAATAGGCGAAAGCCTCTAGACGGGGGGAAATGCACAATAAAAAAAAAAAAAACAATAGTGTTACAATTTTTCAGATTTTTATTGTATCACGAAGTACGGAAATTTCAATCAGACACAATTTTCGCCTGGAACGTCATCAGGGTTTCAAGCGAAGATTCTGAAATAATTCCAGGCGATTCTGTATATACGGACGCAACTTTTTTCATACTTGACATTTTCTCTTAACCTCTACAGTTTTTGAGTTACATTGCATCTTTCAAAATTTTCTTTTTCAGCCAAAAGTGAAAGAACTTTGCCAAAAAAAATCGTACGCAATTTAAAAGAAAACGAAAATGGAGCGTCTGCTAACCCTTTCAAATGTTCCGTAGATAAAAAAGACAAAAAAAATGTCCTCAAACTGTGTGCCCAATTCGCGATGGTCGAAAAAAGGCCAAAAAACTGTCACATACAAAAGTACATACCAGGTCGAACAAAAAATAATAACAAATATTTTTTTTAAAGCGAAACAAAGCTGAATATCTTCCCGTCAAAACGCTTTTTCAAAATTTGATTCTCTTTTTTTTGACGGAGTTATGCAGCTTTTAGTGCGGTAAGAAATATCGACTGGTGTATCCAAACTTTTGAGCGGGTGTTTATATTGGTTACTTGAGTTGCAATAATTATCTAAATTATACACCGCTATTTATAGGCTGTGGACGTTTTGCAATGAACATATTCTGATGATTGATAAATTCTTGCATGCATTCTTTAGATAGAGATTCTTAAATGAAGTTTAAAAACCGGATTTATGCTGCCATAGTTCGCAGTATGATGATATGTCGTGATTCATGATGCAGTTGTCAGGATATTTTGTGCATTAAGCAACTTTGACGTCAATCGCAATATATGTAGATGTTCTTAGACGTGGATTTGAGAAATGTGGCTATAAGAGAACAATTTCCCATCAGATATCAAATTGCCACTTTTGTGTTCTTAATGGAGTTTTTTGGGGATATTTTTCTATCCAGAAGAAGAATCAGAGAAAAACAAGGTAATAATAACAATAAAGATATTTATTATTAATGTAGAATATCTATATTTTGTTTCCTCCAATGTAACGAATTACAAAAATTGTGACTCTTTTGCCGATCTCTGCTGACAAATATCCCTATTGAAATCTTCAATTCCTGTAACAAAATGAAATATTTTTTGATCATATTGATACTTGGAATGTGTTAATGGGTTAGGCCACTCTAGGATTTTCAAAAAATTGATTTTTTTTAATACGTAGCTTACTATGTATAGAATTATATTCCAAAGAGTTATGTGCGTAAAAAATCCCCAAGTACTCGAGTTTCGTGTTCTAGTGTAACCCCTCTTTATTTGTAACGGGCTTTCTACAAACTTTAAACGGGTTAACTCAGAAATTCATTTTTCAAGTTGGCCGAACTCATAACGCGAACAAATTTCAACCGATTGATTTGAAATTTTAACTGAAGATTCAAAATAACGTTCTCTAAAGCAGTACGAAGGATTTTTTCGTTACATTGCATAGTCCTTTTTTTTTTACAAACAATTTCCTGACGATTTTCTCATGGCATTTTATACTTTTTGATTTAGAAATGCGTCATTTCTACAATAAACGATATGTCGAAAAAATCCTACGTACTTCTATAGCTATTCGTGTATTATAATCGAAAAAACTCTGGTACCTCATCGTAACTCAAAAATTATAAGAGCTGTTGGTTCGGCCTTCCAGAAATAAAGGCGGAAAAATACTGCACAGTCGCCATTTTGACATATATCGCCATGAAAAAAATAATTTTGTATTGCCAATTAGATGTATGATAAAACACCTTTTTTGTAAATCCAATTTATTTTATGGTTTTGCCGAAAAAAATCGTGAAATATGCCCTTTTTTGGTCTGTAGAGTGGCCTAACCGTTTGAGTCATTTCGCAAAAAGGCTATATTCAAACCAATCGAAAATCAACAATGGTATAATAATATGCAGAACAAAAACCTTACTCTAGTTCTTACTTGTTGAAATTTAGCACATTTAGCCGGCACTTGCGCTTTTCGTCCATCTGCATACCATTTATGCAAGGTCCTACCACAAAACTGGGAGCTGCGTGGTCCTTATCAGGTTTGATATAATGGGTAGCAGGATTCACCTTCTTCGGAACCATCTTTGGATAACCATGTGCACATGTACTCATCATACCAAGGACAATAAATATTATTGATATCAGAATAACAAAAACACCGAGTATCTTCATTTTCGCGCACTTCAACAAATTCTACGTCAATGAAAGTTTTATTTATAGATTTTTACGAGCTTCCACTGATGTCAAAAGCGATGACAACCGGTCCGTCGTTCTGAACGTTTCGTGCGTCTTTGATTGAACTTCACGATGCACTTCTTCATTTATATCTACGATGATCTCCTGATAGTATCAGAAGTATTCTCGTGTTGGTACCGACACTTCAGCCTGGACATGGTCTCCAAAGATACGACGTAAGTCCAATGAATGCAGGACGTACGTGGTAAATGTTAAGGATCATTACACACAATTAAACAAACGACCTCGGCTACATTCGCATGTAGCCAAGTGACTTTTCGAAGATTATAAATGCATACAAACAATGTACGTCATTGATTCCATTTAATGTATTAAAATAACAGTGTAAGTAGCAGAATTTCTGGGTAAAATTTATGTCTTCATGCTCGAACTTGACAATTGATTTAATTACCACCACAAAATAGGGGAGTTGTGACAGCTTGTCACAACTGTCCTATTTTGAATTTTTCTTGCAATAATATTTTGTAGTGTGACTTTGCATGTTGATTTGTTATTCATTTTTTCAGAATTTGCAGCTTTCTTCAGAATTTTTCACGACTTACAGAATTTTCAGAATTTTTTAGAATTCAGAATTGAAGGTTGTTATGATTAGCCGAAAATGATAAAAGCAATCTAATTAGTATCAAAGTAAAAGGTTATTGTTGGTTATAATTACATACCAAAGGTTGATTAAGGGCGGGGTAAATAATTGAAAAAAAAAATTTCATTTTTTTTTAAATTTTTTAAATGAATGCATATAATATCTCAAGAATATTGTGTTAAAATTTCAAGTCGATCGGAGCAAAATTGACGAAGTTATGAGTATTTGAGCGTCTATTGCTCCATGCCGGGTTTTATACCTGGGCGGCAGCTGCGCGGCGCGCTATTGTTTTTTCATCATTTTGTTAATAACATTTTGGAATTATTATTATGCAAAATTAATCTTTTGAGTACCTTTAATATGCATGAATTTTCTCAGATTTTTATGCAATCGAGAAGTGTTCTCAAACTTATGTGCAATGAGCGCTAAGCAACCAAACTCTTCTGCGTTTTTCAAACCGTTTTTCTGAGACTTGTCATATTTGAAGTCCGTGTACACGAGAACTCAAAATCTACTGGACCAATCGCTTTGAAATTTTGCACAATACTTCTTCACATAATTCACCAGGTATTGTCGAGAGCTTTTTTGTTTTTTTAGATAATTACTAATTTTTCAACAACAAATTAGCCGATTTTTTTTTAGCGAAAATCGGGTTTTTGGCTCCCAAGTGCTACGAAAAATCGATAAATCGAAAAAAAAATCCTCCAGTCATTACTTCGAGAAACATCTCTTTTAACAAATGCATTTTGTTTTTTTTTTGTTTCTGATGATTCTGTTGCGAGTTATGGTGTACACCGCAAACCAACTTTTTTTCGAGGCGCCTCCGGGGTCTAATTTTCACTCGCTCAATTTTGAATATTTTGCAATGCAAATTTAGGAGAATGTTGTTCAAATGTTACTTTATTACATGTTAATTTTTCAATAAACGAACACCATCCGTTACGCAAAAAAAAAAATCTTAAAAACATGCCTTTTTTCGCCGAATTAACTTTACCCCGCCCTTAATGCAATAAAATTGAAGTAATATGATATATAAAAGTCATTTTTATTCACGAATAGTGGCGTTTAAATTGAATTTCTTTCCTTATAACCATCAAATATATGGCTGTCACAACTTACCTCAGTACTAGGAGAGTTGTGACATGGGGAGTTGGTTCAGTTTTCATCAATTTTCGCATGGACCCTCATTACTTATAGTTATTTTTACATCTGTTTCACATAGTGCATAGATCAGGCTATATGGAGATGCAAAGTTCATAGATGTAAGCTTTTTTTTGACTGAGATATGCTCGTTAAAGTAAAAATTGTCGCAACTCTCGTTGGTCTCCCCTACCAGTGAAATTTTATCTAACAGCAACGTCACTCGTGTCTGCATCAATTACTGCAACCACTAGCTTATTTATAATCAAGATGCGGTCATCGTGCAATTAATAGTGTCTTCCTGTAAGATTCATCGACAAACTACCGATGTAAATGTGTCCATCTGATTTTACGTAAGATACATGAATGTAGTGAGCAATTATGAATAATTATATAAAAACCTATGAAAGAGCGTGGCACTAATTGTTAGGATCGTCAAACAAAATTGCTGTGAGGATAAAACGGATATTTAATTTCACGAAAGAGAATAGTGTGTGAGGATAAACTCGCTTATATGGACCTTCACTTGGCTTGCGAAAAAACTTTCCCCCTGGAGCCACTTATCGGACTTTTGACGAACTGCTGAAATTTTACGAGTTACAACGAGATTCCATCCCAATACATTTGATGTAAGGTAGTATTCTAGTCTAGAGATACGCTTTGATCGTTTTGTCGAGCTGGATTTAAAACAATATATATATATATATTTGTATCATTCTTTTTTTACAACATATTTATTAATATTAGGACAATTAGCAAACCAATTTTTGAGAAAAAAAAAATGAATATTAAATAAGTTATAAGCTGGTAAAGTTGGGGGTAAAAAAAGGGGTCAGTTGGCTGACACGATTGCAGCCCTTCTAGTCATCACATATAAAATAAAAAATAAAGATTCTTACTAATAGCCCAATTCGCACAATGACGACTGTCTGAACGAAAAAGGGGTTTTTCGACTCTTTTGCTTACTCATAAAGGAAGCTTGATTGTATTCGCGAAATTTTTTTTCGAGATTTTCATGTCAGTATGTTCAACATGTCTCAAAACGTCTAAAAAATGTCCGGACGTATGTGTGTGTATGTGTGTACGCTTTGTGCTTTCCTTAAAGTAGATATAACTGGAGCACGGTTTGGACGATCGACTTGAAATTTGGTATCCAAATAGTGTGGTATTGATCTAAAATTTGGTATAAAAACGTATGTCTGTACTCAGTGCGAATTTTTTCAAAATTGCAGAATAATTGTCAATTTGGCAGGATTTTGAATTTTTTGTAAAATGTTTGTGTGCCTGTCGTCTAACTTTCGTAATTTTGCAGTTATCACCCTAGAATTTCATGTGCAGGTACACTTTACAATAAGGGCGGTTGCGATTGAATTTGGGAAAAATCGCTCAAGGTTTCGATAAAAATTTTAATTTTTCGCAAAAACTTGTTAGTTCTACAACTTTTGTAATTTTGCATCTATCGAGCTGAATTTTGTTTGTGATGAGATATTCAATGACCACGAAAAATAAAACTAAATTTTATAAAAACCGCTTGAGAGCTTCGGTTAAAAATTTTGTTTGAAATTTTCAAAAAAATTTTGTCAACCCTCCAACACTCGCATTTCACGAAGTATCGAGCTAAAATCTTTTGCACGAATACACTAGTTGACAAGAATGGTTAGAGTCGAATTTTGTGAAAAACGATCGGGAGGTTTGCTATCAAAATTTTTTTCAAAATTTTCGAAAAATACTTGTGCACAGTAAATTTCCCAATTTAGCAGCTATCGAGTTCACTTATTTAGCACCAATGCACTAGATGACAAAACAATAAATAATGTAATTAAACGGAATTTCTAAAAAATCATGCAAATTGAAAATTTGCACATATCTTCTTCATTTGTTTCCGTCATTCGAGAAGCTTCCTTTACGAGGAAGTCATGATAATAAACATACATGCCATAAAGATGTTCAAGGAGATCCTCATAAAGGAGGCTTGACGAACGACGGAAAAAAATGAAAAAGCTATGGAAATTTCCAATTTGCATGATTTTTTTCATAGTTTTTAATTCTTTTACAATAGTAAAAAAATAATTTCGATACAAAAGTGGTAGGAACGATAGAGATTTATACATTGAAGAGTGGTAAAAAATTTGAAGTGAAAGGGTTGAGTAGAACTTGAGGTATATGTCAGTCGTGTTGAGAAAAGTAGTTTTGAGAAAAACTTCTATAGTCCGATTTGCTCCACGTGACGGGCGTAGTTGCTGCGTTACTAAAATACATAGTTATGAGTTCATAAATTATTGAAATTTAAAAATTTCCTTTCGAGGATATATTCTTGAAGGTCTAAACTTTAAGAATATGCAAACGAAATTTGATTTTTTCAAAATTCTAGACCAGAATACACCTTAAATGTTACTTAAATGACAGCACAGCACTGATTAACAAAGCTAATAAGTAAGAAACGGCTTTTCCCCAGAAAAACAACGATTTCCAATTTTTCTTAACCAACTTTGTTCCAGTACGAACGGCGTTCGTCAAACGCCCATTCCGCCGTTAAGGCGAGGCTAAATACCGACATTATTTCTGAAGGCCTATATTATCGACTCAAAATCGCTGTCCAAACTTTTTCCAATACCGGTGGATGAATATCAATTAAATTAATGAATGAATGATGAATGAATTGCAAAATGCAAACGCGAGACATAAATCAACGTTTTCGTTAATTGCCACTGACTTGTCAGACAGTTTGAAAAGAATCTGATGAGAATAATATTTATTTCATGAGAATTCCACATCGGGCTGCCCTCTTTCGGATTTCTGTGAACTCGATTTCGCCATTTTGTTTTTCGATAATACACTAAATTTATCAACATTTATCTCGTGATTTGGAATCCAAACTTACGTCGCGATTTTTTCATAAAATAATGTCGAAGACGTATCGATATTCGTACTTTAGTGTTCGTCATGGAGCCCCACTCTTGGTTTTAGCCGAAATGCAGTAGAAACATTATAATTTGATATTTTCAATTACAGATTCCTGATGATAATCAGATCTGTGATGTTTTTATTTTTTTTTTCGAATAAATTTTAGTGGGGCTCCATTTGTGCCATAATTCTGATGATACTGTCAAAATTTTATTGATTTCCATCCATTCGTGCCGGAGCAAGTTTGGAATCCATTTTCGAGGTGCAAATGTCGGTATTTAGCCTCTCCTTAATGCCAGTGCAAACTTCACGATCGCTGGATGTATAATGCATTTATATAAATTACTTACTAAATTGGGTTGCGAGGTTCGTCAAAATTGAGAAGGATCGGTTTACACTAAGGGATCATTTATACTGATTTCCCCTATATTATAAACATCCAATGTACCTCCAATAATTACGTGGAAAACTAGATTCTCCAATCAGCTAGAATATGTTCATTGCACGGCGTCCATAACATATAAACTGTGGTATTCAATTTAGATTATGTCGCTTCAGTATCCAATTTACGTCCAGTGAATATGCGGAAAAGTACGTGGGGTATGCTTATGTCATACACCTATCAAAGCCATCCATCGTCAATATATAATATATATTGACGATGGATGGCTTTGATATATATCATATGTCCGCATATAATTTTGATGGTGCAGCTCAAAACACTTTATAACGAACGATCATTGAACGTGCGTAAAGTCACGCACGTTAATCATCCGAATTATATTTATAATACGACGTTTGATATCCATACATTCATATCTTTCATATTGACCCAACAGCTTAATCGTGTGACATCCGCTAATGAATACGCAGAAAATAACGTGAAGCATCTCCGTGTGATACATCTATTAAAGCTGTCCATTATCCGTATATTTCCGCATCTAATTTTGATGGTATGGAACAAACACTTTGGACGTGCATCGAATCACGTACATCAATCCGTACATTTACAGATGTCACATCCATCAAACGAAAATTAATGTACCTCGCACTGTTAATTATAAATCTTCCGTAAAAATCATACACCGAATATTGTAATTACAGAAATCGTCACATGTAACAGACATTACATGTAAGTTACAATTTCCTACTCAGCAATATAACGTTGTTATATACCAGTTGTGTATCACAAGAATTACATTATAACATAACTTGTAACTTCCGTGTTATACTGCCGCAATATAACATATTTTACATTATTGTAATGGAACAAAGTTATATACCAGTTATGTAACCTGCATATAACAAATATTGCATGACATTATGTTACTTGCACGTTATCTAACAGCTATGTTGCATGGGAATAACATTGTAACATTACATGTAACTTCCATGTGTAACGTCTTCACCTATGTTAAAAGGGGAATCAATTTCTCCTCGAATCAACCCCCGTGTCGACCATCGGAAGCCGACACTGACTATATCATACCTATGACGAATAAAAGGGGAATCAATTTCTCCCCGAGTCAACCCCCGTGTCGACATCGCGTCGACCATCGCGTCGACCATCGGAAGCCGACACCGACGATATCAAGCCTTAATTTACAACCACGTCACCTATGACAAATAAAAGGGGGAACTAATTTCTTCTAATGTCGACCGCGAGGAACTGTCATCGACGTCAGCCATATCACCTATAGCAAACAAAACGGGGAACTAATCTCTTCTCATGTCTACGATATACGCCAAAATTTCGGCTTTTCTCTTTCCCAATGCGATTATTCGTGTCTCACAGGTGTATCGAGGGACCTTCGGGTCATTGGTTAACCCCCTCCCCCTTTGCACCACGACAGATTTAGAACCTCAAATATTCATCACTTGGTAACGCCGACATCTAAAGGTCACCGTAATCCTAGTCACTAAGGAAGAAGAGTATATAAACCAGAATTTTTGCACATATTTTGGCTACTCCACGATCATCGGTAGTCCGGAGCGAACCTCCGTCCTTCGAACAGGACTACTCTACGAACATTAACAGTCAAGAGTGAATCTCTGTCCGACAAGTAATCATCTTATCGATTAATAAGTCTCGGTCACATTAAAATAAGTACTCGGTAAATTCACTCGTTATATGGAAATTGTATAAACCTTCGGAAGTTTTGAATAAAAGTGTGAAGTTACGTGTGCAATTGAAGTAAACGCACTCTTCTCAATTCAATTCACCTGCGTCGATCAACACGAGTAACAGGGATCCTTTCTTCAACCACCGTCTAAGCTGCATCAAGCCACCATAGGACGAGCCAGCTGTGACGTCAGGAAAGTTCCAAACGAAGTGAGTTAAATACCACTACTTTTTGTTAGCGTAATCTCTGCGATTACCTGCACCAGAGCGATAAGGCCCACAGGTAGTCTGTCCCTCTCTCGCTCACTCACATTGTGTGGGCATTTCTACGGTAAATAAGGCGAGATCTCCGTCCCCGGTGTAAGGGGCTAACAAGCCTTGACCCGAAAGTGAGATCGACCAGTTACGAATTCTCAATCAAACTGACACCTTGTGCGAGAAAACGTAACACATGTTACATTGCTGCAACATAACATGTTCACTGGAGAGGTACCTGCAGGTAATAAGGCATAGCTAAGGGATATTTGTAATAAAATGAAAAATATTCAATTTTATCAATCATTTTTAATGATAATCATTAATTGAGTCCATTTTCTATAAAACATAAACAAAAAATACTAACTTTTGCCATAAACGAAAACAAAATTAAACATTTTTAAAAACCTTCCCAGTAGGCCTTATTTAACTTAGGAGGGTAATAAAGGCTTTAACATACTTAAATAATCAAGCCATACTTAATACATTTAGTACTTGAGATCAATAATCACATGAATGCCTCTCTGCAGCCTTATCAGAACTTAAAATTCCTCTTTGCACTGCTCTGACAGCTGATACCAGGTCCTTTTCCGACCACAACGCTCGTTTAGAAGGCATCGCAATCGAGTCACTGAAAATAATGATCAATCAATCATCAATTAATAATAAAGAAAAAAACGGGTAATTAATTACCCGTTTTTTCACGCAGTAAAGATCAACGTAACCTCAAAAAATATTTGAACACGTTTCTTTAATGGTTAAATTTAGTAGACCTTATTAACCGCCGACTATGTATATCAGAAAAACGAAATAACAAATATTTGGGTCATGATTTGTTATTGAAATTGTTAAGATCATCGAAATAGGTATTTATGAAGATAACGACTACGATTTTAGATCGTTACGTGCATTACTATAAAAAATACTTACGATTTATTTGGACAACTTTTTATTTTTCGGAAAACGGAGTATCGCGCCACTGCGAACTTGTAGCAGCATCTTAATGCATTATGCTTCCGATAGTGTGGCCTTACGCGAAAACGGTTATTTTAAATATGATTCTCGTCATTTAGGCCTAATTACCCGCGGGTACCTCACATATGAAATTTAACCCTCGCCTGCTAACGATGTTTTAAGCAATCGTTAAAGCTAACGATGGGTCGTTCGTGTCTTTCGCATATTTCATAATTTCAAAATTTTCGAAAAAATCTGAAAAAATGCATGGACCTTCTTTGAACCCTTAACAAAATGATAATAATTTGTTCCACCCGAAAAAAATGGTTTAATGACAATTTCATGCAAAATATGGAGACATGCAGACATTTTTCACGACAATGTTTATTTTGGCCCGGACACGAATTACCCATCGTTAGCGTTTGAGGGTTAAGTGAATATTTTGAAAATTCTTGTACTGCCGTGGAATTTAATGCAAAAGTTCCTTGAATTTATGTAATCCTGAAAAACCTCAAGTAACGAGTTCAAATCAAGTCATTCTCGTTTCGCACAGGCCTGGTTCACCTTATTGAAAGCGTCATTTTGCATTTCAGGATTCTTAAGTGAATTCATGGTCAGCGATCACCATAGCTCTCAATTACTAACTTTCATTATCTTGTAACCAGTCCAGTAATATTGTAGTATTTATAAACACTTCATTAATTATCACTGTCTTGTCCATGGATTAGTTCTGCATGTCTTTTCTGTGCACATATTTTATGTATATGGGTCAATCCATGTCAAATCGACCAATAGTTGGAATCGACTTTTTTCAATTTCGATGAAATTTGGTTAGAAGTTTTTTTATATCTTAAATCGAAATTCTACCAAAGAAAAGGTTAATTTTTTTTCGAAAGTTATGCAAAATTTTACAATTTTTTCACTTTTTCAAGTTTACTTTTTAAATATCTCGAAAACTATTCAAAATCGTTCTGGGTTGGTCTTGAAGAGTATACTTGGGGCTACGAAATTTAAAAAAAAAAAATGATGAATTCGGCGAATTTCCAATTTTTTTAAATCGTGAAAATTCAGGATCAACATGAAATTTTTTGTTCAATTTTATTTATATAATACCTTCCCTAGCAGATTCGTCGACCCGAAATTTAGGGTCGTAAACAGTTTCGGTCGAAAGTGGTCGTTTTGTCGACCGTAATTTTTTGGTCGTATGAAGGATCGTCGCAGTCCGCTCGTGGGTCGTTACGACTGAGAATTATTAGTCGTAACGACCCATTCCGAGGGCCAGTTGGCTGGTCGTTACGACTGAGAATTATTAGTCGTAACGACACATTCCGGGGGCCAGTTGGCTGGTCGTTACGACAGAATTATTAATCGTAACGACCCATTCCGGGGGCCAGTTGGCTGGTCGTTACGACTGAGAATTATTAGTCGTAACGACCCATTCTGGAGCCCTTTGCTTGTCGTTACGACCCGAAATCCTTAGTCGAATATTTTTTTCCCAGCGCAAATTAATACAAAAATTTGTATAGTTTATTCCAAAATAGCAACTATAGTTGACGCGTCCACCACATTGACTACGACCGAAAAATTCTGGTAAACAAATCTGCTAGGTAGCGCTAGTTGACGCGTCCACCACTACGCGTCGCATGCGCTCAAAACTCTGTGCCCAAACGAAATAGGCATATGACGGTGTTATATACCGGACAGCCTGCGTGCCAAGCCAAGTACTTACCTAGCGCAGAGGTTACCGTGATGATTAAGGCGGTTTCTCCAGGGCGAAGCTCTTCCATTGCACTTTCGGTCGAGGTGACCCTTGCGAATATCCCTAAGTATTGTGGATATCTCGGGCGTACAATTTTGTTAGTTCCGATTGCATGGGTGCTATTTCAGAATAAACTATACAAATTTTTGTATTAATTTGCGCTGAGAAAAAAATATTCGACTAAGGATTTCGGGTCGTAACGATCAGCAAACGGGCCCCGAAATAGGTCGTCACGACTAATAATTCTCAGTCGTAACGACCAGCCAACTGGCCCCCGGAATGGGTCGTTACGACTAATAATTCTCAGTCGTAACGACCAGCCACCTGGCCCCCGGAATCGGTCGTTACGACTAATAATTCTCAGTCGTAACGACCAGCAAACGGACCCAGGAACGGGTCGTTGCGACTGATAATTCTCAGTCGTAACAACCAGCAAACGGACCCAGGAACGGGTTGTTTGGACTAATAATTTTTGGTCGTAACGACCCACAAGCAAAATGCGATGCTTTTTCTGACGACCACAAAAGTACGGTCGACAAAACGACCACTTTCGACCGTATGTACGGTCGTCCAATCCGCTAGGGTTGTACTGATCTTACGAGATCTTGAACTTTTCAGAAATGCGTTTTTTTTTCTTCAAAAATATGAATTTTTGAATTTTGGTAAAAAAAAAGAAATTTTCTTACCTCTAAGTCAAGTAAAGTTGAGCAATCATGTAATTTTGTAATTTTGTAATTTTTGCGCCAGGTAAGTATATATTGGGCACGCTGGTCGTCCGGTATATAACACCGTCATACGCCTATTTCGCTTGGGCACAGAGGTCCGAGCGCATGCGACACATAGTGGTGGATGCGTCAACTAACACGGCCGTCGACATTGATTGTAATTTTGGAAAATAAGTGTATTAATTTCCAATAACGTATCTTAAAAATGCGAAAAAGCTCATAGAAACCATTTTAATATACGGGGATTTGAATTTTCAACTTTCATCTTTTAATTTTAATATCCAAATATTAAATTTAAGATGAAATTGTTAATTTTCCAATACCATGTATATTAATTTCGAGTTCGTACACTTGTTATTGAAATTCCCTATACTGTATATTAAATTTCATTACAGTATTGAAAAAAAATTTCAATGGTTGATTGCAATTTTAAGAAATAAGTGTTTTAATTTTCAATAATGTATTTGAAAATTGCGTAAAAGTATACAAAAATTATTTTCATATACGGGTATATTAATTTTCAATGCTCACTCTTTTAATTTTAATATACAAATATTAAATTTAAGATGAAATTGTTAATTTTCCGATACCTTGTATATTAATTTCGATTTCACATACTTGTTTTTGAAATTTAATATACTTTTGTATATTAAATTTAATAACATTTTTTACAGTGTACATGATTGCTCAGCTTTACTGAACTTAGAGGTAAAAAAAAGATATTTTTGAATAAAAAAAAACGAATTTCTAAAAATCTCGGGATTTTTTAAGATCAGTACAAGGTATCATATAAAAAAAAATTGAACCAAAAATGTTGATCGAGGATTTTCACGATTTTAAAAAATTTTAAATTCTCAAAATTGTTCATTTTTCAAAATTTTTTTTTGGGAATATTTTTTTTTTTCGTCGCCCAAGGTACGATACTAGTTAATTAATACTCTTTAAGATGAACTCACAACGATTTTTTCGTAACTATAATAGTTTTCAAGGTATTTAAAAAATGATGTTGAAAAATTGAAACAATTGTGAAATTTTGAATTTTCCATAACTTTCGAAAACAATGTTTTTAATTTTTTTTTTAGTAGAACTTCGTTTTATGATAAAAGAAAACATCTGACGAAATTTCATCGAAATTGAACGGGGTCGATTCCAACTATTGGTCGATTTGACATGGAATGACCCATATTTTGTTCATTCAATAGACGTTTTACTGAACGTCTCGCATCCTTCTTTTAGTCGTTCAGTGGACGTCACTGTGGTCGAAAATGAAACATTTATGGAACATGAAATGGCGACATATTTGTACTTCGAATGCATCTATGGTTGACATCCATAGATCGTTTTTACACCTTGAATTTGTGCAAAAAAAACGTCCCATAAAAGATGATTGGATCTACCAGAGATATTTGATGGAGGTTCTCGTTGCTTTTTTTTACAAGCTTTTATTTAGCTTCACCTGTCCCGGTGTCTGTCTGCCTGTAATCAAATCTTGCAAGTTAAATTTGAGGCAAATTTGATGACAATGCAATATTATCACAAAAAATTTGCAAATTTTTTGCAAAAAAATTGTTTCGGAAAATTTTTTATAAAAAATTGCTTGAAAATTGTTTTGCAACAGAAAATGTTTCGCATAATTTTTTGCAAAAAAAATGTTTCGCGAAATTTTTGGCAAAAAAACTGTTTTGCAAAATTTTGTTCACAAAATGGTTTTAAGCAATTGATTTGCAACATTTCTCTACAGAAATTTTGCACAACAGTCTTTTTCCAAAAAAATTTCTGAAAACATTTTTTTGCAGAAATTTTGCAGAAAAATGTTGCAAATTAATTGTGTGATACAATTTTGTCTAACAAATTTTGAAAAATAATTTTTGTGCAAAAAATTTTGCGAAACATTTTTTTTGCAAAAAATTATGCGAAACTAGATATACAATACTAAACTAGTTATTTAACATCATAAATACTAAAAAGTAAAAAATAAACAAACGAAAAATTTTTTTTTAAAGCGAGCTTTTATTAGTTGTTAATAAAAAATAATTATAAACTTAAAAATATAGCTTTTCCGATTGGAAATAAGTTTTCAAATAAAAGCGTGTTACATTTTAACAGCAAGAGAAAAAAGAGGGTGTAACACGCTTTTATTTGAAAACTGATTTCCAATCAGAAAAGCTTTATTTTTAAGTTTTTAAGGATGTATGCCCAGTCAATTCCGCAGTACATCTATTCGTTTTTTCAAACCGATTATTATATCAAATATCAATCATAATAGTACATTACGATACGAGTGCGTTGAAACTTTTTCTGACGAGTGTGAGTTTGCAGCATGAGCCGAAGGCGAATGCTGCAATCACACGAGTCAGAAAAATGTTTCTCGCACGAGTTTCATACAAAATTTTATTGCACGAGTGCGGAGAGTGCCATTTTACGCACATAGTGCAATAAATATATTTTATATTAATTATAACTAATCATACATAAGAAAACAGGTCTATAAAAGTTACGGTTTTTAACGTCAAGAATAATTAATTCTTCATTCCATGTATGTTGTACTTGAGGTAATGGCCGTTCCATCAACCAATCAGAAAATTCCGTTTATATATCAAGAAAATTTGGCAACAGCGCCGCTCTACTACTCTCACGATCTTACATCCGTGACTACTCTACTACTACTGCACACTCTGTATACCTACTACCCAACGTTGCCACATCCCCATAGTACGTACATTTAAAAATGGCGACTGCAGTAGCAGTTTTTTTGCACATCCGGTGAACGATTACATTTTATTGAGATTACTCAACGAAGACCCGGGTAACATCGGGGGTTTTTTTTTCTTTCAGTAGTAAAAAATTCCAATTTTTTAATGATAAGTTTTTAAATTTTTTCTACCATTTAAAACATGCTTTATTTTCTCATTTTCTTATAGATTATGCTACTTCCGGTACAAATAACACGCGTTTTAATGAGACAGAAAACATTAATTTTTGTAAAAAATATACGGTAAACAATTTTTATTTTTTTTTTATCGACGTGGCATCGTTCGCTCTAAAACATAGTTTAAATTCAACAGAGAATTCCATACTGCGTATTTTGGGCATACATCCTTAATTATTTTCTATTAATAACTAATAAAGGCTTGTTTAAAAAAAAAAAAATTCGTTGGTTTTTCAATTTATAACTCAAAGATTCGTTCATCCTCGAAAAAACTTTGCTGGAATAATCCGCGAAGGTTCAAGATTGCGAGTTTCCTCACGTCCAAGCATCAGAAATATTTTGGGAATATATTTCTCAAAGTAGGCGGCCTGTTTCGAGTTGTCAGTGTCCACTGTAATTCCCAGCGGGTATCCTCACTTCGCACCACTCAAATTATGTTGCCGCATTGTTGTAGCTCACGAGGGTAAAAGAGAGAGAATACTTGACCCATTCACTGTATTCGTAATACAATGCGGCACATTTGCAAAATTTCCCCTTCTCGAATACTTATTTTTTATCATTTTTTTTTTATTTCAAGAAACGAACGATTTACTGATTTACAAAAATTACTTTCAAGAGTATTTTCTTTTTATTGATTATTGTTTATCTTGACTTCTAAAAATCAATGATTTCGAAAGCCAGATAAGCACGTAAAATTTGCCCCCAGCGATTTAAACAAAAATTGATTTCTTTATATGAAATTATTTTTTTCAATATAAATAATTGATACAAACTTTTGTTGAGCAATATTAATATGATAACAGAATTTATAAAATTAAAAATTTTGTTTTTATTAGATTACTGAATAATTATCCCCAATAGTATAGAGAAATAGTATAAATTTTTTTTTATATATTTTGAAATGAAACAAAATATTTTGCAAGTAAATCGTAAATAATATTCGAAGAACACGTGAAGAAAAATCTATTTTTTTTTTTTTTTTTTAGTACGTTGCACCAAATGAATTAAGTTGAAAATTTTACTGTATAAAGAAGAGTACGAAAAGAGTTTTCTGCTTGACAAATTCGTGATTGACACCCAAAAGGAACATATTTAAATATAGCGACAAAAACTTGTTTAGTTTTATTTTTTCAAAGTACTGATTAAAAACTTATAAAAAAATTACATTTCAACGTTTTTTCTCGATAATTCTTAGCGAACAAATTTGTGTAAAAAAATATTCAGTAGAATAGTTACAATAAAATAAATACGGAAAAACATGTTTTTTTTTAAAATTATGTCGACACTTTCTGGGTTTAGAGGCTGAAATTTTTAGCAATTTTTTTTTTCATTTAGAAATCGATCTGCCATGTGGATTTTTAAAAATCGCTGGGGGCAGATTTTATTTGTTTTGATCTATTTTTTTTAATTTTTTACTCCGAAAAAGCAAATTATTTGCCGGAAAAAAATACTTTCCGAGAGCTTCAAATAATTATGTGTGTTTGCCTTGAAAGCATTTGGAGGATGCCAGTAGCATAAGCACCTGACTCGACGTCAGACGTTCCTTAAATTTCGTAAATTGAGGGAAGATTCGAAGATAGCTTCTGAGGGTGCAGAGATAACGTCGAGTGATCGATTCGAATAGAATACGGAGATAAAAGTAGCACAGAGAGAGAAGACGAAAATCCTCCATGACTTTGAGACCGGCTAAAATCGAGGGTGGATGTAATCTTCCCGTCGAATTAAAAACAAATATAGATTCACAGATTGTAAAAAGTAAGAGGAAAAAAAACTCGAGAGGACGATAGTTACCCTGGTTGATCGTATCGATTAAACGGATTTAAATGTAAATGAGGATTTTTTTAGAGCGGAAATATATGGGGCGTTCCATTGCAAATCGGACAGTTTGAATTTTTTTTCTTATTTCCCCAATTTTTTTTATATTTTTAAGTACCCATCAAAATACGCTTCCTGATAAATTTTGTGATTTTTTTGATTACTCGTTCAGAAGATGATAAATTTTGAAAAAAACCGCTCTTTTTTCGGTTTTTTGATCACGGCTTCTTTAATAATGGTCCAAATTTAGTGTTTTTTTTCAAAATTTTTGTTTTTTATCCCCTCATCAAAAAAAAATTACATTGGTCGTGTTTTTAAACAAGTGTTTTGAGTTTGAAACTTTGAATCGTGTTTTTAAGAGTGGGTGCATATTTTGATTTGTTTGAAATTATTTTTATTTTTAACTTCTATCTATTCAACAACTTTTAAGACCTGTCCGGTCATGGGCTCCCTATAATTACTATTTTCTTTTCGATTTTAGAAAGTTAAAAAAAAAAATTTCTATAAATCATTATGAATATCAATTTTTATTACTGTATACGGTGTATATTCTTTTTTTTCATTATTTAGAATCTATTTTGACACTTTTTTATTGTTAACAGGTTCTTAAAAATAATAATTAATCGCTAAGTTTGTTTATGAACATTAATAACATCAGTTTCATTTATTCACTTTTTCTTTTGAAAATCTTACACATACGATTATTTCCTGAATTAAAATATTTCTTTGCCAATACGTTTCCATTACTCATTGGAATAGTTTAATAAAATTTTTGTGTCCCTGTTATTCACTTAGCAGTATTGTATCGCAAATATAATCTTTCTTTTGCATCTAAATAGTATTTCTCAGGTGCAAAATTGGCAGCAACATTCGGTAGACTATCTGGGTTCGATGCTCAGTCATACAATTCTTGATCTGGTGTTATTTGCTCATCGATTAATTATTAATTTTAAAAACCTGTTGACAATAAAAAAGTGTAAAAATTAATTCAAAATGATTTAAAAAATACTATACAGTAGCAAAAATTGATATTCATAATAATTTATAGAAAGATGAAAATTTTTTAATTTTCAGCAATCGAAAAAAATAGTAATTATGGGGGGCCCACGACCGGACTGATCTTAAAAGTTGTTGGGTAGATAGAAGTTGGGAAAAAAAAATTTCAAAAAAATCAAAAACATGCACTCACTTTTGAAAACACGATTAAAAGTTTTTAAACTCAAAAAACTTGTTCAAAAACACGTCGAAAATTTTTTTTGTATTTTTTTCTAAAAAGGCCATAAGAAAAACAAAAAATTGAAAATGAACACACTTAATTTGAACCATTATTAAAGAAGTAATGACCAAAAAACTCAAAATTTACCAGGAAGGGTCTTTTGATGGGTACTAAAAAATATAAAAAATTTGAGGAAATAAAAAAAAATGTCAAACTATCTGATTTGGGATGAAACGCCCCATATATTTCCTTCACGATGGAACCGTGGCGATGCTGAGAAAAATATCAGGCACAAAAATAGACACTTCACGTGGTAAAATATTATTTATTCAATTGTAAATTAGCAAATTAGCTTGAAGGGTAGCACAATAATAAAAAATGTGTAACATTTTACTCGGTTATTTAATTAAAAGAGAAATCTCTTGAAAGAGTTAATTTAATGCTTTTGAGATACGGCGCGGTACGAAGTTTTTTTGTTTAAACAAAGCGGTAAAATGAATTCTCTGAATGGTCGATTGTCCACCAGGGACAGTGTTTCGTACAAGCTTTATCGCGGTCCGTTGATTACAACGGCTCCAAAGTCCTTTGGACTTTATAATTGAATCATAACTACCGAGCTTTGTAAATTATATTCACTGTGACGAGAAATCATGAGTAATTAATGATCAGCTCTGTCGAGCATTCTCCCCTGGTTTGACGCATATTTTGTACGAGAGCATATCAACGTTAAAGGGTCGACGGTAAAAAATTATTCGGCCATTTTTGTTCCGACACACCGTTAACGATAAAAAATTCATAATTCACATGTTCGGATATCAATTTTGGAGAACGGGGAGTATGACTTACCGTGCATCTGATAGAAAGCCGTTATGCCAACACGATCAGCACCGTCAAAGGACACTGGACCCTGTAATTAAAAAACGTTTTTCAATTATCACCCCGGGCGATAAAAAAAACCTAAATTTTCTATTAATTAGTTGCATAAAAGCACACTTAAGGCGGTATTCTGCTCTAGAGACAGACATTTTGCGCGTTATGTCGAGCTCGATAAAAAAATAGTACATTGTGTACCGAGGAAGTGAAGTGGCACTTTTACGTATTGCGCGATAATTTACCACCTTTAATGAAAAATCGGTAAAGAAAAATGGCGTATGTTTGAAAATTGTGAAAAATTCAATTTTTCATTTTCATTTCAAATATGCGCCATTTTTTTGTATCGATTTTTCATTAACGGTAGTAAATCGTTGTGTAAGAAACTTTCCTCTTTAAAATGCTTTTTTATTTTTTTATTTTTTTTCAGACTCGCCAATTCTGAGAGTAACTGTCGGCCATGGGAAAAGACATTTCCGATTTTGGTGGGTTCTATAAATCATTCAAAGAATCAAAATAAAGGATAATATTTTTTTTTTGTATTCTCGAAGGATGAAACAATGCTGTAAAAACAGTTTTATAGCTATATCTGATAAAGGAGCTGAGAAAAAAATCTAAAGAATTTGCTTATTTGCCTTTTAAGGAGGTTCATCTGGTACCGAGTGAGTCAAAAGAAAAATGTCAATGCTTAACCTCAAAGTAAGCGGTGACTAGCGTAGTCATTGACAACGCTTGACCTCAAAATAATCAGCATTTTCGAGACTAATTAATTTATTATCAATCTCACAAGTACCTAATCGATTTTATGAAGCTCTAAAAATGTTCTTTAGATACTTTTTCATTAATTCTTAAATTTTCATCAAAATCTGTATTGTAATGATTGTGCATTTAATATTTATAGACGGTATCCTATAAGAGCCCATGTTATTTAGGATTTACATTTTTATTTATTTCTCACGAACAACTTACCCTCAGGTCTTGAAATTTTTACAGATGACTTTTTAGATATTAATAACTATATCCTGATTTTTTTATCAACATCTGTATTGTAAATCGTGTACCAGATGAACCTCCTTAAAATAGACTAGTACCTTAAAGGTCTAAACTTTAAGGACATACAGACAAAAATTGATTTTCTGAAAATTCTAGATCAGACTACCACCTTAAATGTCACTCAAATGATAGCACAGCACGGGTTAACAAAGCTAATATGTAAGAAACGGCTTTCTCATAGAAAAACAACGAATTCCAATTTTTTAAAGAAGGTTTTGTCCCAGCCAAACATTGTATCTGATTGAAATTTCCGTACTTCGTGTTACAATGAAAATTCGACAAAATTCAGCAACATTTGGCATGCCATAAACAACAACTATCAATAATAATATTGTTCAAAAGTTATTAATAAACTGCTTAAACAAATAATTATTCATCAATTTTTCCATAAGTTCGTTTTTTTTAACATATCGAATGCGTTAATTTTTCTGAACGCGTATGAATTTTTTCAGAAATTTCTCTATTTTGAAATTCCCGATTTGAAGCTTTTGGAATAGCTGTATTGATGTATTTTTTGGCCTAGTGTCTTTGAAACTTTTCAAAGCTGACGATAAACCTCTATGCAAATCATATACAAAATTGGCAGTTTTTTGTTTGTATTTCTGAATGTTTTTTTATAATATTTCAAAATAGAGGTTCGTCGAAATTGGGAAGGACTTTTTTACACGAATTTAGAAATATCTTTTCGAGTATATATTCTAAAAGGTCTAAGCTTTAAGAAAATGCAAAAAAAAAAATGATTTTTTCAAAATTCTAGACCAGGACTAAATACCAGATGACTAAATAATAATGATAATTATTATAAATTCGTATATATCGAACAATTGATTACAGTAAAAGTATATTTACTCGAAAGACCAATTTAGGGCTTTAAAATATTTTTAAATTTCTATTGAACTGATGCAAAATTATTGTCAAATGCCCCAGGCAATAACAAAAAATCCATGTGATCGGTTAAATGATAAAAACAAATATTTGTATATCTTGATAGATTTTTTCTGGCTTTGACGCACCGAGACTCCGAGAAAATTGAGACTCTTGAGTTGTTCGAGGAGTTTATGGGCCATGTCTTTTCGCGAATGACGGTATTCCGAGATGCTGGAATTTTTCTTGTTGAAATACATCTCGAGCTTTTTCAGAGCGAGGGCCATCGACCAAACAGCGTCGTAAGTTTGTGCGGCGTATCGCGAGAGTGTGACACCTCTCTTCGCGAGTTCCGATGTGAATTCCCCATTGGTCTGTGAAGAAAAAACGTAAAATCTCTCTGGTTTTACTGAAAAAACAATTCGCATTTTAAGGATGTCGTGTCCAAAATAGAAAATGATGATACAATATTAAAAATTTGATATGTCATTATGTAAAACGTTTTAAAGGTTGTGTAAAAATTTCACGACGATTGGGAAATTGGCTTCTGAGAAATTAGAATTAACAAATTACACGCAGCCTGAAACTGAAGTGACTTTGTATTTTTTTTTGTTATACATAATGATGCTAAAAATACAAAAGAAAATAACACTTGAGGAAAAACATATAAGAGGCATTGTGTAATTTTTTCAACCCATTTAGGAAGCTGGATACTGAGAAATTAGAATTAACAAATTACACGCAGCTTCATGGAAACTGAAGTGACTTTGTAATAATTTTTTTCTGTTATAAAAAATGATGCCAAAAATACAAAAAAAAATCACAGTTGAGGAAAAACATACTAGAAGCATTGTGTAATTTTTTCAACACATTTAGAAAGCTGGCTACTGAGACATTAGAATTGGCAAATTACATACAGCCTCATGGAAACTGAAGTGACTTTGTAATTATTTTTTTCTGTTCCAAAAATACAAAAAAATCACATTTAAAGAAAAATATAATAGAAGCATTGTGTAATTTTTTCAACACATTTAGGAAGCTGGCTTCTGAGAAATTGGAATTAACAAATTACACGTAGCCTCGTGGAAACTGAAGTAACTTTGTAATTATTTTTTTTCTGTTATAAAAAATGATGCCAAGAATACAAAAAAATCGCACTTGAGGAAAAACATATTAGAAGCATTGTGTCATTTTTTCAACACGTTTAGGAAGCTGGCTACTGAGAAATTAGAATTAACAAATTACACGCAGCCTCATGGAAACTGAAGTAACTTCGTAATTATTTTTTTTCTGTCATAAAAAATGATGCTAAAAATACAAAAAAATCACACTTGAGGAAAAACATGTTAGAAGCATTGTGTAATTTTTTCAACACATTTAGGAAGCTCGTGTTCCAGAAAATAAATAATAAAGACAGAGTACGTCGTTTGTACAGCAAGAAACAAGAATATAGTGGCAACGTTGCATAGACCAAAAGTAGCGGGAAATTCAAATATTTATTTTCGTTCACGGACGGGGTCGTTTCTTGCACCATAAAAAGGTTTCGAGGTTACGTTTGCTGCCAACTTACCAATCACGCAACGTTGCCAAATGTAAAGCTAATATAGAGCGCAGTTCTTGCAGTTTTTGCAGTTCAAAGTAATTTCATGTTATATTTCTATAGTTGCGATACAAAATAATCCAAATTTTTTTGAGTATGAACAGTTTCCACTATTGAGATTTTAGCGTTGTCAAGTTTGCACAAAACATCCAAAAGTTAATCCTCGCTTGTGAAAACATTGTTAAAACTTGATATAATACCTAAATAAGAACTTTCGATACTTCTTTTCAAATCAAAGATGTTACGATACGAATTAAGGTATTTATCAATCCCAATAAAATTCAGTAAAATGAGAAGAGGTGCCAAACTTTTGGAAGGGACGGTACGGACTCAACATCCTCAAATCGATGAGAAATACAAATATTCTTCGCAGAGAAAACCTGTTGATTGGATAAAATCACATCAGTGCATCGTAATAATTGTTTATAATTATTGTCGTTGGAAGGACTCAATGGAAAAATGATTTTGTTTCCTTGATCGAACCGTGTCGTCTCTCGTGGAACATTTTCCGGGTCATACGTAAAGGGGGTCAATAAATTAAAGCCGATGAATCAATCGGCAACAGGTCATCGACGAGACCAATTTGAAAATTCACGATAAATAACAGTCCATTGCGATTGTTAAATTTATATGATTCTCGTCTGGACGAACTGGCATCTATCGAGGAATTTATTATCCAAAGGATTCTCGGTGACGAACAGGGAAAGTGATTCTTCATAATTTAACACTTTTTCTATTTTCACGATTATTCCTTTTTCCTTCTATAAAGGATCTCGCCATGAAAATGACAAATCGATGCTACCAAGTACGTAATGCGACTTTGACGTTTTAACTTTCTCTCGCTTCGGCAGCTAAAACCATTCGCATGAACGATTCGCTGCATTTCGGAGAAGCATCGAAAACGATGAGGTAATCCCTTCAGTATGATTTCAGTGGGAGGTTGCGCGTACAAGAACAAAACTGCCGACGTGTCTGGGATATGTATGCGGAAGGAGATATTGCCATTATATGTCTACTCGGCAATTTAATACGAACGATCGATCAGAATTCATTTCTTTTTCTTTGAATCAATTCAAATATCGGACGAAGCTAAAAATAAAATCATACCTAATAATAATAAGAATAATAACAATAATAATATAGGTTTTTTAAGAATTCTAATTATACAGGGTGTCCCAGGGGTAAGAGTCAATACCGTGAGAGTAGATTCGTGACGTAATATCGAGTAGAACAGTCCTTTGCTATTTTTTAATATTTTTAACCGCTGAATTGTTATTAATTTTTTTAATCAGCCAATGAAATGCGCCTGAGCGATAGATGTCTGTGTTAATTGGTGCTAGGAGGAGCCGTGCGGCTCCCACCATGCCTACCCTCGCGCTCCTCGCGGTACGTTCGATGGTAGATAAGGTGGGATCACGAGGACGAATCTCATTGGCTGATTAAAAAAATTACTAACAATTCAGGGGTTCAAAGCATCAAAAAATGGCAAAGAACTTTTCTACTCGATATTACGTCAGGAATCTACGCTCACGGTATTGACATTCACCTCTGGGACACCCTGTATATTTGAATGGAAGTTTGGCACTTAAAAAAGTAACATCTGCAGAATACTTGATAATTTTTTTGCGTCGATATACTTTTGTTTTGAATCTGATTTATACAATCTGATTTCACATTTATACGAAATAAAATTTAAGAAAATATCACAAAGTTAAATAAAAATAATAATTAATAATGAATGAGATTTTTTGAAATTGTGATCATATATTTAAACGGAAGCTTGGAATTTCAAAAAACAACATTTGAAGAACAATTGATCATTTTTGTGTGTAAAATTACTTTTGTGTGAAAAGATTTTTTGGAAGAATTACTAATACTGTTCGTAAACCAGGTAATCGCAAATAAAAGAATTAAAGAAATTTCGTTGTTATATTAGTTTATCTTGCAACAGATCGGAGAAGTTTCCGAGATATGAAATTAAAACGAAATGTCGGGAGTTCAAAGTGAGAATATTAGTTTTTGAAAGAGAAAAAGTTATTTTTTTAATATCAAATTGAGAATATATGAGTCATTCCATGCCAATTCAACGACGTATTGTCGGTGACCCCCTTCGATTTTTTATATTTCTTAATATGTCATTTAATATTACATGCCAAAAGAAGTATCCATATAAATTTTTAGTTCTCTAAATTAAACCATACCGAAGTTATTGATTTTTGAAAAAACTATTCTTAAAATAATCATATCTTCTACAGTAGTCAAGATATTCTAACTTGATAGGAGAACATTTTTTTTGTTTTTCAATATCCTTTTCGAAAAAAATATCGAAAATTAAGAAAACAAATTTTTTGACTGTTTCAAGCTAAAAGTTGGATTTTCTTTCAATGGAACCCCTTCGGCTTTTTTCAAAAAATATTATAAAATTCTGCGTAAAAAATACAAAACTTTTGAGATTTTACCGAAGATGGGATTTAAATAAGTTCTTAGTAAAAATTTTTTTTTTTAATTTTTTTTTCTCGTAATTTTGATTTTTTTTTCCTTGTATGACTAAAATATCTCACATATTTCCTTTGTAAATGACAATAATCAATATCAAGAATTATAGTTTTTATGTAAAAAAAATTGAATAAAATGCAAAACGTACTTGAATTGTAAATCTTAAGGTTTAGGGCAACATAAAATCGCAATTCCGCCGTTTAAATCGCAATTTCAATGAATCATGGCAGCCATAAAAACATGATACAATATTTGTGTTCCACTCTTCGATAGCGATTCTTATGAGACAGCGATCAAAATGAATCAGTCGAAAAATCGATCGATAAAAATTATCGTTCGAGAAAATTGAAGAAGCTCGTAAAGTATGAACACTTACCGCTCGTCAAAACGTAGCATTGAAATTAAAGAGTTTCATCGCTGTTTTTTTCGACGCGAAAAACGTTTCCGCCATAAAATTTTACACCGACACATCGCGCACTATTTTTCCGGATATAAAAAAGGGACAGAGACGGGTAATGTATCTCCGGTTAAAGGGGATATCCTTCGAGGCAAAATAAGAGTATTTCGTCGCTGTTTCCTCGTTCCAAATACACAAACGGAACTACACGTGTCGAATGGCGAGAGGAGAAAAAAAAGGCAGCGCAATGATGAAAGTATCTCGTGATCCAGATCTCAAATTTTTTCCGCTTTTAATGTAACGAGAAGTAAAAGAGGATTCTGCAGTGGTGCACTGGTAAACGTCGTGCTTCTTTGTTCTCTTTTTTTTTATCGAAACGAAACGTCGACAGGGCTTTTTTTCTTCTCTCTTGACAATGCACAATGTACTACAGCGCAGTGGATTTTTTGCCGTCGTCTCTTCGATTTCTGTCTTGAATAGTAGCGAAAAAAGTATAGAAAAAATAAAGATTTATGGGTGATTCTCCCAAAATACTCATTTTCGCTGTAACCTAGTTGATCTTCAATAATCCCTCTAATTTCTCAGATTTTTTTATCAGAATATATTAAATCATAATATTTTAAAACAGGGTGTCGGAACAGAAAAAAAATCATTTTATTCGTTTTTTTCTCGTGTTTGACCCCTCAAAATCATTCTTTTGGCATATAACTTTCGCATCTTCCCACATTGTAACGGTCTAAAAAAATACTTGAAGTTTAGAAAACTGGAAATAAAAAATATTTTCTGAAACTGAACGCTGGTTATAACCTCCTCCCAAAATTGAAATTGATGTGTTTGTGCAAGGAAGTAAGACAGTCAGTTTGTATTTGCGTTTCATTTTTTATTATAAGCACCTATAAGTTCCAATATGAAATATTCTACACTGAGAGAAAAAACCATGGTGCGCTCAAAGATCCGCCATGGTAAAAGGGGTTATAGTATGGTTGACCATATTCTATGACTGGACAAGCAATGATATAATAAGCGCTACCATACGTATACAGTTGATTCTGCCATACCACTGGAATGGTACCTACAAACATACAGCATAACTGATCGTGATGTGTACTATTGCAAAGAACTTTACAAAACGTGTATGGTTGGCCAAATACATCCATTGAGTCGTAAAAAAGACTCAAACATTGACACTCCCCGTGCGTGAATTTGATTGAGGCCCCGATCGGTTTTCCTTAACTTACTGCGGGCCCTTGACTGGAAGCCCAATAGGGCCCCTGAATGGACGGTCACGCTTTTTCGACAAGGGCCTTAGAAGGTTGCCAAATAAGGGCCTTTACGACCGCCTCACGTCTGCCATGTCGAATCCACGAAAAGCCCATTGTCAAGTCCTATCAGGTCCCTAGTACGTACGCAGTATCGCTATACGTGTAGATCGTAAAATTGAATGATTTCAATAATAATAACAATATTATTATTATTAATTATTATTATATATTATAATAATACATTATTATTAATAATAATCCATTATTAATAATTCTCCAAGAGAATTTTTACAAAAAAATAGTATAAAGAAGAGGATTTCTATGCAGAAATCTTGCGTGCATGACTTCCCTCGAGGCATGACTTCCTGAGAGGCCTGACTCTGCAGTGTCGAATGCAACTCGTGCTCCCACTTCGGCCATATAAGCATACTATTTGCATATTCCGTATGCGAGAGAGTGCACGCCGTATGCGACACCTCTTGGCGATTCTCGGAACTAACTCCCCGTGAAGCCCGATTAGGCCCTCAAAGGTTTGCCTCGTCAGTGCCATGTTTGAAATAATTAGGGCTCCGATACTTTCGCCCTATTTGGTTCTGTTGTAATTATACCGACTTCTTTAAATATGGGTTGCCCGATCGAAGCCCGACAAGTTCGTTAACAGGTTGCCTTAGATTAGCCATATTGTAAGTAAGCCTGGCAACCTTGGCATAGCCGTCACGGCCCAACTTGGCGGTGTTATGGCAATTCATGACAGGGCATCCAGATTTAAGCCCGACAAGGTCCTCAACGGGTTGCCTTAGGTCAGCCATATTGTAAATAGGCCTGGCAACCTTGGCATTGCCCTGTCGGGGCCCAGCCTGGTGGTGTAAGGGCAATTCCTGACAGGGCATCCACGTCCAAACCCGACGAGGTCCCGACTTAAGTCAGGGCGTCCCTAGAATTTTCACGCATCGCAGTATATTTTTGTGTTAATTAAAAATTGCGTTATTTTATTTTATTTTTAACTATCTGAATGGTTACTATGAACGGCTACTCAATAACGCTTACGAGAAGCAGTTGCTCTATACATTGTCTGCTCAAACATTAGGAAATGTTAGGTGGAACCCAGAAAATTCGGTTACCCGTACTATAATTTTATAGATTGGGGTTACCATAAATTATTGACGAACCCTGTGGGAAACATATTATATGGTAAAATATGGTTTTACACACCATACTTTTCTCTCGGTGTAATAAAACTGGAAATACTGAAATAAACTAATAAAAAACGATATAGCGAAAGGTTTGCATCATTTCTCTGCCTTCGCATTTACTCATCTCGCACTACAATTTCTTTAAAGTGCGATAAATCTCGCAAAATAGAAAGATCAGCTTGTCCAAGTGGTAGTGACGTTTAAATATCTTATACCAAGGTCATCAACACTTTTCGAAGTCAAAATGATTATTAAAAAAAAAAAAATGTGTACCCTAGAAAATGAGTATTTCGGGAGAATCACCCTTATATATCCGAAGGGTTTGAGGAAAGGGAGCAGCAGGTGTTCTGGACGGAAATGTAAGGATACGAGAGAAGGGTCCTCGATAATATCCGAGGCATTATTGCACCCGAGGAAAAGGATCTCCTTCGCGTTTTTCCTCGAGGCTTTTTGCTCTCTGATACTGTAATCAGTCTCGGGGAGGCTTGACCCCGCGTTGTCGTTCAGCTTATTGCGTTTTCGCATTCGAAGGTACGGGGGAAAAAAGAAGGGAGGGAGCGAAAAAAGTTTGAACGACGTTTTTGTCATTGAAGATTGCGGGCGATGAATTTGGCGGGAAATTTAAAAAAACGATTTCGAACACAAACACTTTAGAAGCAAAACGAGTACTGACCAGTCCGGAGAAACTGACTTTCTCGGCGAGACCGGCACTGTAACTCTTCACGATGATAAGTCCATCCAGAGTCTGCGTCAACTGCGAAGTCGAACAATCCTCGGGTCCATTGTGCCACCAATCGCCGGTCATTCCCGAAAGATCGATTGTTTCATCCGGCAAAATCCAGGCGTAATCCCCACCGTGCATACCGAGCTTCCAAGCCTTTTAACAAAAGTTTCTCTTTAAGCTCCTTCAAACTCTCCTTAAGAATGTATTGCCTATGGGTCATTCCATGTCAAATCAATCACTTCTGAACACAACCCCTTTCGATTCGGCTGATATTTTTTCCTTTTCTACCCCACTGAAAACATTTTTCAGGAAATTTTCAAATTTTTTTCCCAAGCCAAAAAAAGGTTTTTTTCAAATAGCTATAACTTCTTCAAAAATTGACTAATTGGGATGTTTTTTTTTCAAAATGTTTGTCTTTGAATTTCCGAAAAAAAATTCACAAAAATTTTGAGATATTAAAATTCATGAAATTTTTCACTTTTCCGAGAATAATCATCTTTTTCTCGAAGTTCGCCATTCTTATTTTTTTTGTTCACTCACAAAATACTTCGATCGATTCCGCAAAAAATGCCGCCCAACATGGAGGAGGCCGACTTTTCCTTCAATTTTCACTTCACTACAATTTTTACTTTTTCGAGGATTACCACTTTCAATTTTTTTTTCTCCTCAATTTTTAGAACTCTGAGGTCCTTTATAAATTCTCAACATTTTCCAGAGTGGTGTTTTGTGAAATTAGCCCAGCTGGGAAATTTTTTTTTTTCATTCGATAAAAAAAAATAGAACGAAATGTCGGCCCACTCCATGCTGGACGGTATTATTTTTAGAATTGATCAAAGTATTTTTTGAGTGAAAAAAAATTACAAAAGGCAATTACAAATTACAAAGGTAATTCAAGAAAAAGATTTTAATATCTTAAAATTTTTTTGTATTTTTTTCAGAAAGTACGTTAAAAGATGAAAATTTTGAAGAAAAAAAACGTCCGAATTAGTGAATTTATGAAGAAGTTAAAACTATTTGAAAAAGCTTTTTTTTTGGGTTGGGTAAAAAATTTGTACAAATTCCTGAAAAATCTTTTTAATGGGGTAGAAAAGGAAAAAAAAATCAGCCAAATCGAAAGGGTTTAAAAGTAGTTGATTCGACATGAAATGCCCCATATACCGTCCTAGCCAACCATTGTATCTGATTGAAATTTCCGTACTTTGTGGTACAATAAAATTTTTAAAAAATTCAGCAACATTTGGCATGCCATAAACAACAATTATCGATAATAATATTAATAATATTGCCCAAAAGTTATTAATAAATTGTTCAAGCAAATAATTATTCAACAATGTTTCTGTAAGTTCTTTTGTTTCTTAAACAAATCGAATGCGTTAATTTTTCTGAACGCATATGAATTTTTTCAGAATTTTCTCTCTATTTTAAAATTCCCGTTTTTAAATTTTTAGAATAGCTGTATTAATGTATTTTTTGGCCTAGTGTCTTTGAAAGTTTTTAAAGCTGACGATATACCTATATGCAAAAACATATCCAAAATTTACCATTTTTTGTTCAGAATGTTTTTTTTTAAATTTCAAAATAGAGAAAAAATTCTGCAAAAATTCATATACGTTCAGAAAAATTAGGGCATTCGATTTGTTTAGGAAAAAAAAGAACTTACCGAACAATATAATTTTGTTTGATGCAGTTTAAATTCATCGCAATTGAATGAAATTCTGATTATCCTTCATGTTGCTCTATCAGCGGGAATATTCTTTTTTTTCATCACAAATTGACGAAAAATATGTTTCAAGCAATTTAGAGAAATCGTTCTGCGATTCAACTTGAGCTTTTCTTATTCAGAGGTAATCATATTTTATTAATCGCCAGAAATGTCGATTGCTGTCGATGAATTCAACTCGTTACATACATTCTTATTATTCTCGATTTTGGTTAATCTGCTTATTGTAAAATGACTTTTTTGATGTGACTTTTCCAAAAATTTATTTGCATCGCTTTTGACGAACCGTTTTCAGATTTGTCTTGAGGTTTTTCAAAAATTGAAGGTACTCGTTTTATACCAAATTTTTAATTAAAATTAAAAATAAAATTAAAGTTTAGTTTTAATTAAAATTCTATTAATTATCATTAATATAATTACATATTGATTACCGTTAATTATATTGTTATTTAATTACAACTCTAATTGTCCCTGATTTTCATTAATTTGCAAGAATATTCCTGTATAGATGAAGACTCGTTTGAGCATTATAGATTTACTTTTTCCGTGACAAATTTTCACATAATTTATTTCCATCCATTTACATGAAAGAACCGTTTTGGCAAACTTGAGGTTTAAAAAAAATGAGAGGTACTAACTTTACACTAACTTTTCAAAGTCTTCATTACAATTAAATTAATAATTATTAATATAATTATATCGTTTATTTCGTATTACATAGTTTGAGAATTATAAATTTTCACAGAATTTCGATCGATTCAGACAAATTATTTGGAATTTAACTTTGTCCTCCATTCAGAGATGGAGCAGGTTGGGGCACAACGGGCCCTTCAAAAATTTGTAAAAAAAAAACCTTTTTAGTTTCATGTCAAATTATCATAAATTTGATGTGTTGACTCATTCTTAGGCCGAACCGCGATACCTGAGACATAATGGACCACCCTAAAAAATTAGGTCAGCATTTTTTTTTTCTTCAAATTATGATGAATTTTATGAATTCATCTTAGGCCGATGCACAACATCCGGGGTAAAATGGACCATTAAAAAAATAAAAATTAAATCATTTTTATCAAAATTGAAAAATTTGTAAAAGAAAACAAAATAATCTATTATCCACAAAATTAAAAACAATTTTATTTGGGTTAAAAAAAACAGAAGTTATTTATGATTTAACGAATTTTTAATTAATCTCTATATTTTTGTATGTCAAACAAACCAACAATGACATTAATTATGATTTATGGAAAACAATTTTTTAAGTTAAGAATTTTTTTTTAAATCATTTTTTTAGAGGGGGGCCTCGTGCATCAGCCTCCCCTAAGCGGTTTCATACCAATTTTTACAAATTTCAACAGCTCTGAATGGAACTCACCGATGCATTGATAAATTCGATGGATCGAAATGAATGCGAATTATCCGTGATTCAATCAACTCGAATATTCGTTTCTCGATGGAGAGACGCGTTTGGCCATAACAGGGTTACTTTTTTCACCACAAATGTTATTTCGGGGTAATCATTGATATAAATTGCATTGGTCAATCGACAAATTGTATCTCACCTCGCAGAACAATCGAGGCGCGAGACCAGGCGAGAAGCTGCCGATAATTATCCTCGTGTCTAGCTCCTGCAAACGATCAGTAAACACGCACAAAGGTAACTATTGAATTTTAAATATTTAATGATCATCGATGTCTATCAGATGCCAATACTCAATCTGATGGGAAAATTCAATTGGTCGTATGACTGAAGGGTGTAACATGATCGATGAGTCAACTAAATTATTACAAAATGCACAAGCACATGCATCCCTATATACGGGGCATTCCACGTCAAATCACGCGGTCATCGGCCTGACCCCCTCGGATTTTGATGTCCAATGAATTGTGGATTTCGTTTGGCTTAAAATATGACTTCATTTTTTTAGAAATTTTTATTTCATTTTTTAGGTGTTGCCCGAGCTAAAAAATCATTAAATTGAGGGAAAACATAAAGAGGGGCCTTTTTTTAAATTAATGAATTTTTTTCACAGAAACTAGGGCCCAGAACAGATATTTTCGTCATAGTTCGATAATCGGCCAAAAATAATAACTAATTTTTCTTCTTGTATTTTAATTTATATTTTTTTGTAATTTCTTATTTTGATTGTTTCTCGCAGTGAGAATAACAACAACAAAAATATTTATTGAGTGAAACTTGATTTTTTTTTGTTTAAGAGTGAAACGACTACATTTTTCGAAAATTTATCCGCCGAATGCCCCATATATATATACTATGTGCAATAGATAGACGATTCGAAGAGGTCAGAAGGTCGTAAAGGGTCAGATACGTGACATCCGTCTGTCCTCTTGGCCTCTCACTCTCGTTCCATACATCTCTCTCCCTCACTCCCTCTTTGTCTACATATATACAATGCAACGTTGTTCCTCCGATTGTAACACACAGATCCCGTATCTACATACTGTATATGGGGCATTCCAGCCGAAATTAAACGTTTTTGCGCTTGACAAAAGCTTTTTCGAGGCTCTGAGATTCATCAATGATCTTTACTGAAGACAAATGTCCAAGAAAAAACTTTTCAAATCTTTGAGGTAGCTCCTTTTTTTAAGCCGGAAAAGCATTTCTTCCGTCGAAAATTATACGATTTTACGCGAAAGAGCCCATACACACAGATTTTAGGGTTGAAGCACGCGCACGACGAATTTACGATGACGCGATCTCTATGCGAGGGACAAACGGATCCAAAGCCCAATGATCGTTCACGGTTTATTTCTATGCCAGAGTTTCTCGCTCTTTCGTTCTTTGAATACGCAAAGTCTGCTATTTAGCAGAGATTTGTTATTTAGTCTAGAAGCATCCCACGCGGATTAGGGTTCATGCAAAACTCGTTCTTTGTAAAGTATGGAAACATTTCATGAAAACCCGATTGTTAACAGAAAAAGCCGATTGTTATCGGGAAAACCGGATTTCTTCGAATTTTTCAGGGTGTTTTAATTTGTCTGAAAATCATTCATTCATTTTTACTCCATTCACTGCTCTTCCATCTAAAATGCTAAGACATTTTGTTCCCATGATTTTCCGAATTTTTTTGGCATTTCAAAATTTTTCGATATTTCCGAATTTTTTAAGTTCTCCGAATGTTTCAGGTTTCCCCATAGTTTGGAGTTTTATAAACCCGACCCGATCCCGACCAGACCGTGACTGGATCCCGACCCGACCCCGACTCGATCCCTACCGTATTCCGACTGGGTTACTGCCAGATCCTGACCGGGTCCCTACTGGATTTCTACCAGATCCCGACTGAATCCCTACCGGATCCCGACTCGATCCCTACCGAATACCGGCCTGAATAACGGAAGCCCAATTTTTTCAAACAGTAGCTTTCATCGAAGATCCACATGCGTAGTGACTTTTTTTGATGCGTTGCTTTTTGGATTTCCATCCAAGAATTCCGTGTATGGAGAATGGATTATTAATATTATACAAAATAACGTTACTCACCTTCAAAGTACGAAGTTGTTCCTTGTAATCATTCTCGCCGAATGTAATGGTAGCGGCACACGTGATGTTTGCTTGTTCCAATTCCGTCACCAGGTCGTTCACGGCCTGTGGAATGGGAAAACAATGAAACGTAGAGAGAAAGCCCATGAATAGCTTTTCGGTGATAAAATCCCATATGCTTTCTTCTGCACTGGAAAACATAGGCAGGCATCCCCTGGCAGAGGTTGGTAATTTTCGAAATCGTTAAGGTGGGACTCCATTGAAATGCTTTCCGAAAACACGATGGAGCCAGTTCCACGGAATTTACAGCTGCGCTTGGAAAAGCGATGGAACAATTTCGCGTTTTCCCTCCGTTCGTTTATTAACGCTTAAACGTTCCGAGATTGCGGAGAACGATTTTTTTCACCCCTCTGCCCTTAATTAAATTGGCCTCGGGTATTGAGAAACGCTCATTTGATTCCTTCGCGGGCGTTTAATGAACTAAATTACCAATTCACTCCGCAAGTATTCAAAAAAAAAGAGCACTTGTTTTGTTACGAAAAGACCATTTTTCATCTCGATAGAGAATATATTTAAATTACTACCACCGAGGGGCAAATATTTCCATAGCTGATTCGAAGAGAGGTTTTCGCTTTTTTACTTAATTTACCAGTGAATACATGTCGCCATTTTGCGACAATGCTGTTACGGTGTCCCAGCCGAAATACTTGATTAGCGATATTCTTGCTGGATTGTGACTGGAATCGGGCGCCACGGTTCTCATGAAAAGTGGAAATTCCTTCGGATCTGAGAGTGCTGGTGCCGTGGAGCCGAATGAGACCTGTACGATGTTCCAGTAGGGAACAATTTTTGCGAGTGTCTCCGTTACTTCGGAACACGCTGTGCCCAACAATAGTGGCATTAGCGAGGTGTTCTTTGATGTGTAGAGGGCGTGAAAAAAACGATCGACAGCTACTCCAGGATCGCACTAAAAAAATTGAGAAAAAGCAATGAAATATTATTTTATATTGAGGATTTTATATTGCCTATGGGGCATTCCAAGTGAAATCGTGGAGTCATTTCCCCCGGGTCATCAGATCCTTGCATAACTTTTTTTTCGCATTGAGTCCGCTTCAAAAACAGCCAAATTTTTAAAAAGAATTTTCTCGCCACTCCCTCAGGTGGCGCAACGATCGTTTTTGTGTAAAAAAAGGATAACTAATAACTGAAAAAACACCATTTTTAAAATTCTGCAATTTTTCTACAGATTCTGGGTCATAAATAAGTAATATCTATCATGATTAGAAAGTGGGATGCGGCTGCCTAATTTTTTTTATAACATTTTTTTAGTTTCTATAATAAAATTAAAAAATTAGTTCCTCATATTCCTTACAGGAGTAATAAAAAATGACTAATAAAACATGACTTGAAAAATTTTAATATTTTGAAAAATATGCAAAATATCAAAGTTTTCCAATACATGTTTTATTTTTATTTTATTTTTTTACTCATGTACGGGGTATCAGGAATTAATTTTTTAATTTTATTTTGGAAACTGAAAAAAAGATAATTATAATTAAAAATATGAGGCAGCCACATCCCGTACTTTCTAATCATGGTAGATATTACTTTTTTTTTACCCAGAATGTGCGGGAAAAACTGCAGATTTTTAAAAATTGTGTTTTTTCAGTTATTCCTTTTTTACACAAAAAAATTTGGCTGTTTTTGAAGTGGAATCAATGTTTAAAAAAAAGTTATGCACGGACCTGATGACCCGACGGAAATGCCTCCACGATTTCACTTGGAATGCCCTCTATACTGTATAGAGCCCTATACCTAGCCAAAAATTGTATCTGATTGAAATTTCCGTACTTCGTAAAACATTAAGCGCAGGGTAAGGTTTTTAAACTTTTTTTTTTTGCATTTTTTAATTATTTTTTTTTCTGAATGTACAATATGTCGAGAGTATTGTATATAAATTTCAAGTTTGGAAGCAACTTCAAGTCCCTTTGTTACCCCAAATTTCTTTCTCCTTCTATGGGTCTTTGAAAGTGTATGAGCAGACCTTATAAATATTGTATATTTTCGGGTACATCGTATATAAATCAGTTTACAGGCACACTTTCTGCCGAGCGGTAGTGTACAGAGACGCTAAAATTTTGTGGAAGTTTTCCATAAATTTTCGTTTGTGTTTGTTCGCTTGTAGCTGTATTTTCACTCGTTTAGTGTTTTTTTGTGATAAATTTATTTATTTGCAAAATGCCAAAAAAAAGTGACAAGACAAGATCGGTAGGAAAGTGGTAATATTGTGGGTCGACCGAGAAAAAAATCTTTCCCAAAACGCGGAAATGATGATGAAGAAGCGTCCAGCGCGTCGCATGAAAAAAATAAAACTGAGTACTAATGAACACTTAGAGCAAGATTTAGAGAAACATTACGGAATTATAGACTTCCTTTTAGTATTTTCAACTATATATACATTAGTGAAGTGCGTTAAATGTAATGAGAAAATGTGTTTTCGCACATGCAAATCCGAAGGTATAGCCTTCAAAAGCAAAGTGTCATGCGAAAAATGCAAAGCGCCTCGGTATGTTCGGTCTATAGTGAAAGAGTGAAAGAAGGGACAAGGCAATCGCATTATGAAGTGAATCATCGTTTTGCTTTCATCATGCGTGTGTTAGGCCAAGGCTTAGCTGGATGTAATAAGTTTTGCGGTTTGATGGGTTTAGCGGAATCTTTCTTATCAAAACCAAGCTATGACACGCATATACAGAAGATACGAATGACTGTAAATAATGTTACGAAAAGATTTTTTGTTGCTGCTGTAAAAGAAGAGAAAGAGGAAACATGCAAACGAATAACGTACAAAATACTAACGAATTAACAGTATCAGGTGACGGAACGTGGAAGAAACGTGGGTTCACTTCGCTATTCGGTGTCTCTTCTTTGATCGGTTACTACACAGGAAAGGTTTTTGAGGTGTTTGTCAAGAGTCCTTACTGCCACCAATGTAAAACGTGCGAAAATAAGCTAGATATTGCCGAATTCGGAGAATGGTACGAAGAACACATCAACAGCGAAAACTGTAAAATGAATCATATTGGTCAATCAGGTAACATGGAAGTAGACGCCATCATACAGATGTTCAAACGGTCCTCATAATATTTTGGAGTGATGTTTAAAAATGATATAGGAGATGGCGACTCGAAAACCTACAGTGGTCTGGTAAATTCTAAACCGTATGGTGAAGATTTCACGATAAATAAGAAAGAGTGCATAGGACATGTGCAGAAAAAAATGGGTACACGTTTACGCGGACTAGTGAAAACAACTGTGGTCGATAGTGAAATGATCGACAAATTGACCGTATATTATGGACTGGCTATCCAACGCAACTACGATTGTGTAAAAAAAATGAAAAATCCGATTTGGGTGACATACTATCACTACTGCTCGACAGACGAGAAACCACAGCACGACAAATGCCCGAGCGATGAGGACTCTTCGTGTGAATGGCAAAAACCGGCAGCTGTATATACTCTGGATTCATTCAAACACAGCTACAGTGCTCTACCTACCCATGTAACAGAAGCCATAAAGCCAATCTATGAAGATTTGAGCAAGGACGCACTTTTGCAGCGGTGTCTTGGAGGTTTTACGCAAAATAACAACGACAGCTTTAATCAACTTATTTGGAAAATCTCTCCAAAATTAGTAGGTGGTACTGCAACCGTTATTGAAATTGCAGCAAATGTAGCAGCTTGCATTTTCAATGAGGGATCTTTTGCTCTATTGTCCTTTTTCAATGAAATGGGCCTCACTACAGGCCCAAGCTCACCAGTAGGCTCACCTGTGGGCGCGCCTATCTGATGAACTACGAATAACCAGAGCGAACGAACAAACTGCACGCACAATTAAAGAGGGTAGAATTCAACGTAGACAAGAGCAAAGAGATGCATTGGACACCCTGAATGACAGTGTTTCACTGTATGGATCTGGCATTGATGATTCTGTGTAAGTATACAAATTCATGCTCTTTTATTGATGCTTAATTTTGGATGTTTGAGTATAAAAAACTTTAAATCGATTTTCCCGAAAACGTCATTTTTGAAGTTCGTGAACATTAGAACTCAAAATCTACTTAACAGATCGTTTTGAACCACACAGCAATGTGAAGTCTGAATCAATTGCTGTAGATTTCTTATGTAAGATGTGGACATCCGAATACATTTTCCGAAAGACATCTTAATGAGTTTAGAAAGTAGTCAAATGCGCCACTTTATGGAATGATTTTGATATCTGTGAAAAGTGAAGATAACTTCTTCAGACTTCTCAAAAAAGATGTCGTAAAGACTACTATAACGAGATTTCTTCACAAGACATCGTCAAGATAACTTTTTGAGGGTTTCTTTAAAATTATTAAAAATTAATTTTTTTCTCATTTCTATCGTTTGCAAAATTTTTTAATACGTATTTTTATTTATTTACATAGTTACTGGACTGACTGTATTAAAAAAAATTAGAAAAAAACTCAATTCATCATTTGAATTTCATCTGCCTCCACGGGGCACAGTGGGGCCAAATCCCAAAAAGCTGGCCAAAAGTCGAAAGCGTTATAAATTCGGCTGAAAGTCAGTACTCGGGGGTTTTTGGGGTCACTGACTATGAATCTGAAGTCAAAATTTGAAATAATAACAAAATGGCGGATTTGAAGTCTCAAAAAGCTCGCAAAAAGTCAAAAGCGTCATAAATTCGGCTGAAAGTCAGTACTCGGAGGTTTTCGGGGTCGCTGATTATGAATCCGCAGTCAAAATTTGAAATAAAAACGAAATGTCGGATTTAAAATCCCAAAGAGCTGGAAAATAGTCGAAAGCGTTATAAATTCGGCCGAAAGTCAGTACTCGGGGGTTTTCGGAGGCGTTGATTACGGTCCATAGAACTCAATACATTAAACTCTCTGATATTCTCTCCCCTCTGGGGCTTAACCATATAACTAAGAGGCATGTGAGGGATTCTCTGTCAACTCAGCCACAGGTTTCGGTAGAAAAAAAAATTAATTTGTGTGTTTTTATTTTTTTACCCTAGAACCTCGATCTGTGTCACTCTAGTGATCTTTTCGCGATATCGTCAGATATACTGAAAGACTAATTTTTTCAGTCAAAAAAGTGGCCTTTTTTGAATAAAAAAATAATCATTCTATTTTTTGGTAAAAATCAGCGTTACCGGAACGTAAAAACTATTTCAAATATTCCGCTCGAATGCTAACACAAAACTACAACTTTTATGTGCAGACATTTTTTTTCAATTACTTCAAATTTCCGAGATATATTCATTTGGAAAGAAAACGGCGATTTTTAAAATTTTTAATTTAAAAATGTGAAGAAATTCACAAATTAGTAGCACTTTAATATAACCAATTATGGGGCACATCTGAGATGGTCGAAAAAAAGTGGCTGGGTTGACAGAGAATCCCTCATATATAGATATAGCGCTTTCCAACTCGACCGACCGCGACACGCTGTTTGGATGGGTGCCAATGTATTTCAGTGTACAATGAAGACCGCAATAAAATTCAAGAAAAAGATTCAATTCAAGAAAGACATTCCGCGTCGTTAATGTACGAAATTCAGAAAACTATGTTTTATATTGCAAAAACTCGTAGCAATGACACGCGCGCAACTAAGCGCAGCCATTTTCGATGTTTTCCATTCAATAATACATCCATCTACAACATGTGATAGGTCAGCTCGTGGAACACTGTGGAACTTATCAATTTTTCTCTACGTTTTTAGAATTTTCACTTGTAATTTTCCGTGAATTTTCGTACAAATGATTCATTTTATTATTATCACATGAACTATTATTATCAGGTTTCAGTTACACAATGATTTTCTACTTACTTTCAGCTGTTGATTCCATTCGAAAAAATTCGAATCGGATATATTGTAAAGTTTTGGCGTCCTGTTTAATAGAGCGTTGAAATGGTCATTTACTGCACGACGCGTCGAGCTCGCTCGAGGGCTCCCTTTCAACTGCCGTACAAAAGCAGGTATAAGGGCTGATGCCAAGAATTTGACCTTCGGACTCTTCCCCCACCTAACCCACGACTAAAAATTACCGATACTTAAACTTTATTTTTCGACTTTTGGCCAGCTTTTTGGGATTTGGCCCCACTGTGCGGGGATTCGAACCTGCGACCTGCCTATCTATCCTACTTACGAACCTAACACGCTACCTATTACGCTACCGACTACTTATGCATTCTCTTTACTTATATGTGATATATCAGTGGCAAAATCCCAGAATATAAACGATTCCGATATGTATCCGAACAAATATTATCACGTAGTTCATCTGGATATGCGATTTCTAATAACGTTTTAATATTCATTCCGAAGATCTCTTAAGGGGAGAGTAAACCCCCTCCTCCGCCTTTCCGCTCTCGTATGTGCGAGAGAGATAGAGCTAAAACTTTTAACACATTTTTCTCGGAGATGGCTTGATGAAATAAAAAAAGAATATAGTGGGGCCACCTGTACACATTAATTACGTAGGCGACCCCGCTAATCTTTTTTCATTTCATCAAGCCATCTCCGAAAAAAATGCGTTAAAAAGATGTTGAGTTTATGGTGACCTTTTTACACTCTTCTTAGAAGAGTTACACTTATACTTTTCTTAGAAGATTTACACTTACACTTTTCTTAGAAGAGTTAAACTTACACTCTTCTAGAAGTAGTCTTGAAAAAGAGTTCGCAAGGTAGTATTTCTGGCTTTGTATTCCAAACGAGGAACTTTAAACCATAAACAATTAGAAATGTACATTATGGATAAATCGTATCTGGGACGCGATACTCATGCGGCTGCAATGGCCCAATTTGACGAAGACATACGAAAAGCCGTGGACCATTTTCTTAGCAAATACGCAGTGGCGCAAGCTTGGCAATTCGTTGCCACTGAACACATTATGAGCTCGCCAATAAATTGTCTCGTGGGCACTTTGGACTTTATATACACAACGGAATCAATCGAAACCCAACTCAAACAACACTATGCTAATAATAAAAACGATAAAAATTTTTGTTTACAATTGTGTTTGGGCGATTGGAAGTTTTTAAAGGAATCGATAAACGATAAAAGTTATGGTGCTAAGAATTGCACACACGAATTGTCACATTATCGCGACACTAAACTGTTTCGATATACACTGCAATTGAACATTTATCGAAAAATATTATTGTGTTTATGGCGCGTATTTGACTGGCCCATTGACATTGCCATTGATACTCTCAGTCTTGTTGTGTTCAATTACAGCAACAATTCGTACGAAATACACAAGGTATCCATATTATCGGACAACATTATGAATATGGTATTTCAAAGAGCCCTCGTCACCGCCGACGAACGCAAGCGTACGAAGAAAAATAATGTGTATGCGCTAAAAAGTGTATAGACGTTTTTCCTGCTTTGGGCCTCCAAGCTGAAACGGCATTATAAGACATTGTTGTAACAATTATGAATTCTTTTCAAGATGTCGGTGAAGAAATATTGCGCGAAATTGAAGCTCCCCACTCTTCGTATGACTCGCAAACATTTCTATTCAAAGTATACAATAAAACGCACCTGATGTTATTGGATGATGAGATTTTAACGTGTCCCCTAATACCCGTACCCATCCGTAAACAGTATATTACATTTAAACGCCATCGCAATGAGAAAAAAATTAACGCTGCTCAGTATCGACAAGTGTTGCAGTTTTATAGCCAATATCGAAAAAATACCTTGGAATATGCAATAATAATACAATTTGTTAGCTTGGCCGCAGAAAGATTTGGCGACAAAATGTCGGATTATAATGTAAATAAAAATTTTATTTATGCATCCAAATTTTTGGCCTCCTTTACCGCAACATATCCCAAAAAACGATCCTACGATTTATTAATCTTGAAGAAAACTATGAACCAGACGAGCCTCGATAACGTTGGGGATACTTTACTCGTTCAAATGGCACTAGAGTTTGTAAATGAATTGGCTATAGAATTTCTCAGCACCATAATGAATAGTACAATTTTAAACAAAGAAGAAATTGATTTAACCGAAAGACTATTGGAGGACAACGACACGTTAGATGCGCAATACGAAGATAACTACTATAATGATATTAAAGAAGAAGAAAACGACAATTTTCCTGCAAAATCTGTAATAAATTCCCAACTCGATGATATTGAAGAAATGTCGGAATCGGATGTAGAATGCTCGTCACATCATTCGTCTACCTGTACATCAGCATCGTCCACAACATCACTGTCCGACGACTGCGCAGATTCTAATAACAAAATAATAACGACTGCCATTGTTGAGAGACCTATGTCGCCGATAGAGGCTTTGTCTCCTCTTTCATCTCGACAAAGTTCATTTAGTTTTAGCGCTTGTGAAAACATCGCCAATACAAATACTACTACTACTACTACTACTACGGTCGCCGACAATATATCCACGATGGAAGATAATTCTTTTTTGTTGGCAATAGAGAGATAAATAAAAATGCAATTTACGAGCAAATCAATTTAATTCCCGGTCTCGAATGACGACTCAACTGAAATTTTTTTTTTTCGTTGCGGCACATCATTTGGGTTTATTTGTATCTCAACCTCGGGGTCGTCACTCGTGACCAGGCGCGGTCTCGAATGACGACTCAGTCATTAATTAAATTTTTTATTCATACACGTCCTACTCGTTCGGCGGTCGAAGAACGACTGATCAACATTTTACCCCCCGCACCCCCGCGCAGCCGATCGACCAATCACGAGCCGGCATTTCATCCCCACCACCCGCTCACCTATATAAACAGAGATGCTCTCGCGCGCGACTCATTCTCCTACAGTTATCCAGAGAGTAAAGGAGGATGAGCTCCGCGCTCATCCAGTGAAAAACAGTAGAAGATGCCTTCCGGAGAATTAAATACAGTATATACAGTATATACAGTATACCAATAAAAATTTTTTTTCAGAGCCCCCCGCTCCAGATTTAATTTTTTTTAAATGAAAAAAAATATTTCAATGAATCCGCTAGTCTGTGACGTCACGGCTCATAGGGAACCTGTGCTGCGTGTGGTACGGTCACGAATGACGACTCTCAGTTGTAAATAATTTTTTTTCAGAGCTACCGCTGGAAAAACTTTTTTTTTAAAATGAAAAAAAATATTTCAACGAATCTGCTAGTCTGTGACGTCACGGCTCGTAGGAAACCTGTATCACACTGATCACGGTCACGATGGGATTTCAAGATGGTCTTTTTGCAAGCCCATCCTGTTTTGCATATTTTTTATTTTATTTATTTGGGTTCAAAAACGAATCCGCTAGTCTGTGACGTCACGGCTCGTAGGAAACCTGTATCACACTGATCACGGTCTCGATGGGATTTCAAGATGGTCTTTTTGCAAGCCCATCCTGTTTTGCATATTTTTTATTTTATTTATTTGGGTTCAAAAACGAATCCGCTAGTCTGTGACGTCACGGCTCGTAGGAAACCTGTATCACACTGATCACGGTCTCGATGGGATTTCAAGATGGTCTTTTTGCAAGCCCATCCTGTTTTGCATATTTTTTATTTATTTGGGTTCAAAAACGAATCCGCTAGTCTGTGACGTCACGGCTCGTAGGAAACCTGTATCACACTGATCACGGTCTCGATGGGATTTCAAGATGGTCTTTTTGCAAGCCCATCCTGTTTTGCATATTTTTTATTTTATTTATTTGGGTTCAAAAACGAATCCGCTAGTCTGTGACGTCACGGCTCGTAGGAAACCTGTATCACACTGATCACGGTCTCGATGGGATTTCAAGATGGTCTTTTTGCAAGCCCATCCTGTTTTGCATATTTTTTATTTTATTTATTTGGGTTCAAAAACGAATCCGCTAGTCTCTGACGTCACGGCTCGAGCGCCACAATTCCTCCAAAAAATTAAATAAATTATTTTTAATAAATATTAAAGAGGGGGGGGGGGCAAGAAGCTAATAAAATAAAATATTCAAAAATCCGCCCAATATAATTATATTTTTATTCGAGCGAGGGCGTCAGCTTGGGGAGCTTCTCTCTCTTACTTCGTTACAGTATGGACAACCGAGAGAGAATAGGTCGCGCGCGAGACCATCCCTCTTTATATAGCCCCCGGTGGAATACTCGCTTGTGATTGGTCGAGAGCACGAAAAGTGGTGGGGGAAGGGAAACTGGTTCATTCGCTCCCCGACCACCGTAGCCAGAAGACGTATTTTTTGCTTTTTTCACAAATCTTTTTTTATTATTTTATTTTATATTCTTTTATTTTATTCTTGGTTCATGTCAATCTAACTACGTCTAGTCGGCTAGTACTGAACAACAAGTTAATATACTTGTTCATTGTAATTGTTACTCCTGTTAAGACCAATTAAAACGCTCAAGTTCGTCAAGTTGACTACGTCCAGTCGGCTAGTACTGAACAACAATTTACGATCAAGGCCATTGTAATTATTACTCTTGTTTTTTGATATAGATAATACTTATGGTGTATGTTCCTATAGATATGATCACGATAGTAGGGTAGTATCGGATAAATAAAAAAAGAGTATATTAATTGTTTAGAAAAAAAATTGTTTTATTGAGATGATTCAGGTGTTACAATCAATAGAGTTTCCGTGTGCTCGGACAAGTGTAGAGCGCAATTCTCCTTTAATATGTCATTTATCGTATTGACTATGTCGTCGTCGGTGTACACGACCACCAGGTCGTCTACCTCTGCTTGCCGCCACAGCCTCTGGCAGCCACCGCCACCCGTCACCATCGTCGAATCGATGCCATCGTCGACAATGACGCGTAAAATGTTTCCTCGCGCCAGCCATTTCAGATTGCGCAGGCGCAACTTGACGCAATTACCAATGTCGACCGAGTGCGCCAGTCCGTGCCACTCCCTCACCAGCTTGGCAGTCGAATTTTTCTTGAGCACCGCATTTATCGCCTTGTTGAAGCTCTCGCGTTGACGCCTCACAATGTACCACTCGAGCGTCGGCCGCAAAAATATCAACGCCAAGCACCGATCCTTACCGCGATTGATGGGCTGCGGCGCTACGAGTGGCGCAATCTCTGTACGCAATGGATCAACCACTTCGGTGCGTATACGCTTGCGCATAGTGTCCAGCTTGGTGGACACCGTCAAATGACGCTTCTCTGCTCGCTGTCGCTCCTCTTCCGCCTTGAAACGCTCTTGCTCGGCTTTCATGCGATCCTCTTCCGCCTTTATGCGATCCTGCTCGGCTCGTTCAATTTCGCGATCGGCATTCGATTTTACCTGCAACACCAAATCTTTCAGCTCGCACACCGACTGCGTCAATTGATTGTTTTGCGCGCTAATCAGCTCGTTGCGATGCTCCTCGTAATACTTTTCATACTTGATGTACTGCATCGAGATGTGCTTGAGAAACGAGTACAATTCGCGTATTTCTTGGGCTTTGCGACTCCGCATCTGCATCAGCAGCGACTCGAAATCCAGCGTGTCCATGACAATGTAGCGCTTCTTCCGATAATTCGCATCTTCTATTTCGTCATACTTTAAATGCGGATTCTTCTTCAACAACGACAGAAAATTGCTTTTCATATGTTTATATTCGCCAGAATAACCACACCAAGCCAACAGTTCTTCATCAATTAGAATTTTTTTATCTATCGTCATGCTCCAGAAGAAGGCGTTGCGATGGTCGTTGTTAATGTCGATTCCAAATTTCTCGCACACCTCCCCATATGACAGCTTCAACGGGGTTATCCATTTCCTCACGTCCTGCTCCGACTTTAATAAACTCAAAGACAACGACATTATTGTTATGACTCAAGGAACAGATTGAGACTGAGGCCTGCTATAAGACGACCGCCCTTATATACCCGGCAAAGGAACAGATCGAGGCTGAGGCCTGCTATAGACGACCGCTCTTATATGTCCGGCAGAGGAACAGATTGAAACTGAGGCCTGACCGTCCTTATATACCCGGCAGAGGAACAGATCGAGGCTGAGGCCTGCTATAGACGACCGCTCTTATTTACCCGGCAGAGGAATAGATCGAGGCTGAGGCCCGCTATAGACGACCGCTCTTATATACCCGGCAGAGGAACAGATCGAAGCTGAGGCGTAAAAACTTTTTCGTATTTTTGATATTGCGACACGATATATTTAAGAGTAGAATATAACCTCCTGACTTCAATGGCTTTGGGACTTCTCATTTGCATCAGCAGCGACTCGAAATCCATCGCCTCCATGACAATGTAGCGTTTTTTGCGATAATTGACATCTTCAATTTCGTGGTACAAAAAATTTGGATTTTTTTTCAACAACGATAAAAAATGACATTTCATATTTTTGTATTCCCCTGAATAACCACACCAGGACAACAAATCGCCGTTAATTAAAACATGTTTGTCTAGCGCCAAATTCCAGAAAAAGGCATTTCTCTTGTCATTTTCCACGTCAATGCCAAATTTCTCGCACACTTTTGTCAAGGGTAATAATTTATCGGTGCAATAAAAGTCGGCAGGCTCGCAAACGTTCATTTTGTAAAGGTCCAAAGTATTTTTTTCCGCGTAGTTCTTCTCGATTGCTTTTCGTTTTCTAGTCCTCGAACAGGAGCAGCACTCGTCGTCTTCGCCGACAACGACCGACGCTGAAGAAAAGGTAAATTCTTGCGTTATTATAGTTAAATCGGCGTCGTCCAATATAAACCACTCGCGTTTGTTTTGTTCACGACAACGCTTGGCGGCAAAGATTCCATGTAGCCGACGCTCGAGCTTTGAGGGGCAACGTGCCGTTGTAGTCTGTACCGCGAAAAAAGCCAGCTCGTCGATGGGCATGTATTGATTAAATTCACGTAAACGAGATTCTATGGGTGCCATGGTATAGCCAATTTTGTAGATTTTTCTCTCCAACAAAAAAGGATTAGTAACAAGGTAAACGGTGCCGGTGCAATGAGACAACATGATTGGGCGACTTTTACATTAAAAATGTAAAAGAAATCGATGCGTGGGCGGCATTTATACATTTTCCGAGAGACGACAATGGCGATTTTCAATTTCGTATAAAACAAATTTATAATATTTTACCAATTTAGGCAAATGTAAATCTATCAAATCGTTAATTAGAATAGACATTTCAATATAATTATACTCGTCGGCGTAGTATTTCAAGACTTTCAGTAAATTTTCATCTACTCCTATAATTGAATTGATGTATATTTTCGTAAAAAATAAGTCTTTGCCCGAGCTCGGATCAATTTCTCGCGTATAAAAAAACACATGCGACTCTGAAACATTTTCCACGTTGTACAGTTTAATCACCTTTGGATAATTGCCCGTTTTGTAGCAAATTTTATTGTACTTAGTACGGTCCCGTGGTAGATTTAGTGCAAATTCTGCCATCAAATAATCGCTGGGTGTGTCAAGATATTCGTCGGAAATTTTCATTTTAATCTCCAATGGTAATAGATGAAAGATTGACGACATAATTATTATTGTATGCTATTTTTTTAGCACTACCTGCCAACTGATGGTCAGGGAGAGAACGTATTATAAGGTGATATTATATAAGGTTATATAGTTCGAAAGAAATTAAAAGTTTATATAACAATGGCGGAGACGCGACACGCGACGGCAACTATTGAAAATGCAAAGTCGATTCCACAGATTTGTGTCGATTTAAAGCTGTTGGAACAGTGGCAGACGAATGCCATTGAGGGTACAAAGGGCTTGGACTATCCGCCCGAGTACGCGTCTGACGTTAAAGCCCATTCGGTTTTGCCGGATGGATTGGTATTGAGCGCCGGCCTCAGAAACACTTGGGAATGTTTAAATTATACGAATCAAGAAGTTCGAGATAACACGTCTAGAAATGATTTTGATTGGCGGAGGTATGCTATACCAGTGAATCCGGGCTACCCTCGGGGTCGTCACTCGTGACCAGGCGTGGTCTCGAATGACGACTCAGTCAATAATTAATTTTTTTATTCATACACGTCCTACTCGTTCGGCGGTCGGAGAGCGACTGATCCACATTTTACCCCCCGCACCCCCGCGCAGCCGATCGACCAATCACAAGCCGGCATTTCATCCCCACCACCCGCTCGCCTATATAAACAGCGATGCTCTCGCGCGCGACTCATTCTCCTACAGTTATCCAGAGAGTAAAGGAGGATGAGCTCCGCTCATCCAGTGAAAAACAGTAGAAGATGCCTTTCGGAGAATTAAATACAGTATATACAGTATATACAGTATATACAGTATACCAATAAAAAAATTTTTTCAGAGCCCCCCGCTGCAGATTTAATTTTTTTAAAATGAAAAAAAATATTTCAACGAATCCGCTAGTCTGTGACGTCACGGCTCGTAGGAAACCTGTATCACGCTGATCACGGTCTCGATGGGATTTCGAGATGGTCTTTTTGCAAGCCCATCCTGTTTTGCATATTTTTTATTTTATTTATTTGGGTTCAAAAACGAATCCGCTAGTCTGTGACGTCACGGCTCGTAGGAAACCTGTATCACGCTGATCACGGTCTCGATGGGATTTCGAGATGGTCTTTTTGCAAGCCCATCCTGTTTTGCATATTTTTTATTTTATTTATTTGGGTTCAAAAACGAATCCGCTAGTCTGTGACGTCACGGCTCGTAGGAAACCTGTATCACACTGATCACGGTCTCGAATGACGATTCGCAGTTGTAAATACGAATCCGCTAGTCTGTGACGTCACGGCTAGTAGGAAACCCGTTCTTCGTGTTCTACGGTCTCGAATGACGACTCGCAGTTGTAAATACGAATCCGCTAGTCTGTGACGTCACGGCTAGTAGGAAACCCGTTCTTCGTGTTCTACGGTCTCGAATGACGACTCGCAGTTGTAAATACGAATCCGCTAGTCTGTGACGTCGCAGCTCGTAGGAAACCCGTGCTCCGTATTGTACGGTCTCGAATGGCCATCCAACGAAACCAATCATGGAGAAATTGGCGCATTCGAAGGAGACAACGAAGGAGCAATTAACGCGTGCAAATCATTTTTTTCTTCAGTCGCCATTCGGCATTTGGAAGAATAAGACGTCTTTTTAATTTGTTGAAAAATGTCTCTCGTTCGTAAAGAATTTCAAATTGAGCCAAGCGCGTTATTCGAGTGTTGGGCTTTTGTGCACGAAAATAAAGTGTATATCAAGTTGAAAGAACTCGCAAAACTGTTAAATTATACAAATCCAGAAATGGCATATGCTTTGATAGACGAGGATTTAAAAATAACATGGAAAGATATGCAAAACAGGATGGGCTTGCAAAAAGACCATCTCGAAATCTCAGCAAACTGGCATCCGCAGACTCTGTTCGTGTCCGAACCAGGTGTTTACATGTTGATGGCCAAATCTACGAAACCCGAGGCAAGGAAATTCATGCGTTTCGTGTACAACACCGTCTTGCCGTCTATCCGCAAAACGGGTGCCTACGTCTCGCCAAATATAGAACAAAATCAAATAACAACTTTTATCTCAATGTTAAAACAAAAAGACGAACAAATGATGAAATTATTCGATTCCAATCAAAAGTTAATTAACAAAATGATAGACGAACGTCCCAAAATAGCGGTGATGCCCGACAATGAAGAGCTGAAACATGAATTGCGTATTTACAAAAAAGATACTAGCTACAAATTTATTCGCGCTCAAAAACGAAATATTTCCAAATTGACGAAAAATCTCGATGGCTATTCGTTGGCGTTACAAAAAAATAAAATCCCAAACGGAATCAACGTACTGAACAAACTCAAAGAAAACATTAGGAAAAGTCAATATCGCGCCAAATACAATGAAATTGATACAAATTTGGACGTTGTTGCAATGGTTAACGATGAAATTTTGACGCTCGTATAAACAAATTGCTGCTGGAATGAATTGAAACGGCCATCCAAGTGACGAGGGCAAATATAAAAACAACCTATATTGATTTTTTACCGTCATTCGAGCGTATGCTTTTGTTTGAGTAACATATCTGCGTTAAATAAGTCGCAATGGATAATATCAAACCAATTGTTTGCGAAGAATCGGCCAATGGTATCTCTGTGACGGCTGCGGCGCCGCATATACCCATCATAAAAGACCCTATCCACTACGACAATAATAATAATAAACCTGGAAACAGCAATACAAGGAAACCGCATCGTTATAGGGCTGGCACTGTGGCCCTTCGCGAGATTCGACGTTACCAAATAGGTGGCAATTTACTAATTGGAAAAAATCCATTTTATCGTTTGGTACGCGAGATTGCTCAAGATTTGGATTTGGGCTATGCCTTGAGTTTCCAGAAATCGGCATTGGCCGCTCTACATGAAGCGAGTGAAGCCTACTTGGTAGAATTGCTCAACTTTGCCAATCTGTGCGCGATTAATGCAAAACGTACAACTGTTTGTGCCGAGGACATGAAATTAGCTCGTAAAATACGTGGCGAATATAACGACGACAACAAAACGCCTACTAAAAAAATATGAAAACTTTCAAATGCGTACTAAAAAATGTATTGTATGTATTATTTCAATAAACCCAAATAAATCATGATTTGTAGTATTTTTTTGTATTTCTTGCATTCGTAATTATGGCGGTAGTGATGCGAGCAAGTCAATTTCTAATTTAGAAAGTTTATCCTTTTTATTGGCTAAACATGATTTTATCTTTTCGGCGTTAACGGGCCGTTGAAGGAATTGGCCAATATAATACATGTTATCTTTAAATATATTTGAAAACATGGTATTATACACGTTTTTGAGGTTTTCAATTATTAATAGAGTTTCGGGACTTAACATTTCAATTATACAATTATCAATAGTGCGTTGATCAATGTTTTTATTTTGTTTGAAAGCTTGCTGATCACACCACCAATCCAATGTATCCAGCCAGCCTTGTAGATATTTTTGTATTTTTCCAACTTTGGCCAGTTCATTGTTGTACAAATTTTTAACCGTGTGCCATTCAATGCGTTGACAAAATAACCGTTCGTGTTCATGCAGCAGAAACGCGATATGATTAACGGCGTCATGGTTTTTCGGTTGGACTTCGTCGTAAAGCCGTTTTCTTTGTTGTAAACGCGTATGCAGATACGGAAGATATTGTCTTGAATTGATGCGATGCGGAGCTCCTTCGCTGTGTATATAAAAGATTTCATTTAAGAGCATTTAAGAGCTAAGAGCGTTTAAAACAAAAGTTTTCGTATAATTGACAAATACTCCTAAGATCAACGCCAAGCCAGTAATCAAAGTGATAATATAAAGCATATTCTCTTATCTTTTATACGAAGAGAAAAAAAACAATAATACAAGAATGCCTTCGCTGGTGAAACAGTGTATTTGCGATTTAATCGACACCCTATACAAGTATACAATTAATTTTCGCGTGCTCGCCGCGGATATCGATATTAATTACGACGTAATGTCAATAGTTGATGTTGATAATGCAGCTACTGAAATATTCAAGATTTACACAAACGGTGCCAAATTTAGCATTATATTGTCAGTGCGCAACTCTAATATAACGTTTAATCGTGCAGAATTTATAAAATATCTTGGACATTATTTCATCTCCAAAGATTATGGTGAGCGCATGTTAATTGCTCGTTGTGCGACAAATTGTCGAGTTGAGGCACGAAGCCAACTCGTCATTAGCGGCCGACGCAACTATCGTTAAAGCTCAATTTTAATGGACAATATTTTTTCCAACCGTTTCAATGTTAAAATATCGTTTGGCTTGTAACGTATATTATTATTTGAAATTATCTTGTCCTCTTGGCATATCGCTTGTATGGGCACTATTCGATGTTCGAATTTTGTGTCGTACGCTACATTGCGAGCATAAAACGGATTATTCGGATCAAAGACCAATAAATTGGTTGGAAGCGTGTGCACGGAACCGACGCAAGTCAGTTTTATTATATAATGTCGCCGGCCATTGCTGATTATTGGCATTTTCTTTCGGACCGCCAACCCAAACTGGTGAAGTTGAAATCTGTTATTTTGCCTGTTGTAAATGTTATTGTAAAAATGCAATAGCCGAGTGGGAGTGCTCAACAAGGGGCCATTCAACTCTGACAAATATTCGACATCTCTGTACGTGAATGCTCCATGAAGTAAAGTGTCATAAGACGGTGGCAGCGGTACCGTACTATTATATAAAAAATGATATTTATCGGTGCTTGCAGTTGACATTATTATGAATTATTTAAATACCTTACTAGAAAGAGTTTCCTCTTTGCATACGGACGCGGTAATTGAACAATCAAGACTCGTTAGCGGTGAGATAACCTCAAGGACTACTACCGGCGGCGGTGGCGGCGGCGGCGGCGCTCCACCGACAAAACGTGCAAAGTCATCGTTAAAAGAGAAAAAAAGACAACCCAAACGTGCAATCGCCACTGACTCGGGAAATGTTATTATTGGTGGCAGCATCATCAACAACAATGATAATAGCCATTTCATAACAGTGTCGGCCTTTATGACAAAACTCATTGAATATTATTCAGCGGCTAATAGAAGTGCGGATTATGTTAAAGCCATTTACTCGATGTATATTCTTAAAACTGGAGGACAGACATTATTCGATTATTATCGTGATAATTGCGGCCAACGCGAATTAACCAAGGTTATAATGTGTAGTAATCTAGCGACGTTGCCATGGATTGTGTTAAAAAATATTGTACCATTGGATCTGTTTATTCTCGTGTGCAATTTTGACGATTCCGACAATACCGTTGCGGATACAGTTCGTATTTTGAAAGATCGCAGTGAAGGTTACAAAAAATGGCAATCTCGAAGACGACGAGTTCATAATCTGGAATTGGAGTCTTTTTGCGAGAGTAGATTGTCAACCACCCCGGCCGATGGATCATCATCAGTGTCGTCGTCAGCTGCAGCGTCTGTTCAATTTGTGCCAAATCAATTTAAAATTCAATTTATCCGCATGCTTTATAAGTATTGTGACAAGGATAAATTAAAATTACTCAATCTACTGGACGAATCGACCACGTCACAAAATAGATTTGAAAAAATCACAACATTTATAAATTATGTTAGTGAAATTTGATCCATTCATTTTATTATTGACCAGTGTCGAGAACGCGTGTACGAACATTTTTACTTGTCGCGCGGAATTTTGTGTAAACGTGCTAACGCTGAGATTCATCGAAACTATCATTGTGGAAAAACTGTGTAATGCTATAGTGGCTAGTGTTACTACCACCTCGGCGATCAATGATGACCACGGCAATAACAGCCCCAACGGCAAAGAAGATACAAATAAACGGATAATTATTTCGGCGATATACAAACGAGTGATTAATTTTCGGCACCTGTTTGCGAGCGGTGTATCGGTAACGGTGTATTTTAATATGGCCAATTTGCGCAATGATTCCATTTACTATCCGATTGATGAGTTTGATTTTAAATTACACCGTCTGCTCAAAGGCCCCGTGTGGCGAGAACGATTAATCGTTGCATTGAAAGAA